>JAODUO010000353.1:367500-402500 GCA_025642075.2 Ridgeia piscesae | reverse complement strand
GAATGTGTTCACGGTTTATGTCGTGTGTTTGTGTCGACAGAGAACGGCACCATCAGTCTGGAGAGTTTGTGCGTGTTCTCGGAACACGCGGCCTCAAGAGTGAGTCTGAGATGGAGGAGGAGCTGGAGGAAGCGCTGAAGGTGTTTGACAAGGAGGGAGACGGCTACATCCTCGCCAGCGAGTTCAAGGAAGTACGTGCTCTGTGTGACCCGGTGCAGATATTTTAATGTCCCATAAGGTTACTATGTAATGCAGTGGCGTAGTGAGTATAGCATCAGATTCACAATCGGAAGGGTTCTGGGTCCTAATCCTCAGGCTGCAGTTTCGAACTTTAAACATTGATGAAGATGTGTATAAAAATCAAGCATTAATTTCAGTGTGATTGAATGTTTTCCAGAGAAGTCGAGATGGTGTTCCATTGAACAGGTCTAGTTGGAAGGAACGTGAAAATTGCTTTGAGCATTCTGAAATACTGGACACAGCATTAGGAAAGAACGAACCTTTTACTTGTTTCACAACCCGCTCGACTGTGGTTGCAGGCGCTGCAGACTCTGGGAGAACCGGTGGACAAGGAGGACCTGGCTGAACTGCTCAAGACGGCAGAAGTTGACCAAGAAGGAAAGATCTTCTACTACGGTATGTCAAGAATGTTAGAGTCAGTCCAACCGATCATGTAGAATCTATCTCAAAGCGCTGGTTCTCTCCAGTGTTGGGCCAGTAAATATTATTTAATAAACCAGCCGGTTAGTTATCGACATTTACCTATTCGTACAGGGCAGAATGATTTCCATATCCCACCCATCCCATCAATTAGAACGATTCTCATACCCCACCCACCCCGTCAGTCAGAATGATTCTCATACCCCACCCATCCCGTGAGTTAGAATGATTCTCATACCCCACCCACCCTGTCAGTTAGAATGATTCACATACCCCACCCATCCCATCAGTTAGAATGATTCTCATACCCCACCCATCCCGTCAGTTAGAATGATTCTCATACCCCACCCATCCCGTCAGTTAGAATGATTCTCATACCCCACCCATCCCGTCAGTTAGAATGATTCTCATACCCCACCCATCCCGTCAGTTAGAATGATTCTCATACCCCACCCATCCCGTCAGTTAGAATGATTCTCATACCCCACCCATCCCGTCAGTTAGAATGATTCTCATACCCCACCCACCCTGTCAGTTAGAATGATTCTCATACCCCACCCATCCCGTCAGTTAGAATGATTCACATACCCCACCCACCCTGTCAGTTAGAATGAATCACATACCCCACCCACCCTGTCAGTTAGAATGATTCTCATACCCTACCCATACTGTCAGTTAGAATGATTCTCAAACCCCACCCACCCCCCTCAGTTAGAATGATTCTCATACCCCACTCACCCCGTCAGTTAGAATGATTCTCATACCCCACCCACCCCATCAGTTAGAATGATTCTCATACCCCACCCACCCTGTCAGTTAGAATGGTTCTCATACCCCACCCATCCTGTCAGTTAGAATGATTCTTATACCCCACCCATCCTGTCAGTTAGAATGATTCCCATACCCCACCCATCCTGTCAGTTAGAATGATTCCCATACCCCACCCATCCTGTCAGTTAGAATGATTCCCATACCCCACCCATCCTGTCAGTTAGAATGATTCCCATACCCCACCCATCCTGTCAGTTAGAATGATTCTCATACCCCACCCATCCTGTCAGTTAGAATGATTCCCATACCCCACCCATCCCGTCAGTTAGAATGATTCCCATACCCCACCCACCCTCAATAGTAAGTTGTCCAGACCAAGTGTCATAGTAAGGTGTGTGACTGTGATAGACACAATAAGCGCAAAGGACAATAGTTTAGAAACACATTCTCTTTACTAATATAAAATTACGTTATCGCAAAAAGATGCACATGAGTAAATATTGTGTTCTCTGTGTTTTTAACCTCTCATTAAATCTGCAACGTGATAATAGCAACGGGGTCTAAAGTACTAACGTGTTCCCCTTCCGACTGAAAACAATGACATTATACATAGACCCAAATTTTCCATCAGTCAAGAACATCGTAGATAAGTTAGTACGTAAAAATAAGCTTGCGAACCAACGACCTGTTTGATGGAATCTTCTGATTTGGCACTTCGTTCAGCAGTGTTGTCTCGACCAGTAATCGACCACTGTGTTGCTATGTGCTTGATGAATGTCACCCAGACTCTGGAGGTGTCACCCGTAGAAATATGTTAAATCGGTATCATTCATCGTGGTTACCTGTCTGCATTTGGTAGTTTATTGAACAATGATCATCCATTTCCAAACAACTTTTTGTTCCTAAAACAGCTAAATATTGGCAAACGTGCTTTCTCTGTTGCTGCACCAACAATTGTGAATCAATCCCTATTGCAAGTAAATCTTCTGAAACTATAGACATCTTTCTTAAGAAACTGAAAACAGATTTCCATGCTCCAGTGATGACTTTTGCCTGTTCTCGTGTATGACTAGCTAAACTGATTTTGTTTGTTGCACCTCTGAGTTTTAATATGTTTAAGCATTTAGGCGCTTTAGAAGTTTTACAATTATTATATAATCTGTAGACTTATTGTAAATATGTTATACATGTGTGTTTCATATTACAGATTTCATACGGAAAATGATCAACACGTGAACACCGCACAGAAACTCAGAATGCAGATACAAGACCCAGTCTTGCCACTTGGATGGCGTCCGTAAACTACCCTACCGGCGTTTCCGGTTGTGCTAGCAGCAGCACCTGGCGACCAACAGTGGAACAATTTACCGTTAATATTATTTATGTTGCTTGTTACAAATTCCTTCGTCGTCGCTCGAATCCTGTTGATATTAATTAGTATGCCGAGAGAAAGAAAACACGACACAGTGTAATTGAAAGACAGATGGTGAACGAAAGCAGACAGAGAAATAATTTATGAACATCAAATTATGAATGTGTTTAAGTTTTGTTTGCATTAACATTTAATTGTTGATTGTGTTATTCTGTTAATAAATGCCACATAAACATTTCTTTCTTCCGATGATGATTTACTCTGTTTAAGTAAAGTGTAGGACATAGCTAAATATGAAAATATTATTCGCGTCGCACGGGCCATCGCACTCAATTTCGTGTAGCCAGAATTTTGCATTGGAGGGGGCCATCCGACATTCAAGCTGTATTTATTTATATAATATATTATATATATATATATATATATATATATATATATATATATATATATATATATATATAAATATATATATATATATTGCTGATATTGTGGGTTTAATGAGTCGGAATCATGGCTAGTTTGCTGTAAATGACAAGTCAGATGTTTGTTTGTACCAGAGCTTTGTATTAAGCCAATCATTCAAAATAACATATATACATAATATAATACAATATACAAAATGAGCCTTAGCCTATATAATTCAAAACATTTGACTACCAGCAATGGTGAGGGAAACCAACCACACGCAGGTGGAAGTACCCTGCAACTAAATCCTTATGCAGAAGGGGAAAGCGTACTAGCGCCCCAAAACCCCTTTATATATACAGTAATCCCTAAATTGACCAACCACATGATTATCACATGGAACACCGCATGATACATCCTTGATCTTCATCAAGCATCAATGATGTAATTTAACACCAAACATAATTGAATCCCCCAGGTGTAGAAGGGGTAGGTGGGTGGGAACAAAAGATTAGTATACAATCTAATCACAATTAAAGCAGGATATAGTAATATATTTCAAGTAATAAAACCATTCAATAATACAAGCAACAAGTATTCTACCTCTTTCACGTGCTGATTTCGAAGTGGGACGCTGTAATGGCGCGAAGCCCTACTTATACCAAATAATCACGTGACTTACTTACGGTAACACTTGAAATTAAGAGTCGGTCACACTGCCCACATAAAGGTCATTTGATGTACATCATAATGTCGTGTATATATATATATATATATATATATATATATATATATATATATATATATATATATATATGAATACATCGATATGAACACCATGTTTACTGACTAATGTAGCTGGCAGTTCAACAACGTGAGAAACTAAGAGAAAAATGGCACAGTACTAAAGAGACCCCCAACCCATATCCCCAACATAATATCCATTTAAAGCCGGCTATCATATTCCTCACGCTACATGATAACAAACATGATAAAAAACAAAGCGTAGTCATGCACTTACTCTGATGAAACAATAATTAAATATAATAATAATTATATTGCGTTCAAAGAGTAACTTCACAACATGTAACGCAGCTGCTTACCAAAATGTATATGTTCAGAATAGGAATTAAGTTCCAACTGCACAGTGCAAAATCGACTAGATGCATTGCTTCGGTTACAATGAGGATTGCAGTAGGGGTAAACGCTTCGAGAAAAGTCGGAGGGTGATGGGAGACAGACGTATATCACTTGCACGTAAAGGATAGGTTCTCAGCTCGTGCGTTACCCCGGCACACATAATTATATAGCCTAACGACAATGGCACTAACAGATAAATCTATCAATCAATCAACAGAAGGTGCAGGGTGACGAAAATTACTGGATAAGAAGAATCGAGGGAATGAAGAGAGGAATGGAGGAATTGAGAGTGGAAGGAACCTTTAAAGAAGAGATTGTTGAGGCGTAATAGGTTGAAATGGCCGGTAATATGGAATGAATAGGAACTAGAAAACTGACAGAGAGCGATGCCTTCACATTGGCCGGACAGTAGCCATATTGGCTCGAAACGTGTAAATGAGGTATTAGTGTCCGTTCTGTTCCGAATAAATATCATAAGGTCGCTAGCAATCACCAGACGGAGAATCAAAAAAGCGCTCTCGCACATTGAAAAGGGGGTTAAATACAAGCTCCGATGCCGCAATTTGCCTACGACTTACAAAATTACCAAATAAAAAAATACAAAGTATGTAATGGAAAACACATTATATATAGTATTGTCTATAAAGTTGCATGAAATGATATAAGCATAGACCTTATAATATAATAATTTAAAGTTGTGTAGGTACTACCGATTAAATTACCGAATGTGTAATAATGTGACAGAATTTTTCTAAACACCAAATGACATCGACAACTATATCAAGGTTACATGCAGGAGCAGAAACTTTTTATTAACTTCGCAAACAGAAGACTTGTTCATAGTCCACGTGACTGCATTGTTCGTGTACGCACAGACGACGCACCATAGTCCACATCTACGTCAACGAAAGTAATTGTCACCACGGCAAAACTCAGCGATCGTTGGAAATGTCTCAAGTGTTTCGACCATTGGCTGATTGGCGCATGCATCGTCTGGTAGGCTGGCAATGGCAACAGCGACAGATCTCTCGCACTCGACGTCTGCTGGTCGGAGCATCGCGTATATCTTACGGAAGTTTCGCTTTTTGTTGTCCGGTCTGAGCAAACGCTTCTAGATCGACTTTGACGAACAATCTGTTTCTTGCACATACAGTGTCGCTGAAGACGACGGACGCCTCGCGCGACGCTCATGGATCCCATGACGCGCCGTTGCCGACGAGGTACAATCGGAGATCGCGGGCCGGTATTTTGGTTGCCATTTTCTTATCGTTCGTCCCTAGAACCAGAACTTAACACTCAGCCAAGCATGCATTCATAGCCGTAATATTAAACTTAAAGTAGTGTTTATGATTTAGCAATATATCGTCACACTGTAGTTGTCTACTCGTGTCCATCCCCTCTGAGATAATTATAAAGACCGAACCTGAACCACAACGTGTCGATGCATAGTGATTCCACCGGCGAACAGGAAGAACACGTCAGGCACCTGGAATGCAAATATAACCAGTTATTAGTTAACTAATTAATGTTGCCACTCTACCGTATTTGGCTAACGCTATGGTAGGCCTCTAGGCTTGTGAATATAGCTACCAAGACCAAAAAGACTTAATCAGATATAAGAATTATACAGAGTAACATCATAACCTTAATTACCTTGGAGTGTGGTTGCGCCGACCGTGGAGTACTGCGTGAACGGCTGCACTCCACACTCCTGCAGTGCCTTCACGTGTCCCTTTGTCAGCTGGTCTTGTCCATGGCTGTTTGATGCGGTAGTTATGACCACCGTGCTGTGACATTTCTAAACGCCAACTCGTGGTTACGATAACGTTTAATGACGTCACAGACGCATTTTTGCGGAGCATAAGCCAATCAGCGCTTCGAATAGCTCCTGCGGTTTTTATAACGGTTACTGCCTCGTAAAACATTGAAGACCCTACGTTATCCGCTGTAGCGCGACGTAGACCTACTATTGTGAAATGTGAGCAGAGATATCTCGGTATATTTCTTCATCTTCTTCCACTCGCAAGTTTTGGGGCGTCGACAAAGGGATCGAGGCTTAGTCTTAGGAATGAATACCCCAATGTTTGCGGAGGACGACATAAGATCTTTTTCAGACTCAGAAGTCTTGCTGTGGCTGGCAGTGTGCTGCGTATCGTTTACTCCAAGTGCGCTCGAGTCGTTTACGAGTATCCTATCCCTATAATATAATAGATTATACAAATAATACAAAGAAAATGGTTCACAAGGCACGTATACACGTTCTTGAAAAAACTTAGGTTTTCAGTGTTGGTTGAAACTGTACTTCTTCCGTCGCCATTTCCCCTCATGGGGTTGGCTTGCCCTAGTCTCCCACTTTTCCCCTTCCCTGTGACAGGCAAGTCTGCAGCTGTTCTTAGGTAGTGCTTTCTCTTGACGTGGCTGAACAGTGAAGCTGGACATCTCTCGGCTTCTCTTCTGTGCGCTCGACTCCTGCCAACTGTCACACTTCATTAATGTTTTGCTCCCCCAGTGAAATGAAAAATGCTCATGTTTGGTCAAAATGGTGCGAATTTTGACAGGACTACACACAACTCTTTCGTAGAGTCGTGGGGTGATTGTTAACACCTTTCAGTAGTAATCAACTGATAATGTAATGCATGCCGTGGACTTGTCTAGGCACACGCAAGAAATATTATGCTCAGCACTCAGGATGTCTGGCTTTTGCATTAACAACAAACAAACATCACATTATTTTTATCACAACCATTTATTTGCTCTTTTGTATACATAAATATATCACATACAGTCCATAGTTGTAACAGTTGCCAGCTACACTGCAAATGGACTGCAGTGTTAGGAACAACTGAATTACGATACAGTTGTATCAGTAACACAGTAATTACTGCAATGGTACTGCAATGGTCACAAGTATGGTATGACATCACTTCTGAGATGGTTCATGATGTCACTTGTCTAAGGAATGTTGTTCTGGGATAAACACAAGCGTAGTGTATAACATCGAGATACCTTGTTAATTGCAACTAACGCGTGGGCATCAAGTCAGCGAAATACACAACGACCCACTCCACTGCATGCATTAATAGTAACACCAGATGCTGAAATTTAATAACTGGGACTGAATCAACCACTATGGAAAAAAGTCGAAGACAACAACCAATTTTATGGAAATCACACAGGAGCATATGGCGAACAAATCACACAAAGTCAATGCAGAGTCGTGATGTGCTAGACAATGTAAACAAAGCAGTGAAGCAAGTCTTTAAGGACCACTGATGCCACAGAGTGCCCTGTGACCTACCAGCCTGCTCCACTCACTACTTCTGTCAGCGGCTGAAGCACCTGTCACGTGTATGGTCAAACTATAGTGTCACCATCACAGTCACTACAAATGTAAGTGCATTTGAATGGCCAGTATTTTTTCAATACACAAACAACTGCAACCGTGATAGTTTCTTTACATAATAAATGTTCATATGCAAGTATTATAGTTTGAAAAAATTATTATTGATAACTGATATAGTGTTTCATATGTTTGATAAGTAACCCTATTCACTGTTAATAAATACCGACATTACTTTAACTTTTGAATCCAGTTTCAACATGCTTTTTGTTAGACTCTGAATATGTTCTATCAGTGAATCCGTTGCTTTCATGGTTATTTTTTAAATGAACTGTAATGAGCAAACTACAATGTAAATACATGCAACTTAGCTACTGTAATACATTCATTTCTGCACATCTGTTGAGTTTTTGTTTCCGATGTAATTCAAATATAATACAAAACATAAATATCTTAAATTAATTTATACACAAATGTGTATCCATAACATCTGCATTTGCACTACCACAGGTTATCTGCAGTAATTCTGGAAGTGACAGGATTCAGTAACAGGGTCTAATTTCCATAAATATCTCTCCAAACAATATCACGGTAATCCATAAATGTCATACAACTTTTATCATTTTCCGACATCAAAAATTAATATCTCTAAATATTAGATACAACATTTTACACCAAGATGATCTGGTGGCCTGCCAAGCTCTTGTTTAAATACATTTCTGATCATAAATATACAGAGTAACAATGATGTGAACACCAAGCACTACATTACTAGTTTGTGTATTGTGAATTCTCATTATTCGAAATTTCTAATTTGCTGTTTTTGAATAAATGAGAAGTGTTGGTCACTCCTTTTAGGGAATGTATAAATTAAGCTATAACCGGTATGGGCTTGCGAGACCGAATATTTATAACTGTCTTTATGCACTCAGCACAGAGGTCATATACAGGTCAGCGCTGTTTCGATGAACCTCGCAGCTGCGACTTTATTTCGTCTTGTGATGTAATACCCTTTGCTGCCAGTTCTTCCTTTACTCTCTGAATGTATGTCGGGTCTGGATATCCAAACCTAGGGGAGCAACAATACCACAATAAACACAGGACATTAAACACAGAACTGTGAAGTGAGTATTCATTGGATAACTTAAATTTAAACATTAATTTTAAGTGTTTTAGAATATTATTATTCATACTATAATACATTATTATATTGAAGGTTTGTTGCTCACGAAATTACGTAAAACTGTTGTTTTGTGGTAAATTTGATTATATTCATGATTATGCCATTGACCAACTGGTACAGTAATACACATGTAGTAATCAATCTTATGACATACAGGAAAGTAATACAAACATAGATGAACATTACATGAAAGTGACAGAAAAATGGTACAAACATACACCGACATATATGACAGTGACATACAAACGACACATACCCACCCATATACATTGACATACATGAGAGTTACCCAAAGATACACGGGCATGCAAAAAAGTGACTTGACCACGACGCAAAGACACACTGACATACATGAAAATTACACAATGATACACACACTGAGATATTTGAAAGTGACTAATAGATAAATCAATATGAAAGAAGTTGTTGACGTAAAAGTGACACAAAGACACACATGAAAATGTCACCAAGATACACTGACATACACAAAGATGACAGGAAAATGGCATCCACAAAATATACAATGACATACAATAGTGACACAAAAGTGAAACAAAGATCCACTCCATACATGAATGAAAGTGAAACTGCCACACACCCAATGGGTCCACCGTGGACGCTGGTCTTGTGGTGGATGTCATTCCAAGTGATGACGTCCTTGCGTCCTGTCATGTGGGAGTCACTGATGGTAAAGACAAGACCGGAATCAAAGGCTTTCTTCAGCAAGGTGACGATCTCACGTCCGTCCACATTGTTTGGCAAGAATGCATGGCGCTCGATCCCATTGTACGGCCGCCCTGGTTTAGGGTGATGTTCCTGGAACAGGGACAACTGCATTTATGGGTACTGCTCAGTGTCATTTCAAAGTCAACGAAACAATGTTTCAGGTTTTCTTTGCCAGAAACCGAAAATAAATTGGAAGCACCGAAGCATTTGGTCAACATGCAATACATGCAGTGTTACTGTGCCCACTGCATACACACACAGATGTATGCCTGCAAATGCATACACCAGGTACACACACACATACACACAGAGAGGACACATACACAAGTATACATTTGGTCAACATGTAACACATGCAGTGCCACTGTGCCCACTGTGTACACACATGCACACACACACGTACGCATGCCCCACAAGCACAGGTACACATAAACACACAGAGGTACATATACAGGCATACATACATGCCCTAACTTATACACATGTACACGCACCTGCTGGAAGCCGTCAGGGAAGGTGTACTTGATGACAATCGCTCCAACGCTGTCGACGAAACCTGGCACTCTCAATGAGTTGTCCACCCTCCATGACATCATGCCACCCTCGGGCTGGTTACCCTTCACCACCCCGTAGATCATGCCACACAGGGGACAGATGGGCTTGCTGTGCTTGAAGTATGCATCAATACACCGTGAGCAGTATCTGTGTCGACATTTCTGTAGTGTCTTGGGCAGCACCATTGTGTCCAAACAAATCGGACAGATCTCTGATTTCTGTACATTAGATTTCTCCGCTTCACTCTCAGAAGTAACGGGGCTCTCCGCCACGGCTTTTTTTTTGGGCGGCTTTGTCGGCCGCATGGGCGCAGAGAACGAGGATGTTTTTCTTCGAGAGAGAGTCTGTCTCAGTGTCTTGGAGATCTGCTCACTGTTTTGTGGATGCGTGGCATGTGACTTGTGACTGTCTTTCGGCGTCCGACACTCCTGCTCCTCGCACCCACGACGCCGATCCAGAGATGAGCAGCGCCGTCTGGTGGTGTGTCTGTCCTTCTGCCGATCCACAGATAACGGTCGGCCTCGTTGCCCCTTCTGACTAGATATTTCGACCTCCTTGTCTGCCCGGGCACATCGAGACTTCCTCGGGCAAGACTTCTTCTGCAGACACATTGCCATTCACTGGTCGGCGTGTGACAGACTTAGTTCCACCCGGAGACGAGTCTGACGATGACACAATCTTGTCACCGACACTCCGAGGCATGTCACTGTCTCCGAAACCATGGCCACTATGACGTCGGCGACTCGAGTGTTCTGCAGCAACAGCAGGGGCAGCACTGTCCACCCAACTTACAGTCCGGCCATCGGCAGACAGAAGCTGCTCAAGAACGATCGCAAACATCTCAGTCACCTCCGAGCTCAAGTTGACAATACGGACTGTCTCAAGACTGCGATCATTTGCCCTCTCGCTCACAAACTGCTGCAGGGCTGCAACTAAACTCTGGGCGCAGACGTCCGTGGGAACGTGGAAGATTCCTGCAACAACCACCGGCCATGACACAGCTGCAGAGACCACTCACATATCACCATTACAACACCCTCCAACACCTGATACATCAGTGTGACATCACAGTGCCAGAATACATCAGCTGTAGACAAATACTGATGAAAACAGTATATACGAGTACATAGCCATCTAAAATGGTTGATATCTATCAATTACTGCATGGCTGAAAGCTTCCCAGCATGACCAATGACAAGTTTAAAAGATAATAAAATTGTAAAGCATTTTTTAACCACACCTATGATGATTACTGCCTTTCAAAAAGTTTATTCTGGTGTGACTATTTCACTGCCTAATAAAAATCCTGGTACGTTTCAGTCTATGTCTGCATCATCTTCTTGGCAATCACAGCTTCTGATCCCAAAGTCTTAGACCATCAGAATTCAGATTAGGTGATTCGGTCGGAATCCTTAGTTCTCGGGAGCATACTTGGGCGTATATTATTAGATAAAACCACGTTACTGACATACATTGTATATACCGACCGTAAAATATAGCCTCTGTGTGCAGTGCCCAAAGTAAAACTGGTTGCACTGGCATGCTTATATTGTTATTCAGCACCACATGATAATGAAATTTGACTGATTTGCCACTCGTTATGTTTAATTGGCATTTTACTTACTACATGTGTACTACACACAAATAGAGTCAGTTTACATGCACGTACTTTTGACTGAAGATCCGTACACTACATACCTGTGCTGACTGCAGGTAGTGCCATGGACACAGCCCCGAGATCGTCAGCGGCACACAGGCAGTTGTAGAAGGTGCGACGAAGGTCAGCCGAGCACCGGTTCTTGTCAACGTACAGGTTCCACATAGGGCCGACGGCATGCAGGATGTAGGTACAGGACAGTGGGCCTGACACCGCCATCGGAACCACTGCTGTCACCTGACGATCAAAGAGTGTGTGTGGGAGTGAACGAGAGAGAGAGAGAGAGAGAGAGAGAGAGAGAGAGAGAGAGAGAGAGAGAGAGAGAGAGAGAGAGAGAGAGAGAGAGAGAGAGAGAAGAGAGAAGAGAGAGACAGAGAATGGTAGAGAAAATGGGGGAGGGGAGGGGAGGGGATGGGAGGGGAGGGGAGGGGAGGGGAGGGGAGGGGAGGAGAGGAGAGGAGAGAGGAGAGGAGAGGAGAGGAGAGGAGAGGAGAGGAGAGGAGAGGAGAGGAGAGGACGGGAGAGGAGAGGACGGGAGGAGAGGAGAGGAGAGGAGAGGAGAAAGAAGGATGGAATGAGAGAGTGAGGAGAGGGGGAGGCAGGCTGACAGACAGGAAGGGAGGCAGACAGGAAGGGAGGGAGGGAGAGAGTAGACCAGAGAGAGACAGAGAGAGAGAGTGTGGGAGATAGAGCAAACGAGAGGGATATAGTAAACGGAAGGGAGAGAGGGGGGAGAGAGGGAGAGAGAGAGAGATAGAGGAGAATGGGGACTGTGTGGATGAGTCATTTGAAGGATTTTTAAAGATTGGTTCATCAGGCATTTGATATCAGACATTAATTGTTCAGCTCGATTCTGATATATTTCAACAGCATCCTAACAAAAAACTAGTATTTTTATTAGCTCTACGAAGTGACTTACATAAATAATTACATAAGATATCTGTATCGACTTTGTCAAAACAAACATAAATATATATAAGAGGAGCTAGTGGAGAGGTGAAACAGCACGGCGTACCATGTGGACATCCCCCAAGTGAACATAATAAATAGACAATACAGTTACACACTTACTGAGAGAGGGCCATGTTTTGTCACGTAGTCGATGCAGTCCCGCTCATATGCCCGCCCGGCCGCTCGAGATATTGCACCCGCAACACCAGAATAGTTCGCCAGATGCCCATTGGCGGCACTGACAATGACATCCACTCTCTCTGCTACGATATCACCATCACATACGATCACATTCAAACTGTCAGCCATGCTGAAGTGATACTGGTTCCCTCCGATCGCTAAGTCCTTACTGGACTTATGTGACGCATCAGATGGTTCTTGTGACAGCTTCTTCGCAACGGGCGACGTGTTCCAAAGTCGGGTGGGGATTTTAGATTGCACACTGTCACCCGTTCGAAAACTGGGCTGTCGAGATACGGTCGTTTTCTTATTGTCCTTTGAATGCGTTTTCCAGGTACACAGCTCTGTCCCAGTTATGAAACGTTCTTCTGGGAAACCTTCCAAATGATCAGGGCTCTTTGACATGGTGTGACCACTGCCATTTACTAAGCCTCTCGTGTCTTGATCGCAGCGATGCTGAGTGGCTCCCTCTGCTGGGAAACGACGCTCAAGATCAATGTTTGTCTGCAGCATGTCCATTGCCTGACGGACTTCGGTGCGCTTCCCAACAAGCAACAGTTCCCCTGGCTGCATCAGGTGCACCACTAGATGGCTAAATTTACGCAACACACCGGATACGATCTCTTCCACTTGCGGGTGTGTGATGTCATTGATACGGTAGTAGAATCTCTGTTTGCCGACCGACTTCAGCATGTCGTCGAGTTTCCTATGTGCAATGTCCAGGTTCTGCAGCAGCATGTCATACGGCCGGGGCAGGGAGATGATGACACGCATCTTGTCACCAATGTCTTTAAACGTAAACGTCACATGTAGTTCGTTCTCGATTGACACCAGCTCATGGGTGTGCACGTTCTGCACGAAGCTCGTGACGTCACGGTCAAGCAAGGTGGCAATAGATGGGATGTTCGACTGTTTCTCGGTTACGTCTAGCCACGGTGACTGGTCAACGTCACTGTGCAGATTGTGATAATTATCACCTGACTGACGGAAGTCATCATCTGACCGACGGAAGTCATCGCCTGACCGACGGAAGTCATCGCCTGACCGACGGAAGTCATCCCCTGAGCCATGGTAATCAACATCATCAAACCAACCGCCTGAGCTAGCACCCTGTCCACCGGTTCTTGCGGAAGGTTCCGTAACTAACCGCGGACCGGGCTTGGAGCTGACCTCCCCCACACTCCTGTCGGCCTGGTAGTCTGGTGACCCCGGCTTCGTCCGGGCAACCTTTGACGTCCTGCCTGGCCCCACAGGGTCGCGCTGGTGACGCTGTCCTGTCAGTGGATCACTGTCAAATGCTGGGCCACCTATTGCCCTAATGAGAACCTCCTCCATGTTGCGTCGGCCCGCCGCCGCCGCTGATAATGGCGACGGAAGTGGTCTGGGGCTGCGAGGAGATGACTCACCGCTGCTGTGAATCGTCTGTGCCCCATGGCTCCCGTTGGAGTCACGCAAATGACTAGTCTTGTGACTACGACCACCAGACCTGGCTCTCTGGTGATCTCTGCCAGTGTCACTCGGGATTTTGTCCCATACGAAGGCTGCTTCCCTCAGCGATGAATCTTTCAGCTGCAATCTCGTGTTTGCAAGACTCCGAGTGAACTGGTCATCTGGCTGATGTCTGGAGCTTGTGTGGCCACCTGATTGATGCCTTGTACTGGCAAGACGCCAACCATTCTGGTCATCTGGCTGTTGCCTGGGGCTTGTGCGGCCATGGATGTTCTCGTCATCTGACCGACGTCTTGTGCTTTCGTACCCCCGAATGTTTGGGTCATGTGTCTCGCGGATAATCATCTCGAGTTCACGTTCCTGGCGTGTCACCTGATGGTGCCACAGCTTCTGCAGGCGGTAGTTGGCGCTCTCTATCTGGACGAGGCTGCCAGTCAGAGTGACATTGCCGACGCTCCGGTCGACTGTCACGCTCAAGTCCCGCTCTATACCCTTCAAGCACTGCTCAACGTGGGGCGTGCATGTGACGAGCACCAGCGAGTCGACCTGCACCACGCATCGCGTGAACATCTACAACATACGGCCATCTAGTGTCAGCGCCATTAATTCATGTCAGGCCATTTGATTTCTACCAATGTGACGGCCACGGCGGTTCAAACTTTAGGTACATGATAGCCTTAAGGAATTTATGAAGCTCACGTTAAAGGACATCATTTCGGGGGTTAGGATGGTTTCAGCACCAACTGTGTAAGTCAGTTTCTTGCAAAGTTATGACTGGTTTTAATTCACAAACAATAAGAATTCAACTTATGAGACATACACCATCAATATCAGATAGTTATGTTTTGCAATTCATTTAACACAGTTCATAATTATTTTAAATATGAACTTTTTATACGTATTTGCATGTATCACCAATGTATTGATATTCGATAAAAGGCCACTCCAAAATATCAATCTATATGCATGCATGACTACACAGAGACTAATGTGTAAAACACTGTACAAGGCAACAAAAACAATTTGACATAACGATTATTTATTTTATTTAGATACAATTTTCGAATAGATGTAATTTTTACTTAGGGTGAATCCAAAGATAGTGACAATTTTCAGGAGTCTCTCATACCAATGTTGCTCTTCCTTCTGATGCAAACTGTTCATAACATTTTATTAATTATTCCATAATCACTATAACTTCCTAGCACTGTTTTTCAGAGTCATCTATTTTTAGTAGCCTATGACTACACTTACTTCCCGGGGTCGAAGGGTCACCGCTACAGGGGCGCCACGAATATGATGGGTACACTTCGCCACATAAGTCGCCGCTGTCAACACATCAATATGACTGCATCAGCAGAGCGACAACAACAACAGCAGAGCAACAACAACAGCAGAACATGTTCAGAACACCAATGTGACTGGAGCAAGATTAGCAGAGCATTAACAAACCTGATACATGTGAGATCATGTTGCTAATGACCCTTCAGGAAATCACTGTAAGTTAATTACAGAACCACCGCCCTTATGTGCAACTTTCCAATATAATAATAATTATGTGCCAAAATTTCCCCATCTTGTACGCTGACACTCACTTGTTAATAGCACATATATTGGAGTATGAATATACCAACAGCACATCATGTGACATACAGAAGTCATGACGGGATACATTTGTTGCTGCAGATTCACATCATTATTCAGTATTCAAACTTTCCATAAATTTTCGAAAACATACTGTCCGCTCTTCACCTAAAAACATTACACCCAAACCACTCCTCTCTCACCTGTGTCCACCCCATGCCCTCCCACCTGTGTCCACCCCATGCCATCTCACCTGTGTCCACCCCATGCCATCTCACCTGTGTCCACCCCATGCCCTCTCAACCTGTGTCCACCCCATGCCCTCTCACCTGTGTCCACCCCATGCCCTCTCACCTGTGTCCACCCCATGCCCTCTCAACTGTGTCCACCCCATGCCCTCTCAACTGTGTCTACCCCATGCCCTCTCAACTGTGTCCACCCCATGCCCTCTCAACTGTGTCTACCCCATGCCCTCTCAACTGTGTCCACCCATGCCCTCTCACCTGTGTCCACCCCATGCCCTCTCAACTGTGTCCACCCCATGCCCTCTCACCTGTGTCCACCCCATGCCCTCTCAACTGTGTCCACCCCATGCCCTCTCAACTGTGTCCACCCCATGCCCTCTCAACTGTGTCTACCCCATGCCCTCTCAACTGTGTCCACCCATGCCCTCTCAACTGTGTCCACCCCATGCCCTCTCAACTGTGTCCACCCCATGCCCTCTCAACTGTGTCCACCCCATGCCCTCTCAACTGTGTCCACCCCATGCCCTCTCAACTGTGTCCACCCCATGCCCTCTCAACTGTGTCTACCCCATGCCCTCTCAACTGTGTCCACCCATGCCCTCTCAACTGTGTCCACCCCATGCCCTCTCAACTGTGTCCTACCCCATGCCCTCTCAACTGTGTCTACCCCATGCCCTCTCAACTGTGTCCACCCCATGCCCTCTCAACTGTGTCCACCCCATGCCCTCTCAACTGTGTCTACCCCATGCCCTCTCAACTATGTCCACACCATGCCCTCTCAACTGTGTCTACCCCATGCCCTCTCAACTATGTCCACACCATGCCCTCTCAACTGTGTCCACCCCATGCCCTCTCAACTGTGTCTACCCCATAGCCCTCTCAACTGTGTCCACCCCATGCCCTCTCATTAAACATGTGTCCACCCTATGCCCTCTCACCTGTGTCCACCCCATGCCCTCTCACTTGTGTCAATGACATGCCCTCTCACTTGTGTCAATGACCCATGCCCTCTCACTTGTGTCCACCCTATGCCCTCTCACCTGTGCTCCCCAGCTCTCGGAACTGGCCACCATAGCGCCTCTCACTGGTCACCCTCAGCTCACTGGATCACTATGAAACTATGCACACCAGCCCCTCTCAACTGGTCACCCCTCCCCTCTCAACTATGCCATCCGCACTCTCAGTGGCACTCACTGACCATAGAACATGACGCCATCCCTGTCACACTGGTCACTGGACCTCTGAACATAGGAACACAGACAGCCATCACTTTTCACTACCCTCTCACTGGACACTGGTCTGAAACATAGCAACACAGACGCCATCACTGTACTACATCAGGGCCTACTGAAACTAACAACACACCAGCCTCACTGTCATACCGGCACTGCGACACTAGGCTGCAACTATGACCACACAGACGCCATCACTGTCACTACAGGTCACTGGACACTAGGCTGAAACATAAGAACACAGACGCCATCACTGTCACTACAGGTCACTGGACACTAGGCTGAAACATAAGAACACAGACGCCATCACTGTCACTACAGGTCACTGGACACTAGGCTGAAACATAGAACACAGACGCCATCACTGTCACTACAGGTCACTGGACACTAGGCTGAAACATAGAACACAGACGCCATCACTGTCACTACAGGTCACTGGACACTAGGCTGAAACATAACAACACAGACGCCATCACTGTCACTACAGGTCACTGGACACTAGGCTGAAACATAACAACACAGACGCCATCACTGTCACTACAGGTCACTGGACACTAGGCTGAAACATAACAACACAGACGCCATCACTGTCACTACAGGTCACTGGACACTAGGCTGAAACATAAGAACACAGACACCATCACTGTCACTACAGGTCACTGGACACTAGGCTGAAACATAACAACACAGACGCCATCACTGTCACTACAGGTCACTGGACACTAGGCTGAAACATAGGAACACAGACGCCATCACTGTCACTACAGGTCACTGGACACTAGGCTGAAACATAAGAACACAGACGCCATCACTGTCACTACAGGTCACTGGACACTAGGCTGAAACATAGGAACACAGACGCCATCACTGTCACTACAGGTCACTGGACACTAGGCTGAAACATAGGAACACAGACGCCATCACTGTCACTACAGGTCACTGGACACTAGGCTGAAACATAGGAACACAGACGCCATCACTGTCACTACAGGTCACTGGACACTAGGCTGAAACATAAGAACACAGACGCCATCACTGTCACTACAGGTCACTGGACACTAGGCTGAAACATAAGAACACAGACGCCATCACTGTCACTACAGGTCACTGGACACTAGGCTGAAACATAGGAACACAGACGCCATCACTGTCACTACAGGTCACTGGACACTAGGCTGAAACATAAGAACACAGACGCCATCACTGTCACTACAGGTCACTGGACACTAGGCTGAAACATAGGAACACAGACACAATCAGTTACTACAGGTCACTGGACACTAGGCTGAAACATAACAACACAGACGCCATCACTGTCACTACAGGTCACTGGACACTAGGCTGAAACATAACAACACAGACACATTCAGTCACTATATGTCACTGGACACCAGACTGAAACATAACAACACAGACACCATCAGTCACTATATGTCACTGGACACTAGACTGAAACATAACAACACAGACACCATCATTCACTATATGTCACTGGACACTAGACTGAAACATAACAACACAGACACCATCAGTCACTATATGTCACTGGACACTAGACTGAAACATAACAACACAGACACCATCATTCACTATATGTCACTGGACACTAGACTGAAACATAACAACACAGACACCATCAGTCACTATATGTCACTGGACACTAGACTGAAACATAACAACACAGACACCATCAGTCACTGGACACTAGACTGAAACATAACAACACAGACACCATCAGTCACTATATGTCACTGGACACTAGACTGAAACATAACAACACAGACACCATCATTCACTATATGTCACTGGACACTAGACTGAAACATAACAACACAGACACCATCAGTCACTATATGTCACTGGACACTAGACTGAAACATAACAACACAGACACCATCAGTCACTATATGTCACTGGACACTAGTCTGAAACATAACAAAACAGACACCATCAGTCACTGGACACTAGACTGAAACATAACAACACAGACACCATCATTCACTATATGTCACTGGACACTAGACTGAAACATAACAACACAGACACCATCATTCACTATATGTCACTGGACACTAGACTGAAACATAACAACACAGACACCATCAGTCACTATATGTCACTGGACACTAGACTGAAACATAACAACACAGACACCATCAGTCACTATATGTCACTGGACACTAGACTGAAACATAACAACACAGACACCATCAGTCACTGGACACTAGACTGAAACATAACAACACAGACACCATCAGTCACTGGACACTAGACTGAAACATAACAACACAGACACCATCAGTCACTATATGTCACTGGACACTAGACTGAAACATAACAACACAGACACCATCAGTCACTATATGTCACTGGACACTAGACTGAAACATAACAACACAGACACCATCAGTCACTATATGTCACTGGACACTAGACTGAAACATAACAACACAGACACCATCAGTCACTATATGTCACTGGACACTAGACTGAAACATAACAACACAGACACCATCATTCACTATATGTCACTGGACACTAGACTGAAACATAACAACACAGACACCATCATTCACTATATGTCACTGGACACTAGACTGAAACATAACAACACAGACACCATCAGTCACTATATGTCACTGGACACTAGACTGAAACATAACAACACAGACACCATCAGTCACTATATGTCACTGGACACTAGACTGAAACATAACAACACAGACACCATCAGTCACTATATGTCACTGGACACTAGACTGAAACATAACAACACAGACACCATCATTCACTATATGTCACTGGACACTAGACTGAAACATAACAACACAGACACCATCATTCACTATATGTCACTGGACACTAGACTGAAACATAACAACACAGACACCATCAGTCACTATATGTCACTGGACACTAGACTGAAACATAACAACACAGACACCATCAGTCACTATATGTCACTGGACACTAGACTGAAACATAACAACACAGACACCATCAGTCACTATATGTCACTGGACACTAGACTGAAACATAACAACACAGACACCATCAGTCACTATATGTCACTGGACACTAGACTGAAACATAACAACACAGACACCATCAGTCACTATATGTCACTGGACACTAGACTGAAACACAATGACACAGAAACCACCAGTCATTATGGGTCACTGGACATGAACACACTGATGTCATCAGTCACCATAAGCCTCCCGGGAAGACAGGGGTGTTTGCCGTGCAACACTAGCCCAGACTGATCTCCAAGACAAAGTGTGGCAGATAGTCGAGTCAAACTAGTAATTGACTTCATCAGTCGAGACGACATCAACCGTGAGATCCGCACAACTACTTGCACTGGTCAATTTGAAGATGGATAAATGACTTTGTAACACATTCCCCTACTAGTGCGATCAGCTGAACGGTTGTGTGTACTCAAATAGTTGCTTCTACGTCCTTTATAGAAATATTAATGTACATGAGCCACAGTTGGCTCAAATGAGTTTCACTGTGATCACCTGACCTGCCACCAACCACTGATGAGGTGGGTGGCACTGACGTAATCAGCAGCAGCTATAGTCTTGCTTAACTGACTGTCGGTCGGCTGCGGAACTACGCCGAGAAGGCAGTCTGGTTACTCGGTTGGTTTTTGTTTGTTTATCCGCGTGATCTAATCAATGCTGCCACCTCACGGACACTGGTTAAAAGATCTAACAAATGTAGAGCCTTTGTTACCCCAGGCAGAGTTGAGGGGCTTAAAAGTGCTGCCACCTCACGGAGCCTGGGTAACTGAGGCTACAGCAGCTACATCTGGCTAACAAGGATAACCCCACTGGGCATTGCCTAGGCTGAAACATAATAATAATACACTTGGACGCATCATCATCCCTATGAGTCATTACCAGTAGGCACTGAAACAATGCATAGGGTCATTTTTATGTTCCCAAATTGCTGTGTGTGGTCACCTCTTCGATATTACATATTAACCGTAGAATATGCTAAAAACAAAGTTATGTAAACAATTTCACCTTAGCAGTCCCACAACACAACTATAAATGTGTACCCCCACGACTGTTTGACCCAGATGCTCAACGTTGCAATGTTAATAACTAGTTTTACTAACAGCGTACAAGGTGCATAATGAATAATTGACAAACCTTAGTTGCACAGCTGTATGCCACCGTGGTGTATTGCAGCAGAAGTACACTCATAAGCTAATACTGCTGTCTGCTCACAAGTTGCTGCGGCAATGGGGAAAAGAAAGCAAACAGTCGCTGTTCAATCATACGATAAATGATTCATTGAATAATGAATTTGAATGCACGTAACTAGTTGACACAGGTGCAAGCTCTGCAAAGCCAGATCTAGTCAGTGTACAGCAGTTATGGTAGCTGTGCTGGTTTATGTCATAAATCACACAATTGTGTACATATAATAAATATGTCATATATCAGAACACATCCACAGGCTCCAGTAATAATTACTGGTGTAATGAAAGAAACATGTGACAAGACCATCACTAGATAGTCATAACAAATGGCACAAAACCATCATTAAAAGCATTGAAAAAATCTAAATTTTATCACGAGGGTCGCACCAGCAAGTGCATTCTCCAGAATGCTGTGTAGCATATGTGACGACCCAATCAGTTGAAATGTAATGCATTTTAAATCACAATATATCATAGATAAATAGAACATGCTATGGAGTCAATAGAAAAATACATATTATTCTTACTGCGTGAAATGTGTTGAAAAAGCGGAGAACTTTAACGGGTAATATACCATATTATACATAGCACATGTTTGAATGTGCTACATAATAGGCAATGACAATGTTATTATTGTGTTCAGTGTTTGTAATAGCATTAAAAATCAGTGGGAAAATATATGTTGCAATGACTAGGTGTGTACTATACATTAAACTATATAAGCTATGTCTCATAGTAATTAAAGAAAGCTGTTACTTTACAATAGTTACAGCCTTTTAATCATAAGCCAAGACAATATAATACTGTAAATCGTATACGTGTGGTATTTAAGAATATGTATTGTCTTCAACATTGCTTCAGTTACTTGCCGTCACCTTCATTCGGGGCGCAATAATAGTGCTAAGCGTCTGTTCTTCTGATGCCTTAGCTGATGAATGATGCCTTCAGCATCCAACTCTGTGCATCAAACCAAATCAAAACCAGACGCGACATGTGCTCAGTTGTCATAGTTGAGCGCAGGTAGTTCTTGAGACCCCGCGTTGTGCTGAAAGAGCGCTCTGGCGTGGCTGCCGATACAGACATCACCATCAGTATGACGACATATAGGTCGGGATTGATTTCTTCAATCCTGTCCCCGAGTGTGTCTGGTCTCTCAGCGACCTTCATCATTTCCAATCTTGCCTTCCAGTGACCAACTTCATTTTGTAGTTGGCAGTGTCTTTGTTTTCCAGCATTGAACGCTGGGTGGCTTGCTCAGTTGAACTTCGAATTTCACTGCCAGTTCCATAGCGCCTTCATACAATGTATTCCACACCTCTGGATCTGCCCTCGATCCCTTGTTGTAGCTGGGAGATGACAGTGACTGCTTCCTTTGCTGCCTCCACGAGGTCACATGCATTGTTTGGCTTGTAGAAATGTTGTCAGAGGAAGCAGATCTAGAAGTAAATGCTCAATCGTTACCAATGTAATGATGAAGTCATCATCATCACGTGATGACCGCAGAGCAACAAGTAGCTCCGGGCTTTGCCATCCCCATCAGCTTCCAGGTATTCAAATGTTCAAGAGCAGACACTAGGCCTACAACTGTGAAGGCAGACTTGAATGTGTACAGTGTGCTGGCATAATTGGCCCATCTCATTTCACATAACGACTGAAATTTGGTCCTGTTGTTCGTGTCAACGTTACCTTCAAATCTTGTAATTTTAGCCCATGGACGTTAAAACATTGATAAATTGTTTATAGTAAATTAATATTTGCCCGGCTGCTGCACTGCCAGGATAGCCAGCCTACAGACAGACGTACTATAGGCGGCGGCAGTTATTTGTTCTGTGCACATGCGTCTGTGAGGAAACTGAATAAAATGCTGACAATTTTTTGGTGAATGGTGATGTTTTCGTTGCCCAAGGGTGTGAACATATTTGGGCATCATCTGGCTACAGTTTGAAGTGGGCATTTTGCCGTTGATTTATTGATGTGGAAGCACGTGTGTATGTGCATATGGTTAGCTACGCCCCTGGTTTTTTTTCTACTAAATATTTTTGATTTGGAGTTCCTACTACATAATATAAATGTTCAGTTTTGGGACTGTTACTTTTTATGCTGTTGAGTTCAGTTATTAATAGAGAGAATAATAGTCAACATTTGAGAATGAATTACAGTAGATTAACACTAAACGCAGGTAAGACACAAGTTTCTTATTAACGGCACAGAGCCAGCGTAAAAAATTAAGAATCCTTGTCTAAGACTAAAATTCTTTGTCTTTGAAAACCTCCTAGCCACCTACACCCAGACAACTGCTCTGATGCAAACAAACCCCACACATATTGTAAATGTTGTAAACAAACATGATTACAGTTAAACTAACTGACTCACAACTTTCAGTCAATCGTTAAGTATCAACCCCCCTACTGCTACGCTGGACATGACTGGACCTGCTTGGCAACGTAGTCGTATCCAACAACGCTAAAAGACCTTGCATGCTTTAGCCTAGGCCAGGCCCCGGGGGCGCTTACGTCTTGCTTGGCAATTGCCTAGTTGCGTAAACAAAAGAACGCACATTAACCCAACATTACACCCGATAACAAAAACCTTGAAAAGGCAAGCCAGGCGCTAGCCAGGTATAGTCCAGTTTTGCAAAGCGAAAGGACCGCTTTCAAATTGAAAAAACGGCTGGTTAGAAGTTTACGTCTTCTGTCAAAAACACATTTTTGTGTGACGAAGAAAATGTTACGTTACCCTACACCATATGCTTGCCAACCTACTGTTTATGCTGTCAAAGTCCTGGAGTCCATCATCGCCCCAAAACGTCAGATCTCATGACATTTTACCGTCGACTTAAAGTTTAACTGAATCGGTGTTGGGGATTCCCCCGAGGCTCTGGTGTCATAAGAAAATAGCACCGCTGTAAATTGTAATGTTCGCTAGGAGGAGCCACTCTGGTTTGTTGTCTTTTGTCTTGTCCCACTGGCTGTTCGGATATCTGATTAAAACAAAACTGTTGACACTTCCAACCCATCTTAAATATTGGTGGCCAAGCCCCCTAAAATATTGGCAGGGTTTTGGGTGGGGGCTGGTTCCGACGCGTATGCAGAAACCGTAACATTGTTCATTTCCCGTAGAATGATAGGACTTAATTTGTATGATATAATATATAATATATATATATATATATATATATATATATATATATATATATATATATATATATATATATATATAGTTGTTTTAAATAGAGTATGTAATACCAGTCCATCCGGGGAACGATCACGGAACCCAATCATCGTGGATCACAACGAATCGAATATCGTCTTAAATTCAAGCGTTTAAACGCATTGCCATGGCATTGGCGTCGGAATGTGTCGGTGAGTGCTGACTATAATAATGATAACTGTATTATCCATGCATATAATCGATATGTACACTTTGCACTGATGATGGTGCATAGACATAGTATTGAGTTCACAGAAGGAATTTGTTGATAATGTCAAGATATGTGAGCCACTGGGGTGTAGTGATCACAACCAGATACATTTTATCATCAAAGTAAAGGGAGAACGGAATAGAAAAATAAGGTACAGGAAAAAATTTCACAAAGGAAGATACAAGGACATGAGGGAATATTTAGCAAAGATAGATTGGAATAACACACTGAAGAATAAGACAGCAACAGAATGCTGGAATATTTTAAAGAGTGAAATTGACTGCGTCGTTGACAAATTTGTCCCCTTGAAAAAACAGGGGAAACGGTCAAAGAAGAAACACTTATCGAAGGAAGCCATTAGAAAAATCAAGTACAAGCAAATGATGTGGAAGACATATAGACATACCGGAAGTGAAGAAGACTATAGCATTTATAAAGAAGCACTTAATCAAGCTACAGCTGAAATTAGAAATTCAAAGAGAAGCTACGAACAAAAATAGCTTTTAATATAAAACATGACAGCAAGAGTTTTTATGCGTATGTTCGAAGTAAACAGAAAGTTCAGGATAAGGTCGGTCCTCTAGAAGGTAGTGATGGAAACATAATAACAGAGGGATTCTTAATGGCAGAAAACCTAAATGAGTACTTTAGTTCGGTGTTTACCAGGGAAGATATTAGTATATTACCAGTACTTGAGACTAAGTTCGAAGGGAGAGAGTTTGACTATTTAGGACAACTAATTGTAACCCCAACAATGGTAGCTATGAAAATAAGAGATATGAAGGATAAGAAATCACCTGGAGTGGATGGGATTCCTCCTAAATTACTATTGGAAATAGTAGAACAAATCAGCATACCGCTTGCAACAGTGTTCAATTTGTCATTAGAGGAAGGAATAGTTCCGTTAGAATGGAAAGAAGCAAACATTATACCATTATTTAAAAAAGGTTCGAGAAACAAGTCAGAGAACTATAGACCGGTGAGTTTAACATCGGTGATTTGCAAACTATTAGAAAGACTAATTAAAGATCACCTGGTTGATTTTCTTGTTAAAAATAAATTGATAAACCCATCTCAACATGGGTTTTTAAAAGCGAGGTCATGCTTAACAAATATGTTATGTTTTTTGGAAGATGTCACAAAGTGGCTAGATGACGGATCACCAGTAGATATAATCTACTTAGATTTAAAAAAGCCTTTGACAAAGTGCCACACCAAAGACTACTACTTAAACTAAAGGCCCATGGCATAGGAAATGGAATGATCAACTGGATAGAAAAATGGCTTATTGGTAGAAGACAAAGAGTAGTAGTTGATGGGGAGGTTTCAAACTGGAAAGCGGTTTTGAGTGGAGTACCGCAGGGATCAGTACTGGGACCTATTTTATTCTTAATATATATCAATGATTTGGATGATGACATAACAAGCAAGGTGTTGAAGTTTGCGGACGACACAAAAGTGTTTAGGAAAATTAAAAGTGATGCAGATAGACAGCATTTACAAGATGATCTTAATAAGTTTATAGAATGGTCTGAGAAGTGGCAAATGCTGTTTAATTTTGGAAAGTGTAAGTGCCTTCACACAGGACATGGGAATGAAGATGTACAATATACAATGGGTGATACTGTACTAAATACTACCTTAAAGGAAAAGGACTTAGGGTTAACTATTAGTGCTGACATGAAGGTATCAGAGCAGTGTGGAATTGCAGCAGCGAAGGGAAACCAAATTCTTGGATTAATTAGGCGAAATATAGTGTACAAAGAAAAAGAACTAATAATACCGCTGTATAAAACAATAGTTAGGCCTCACTTAGAATATTGTATACAAGCATGGAGGCCATATCGCAAGAAGGATATTGATATGCTAGAAAGAGTACAAAGGAGAGCAACCAAAATGATACAAAAACTCAGGAATATTAGTTATGAAATGCGTCTAAAAGAATGTGGTTTAACAACACTAGAAACCAGAAGATTGAGAGGAGATCAGATTGAGGTGTTTAAAATATTGAATGGATATGAAAATATTGACAGAAATATTTTTTTCACAGTCAAGGAAGAGAGAAGGACTAGAGGACATGGAGCTACATTAGCAAAGAAGCAGTGTAGACTGGATATTAGAAAATTTTCATTTTCACAAAGAACAGTAAACGAATGGAACAGATTATCAGCTGATTGTGTAGGTGCTAGTAGTGTTAATATATTTAAAAATAAAATCGACATATACCTAAGAAGGGCGGGGTATACTTAGATAGATAGGTTGGACTCTCGATAAGCCAAATGGCTTCCTAGTCCACCTGCCATCTAGAGTTGAATCTCTAGGTGGCAATCTTGTTAAATCTCTTGTTAAATATAAACATAATATTTAAATAACGTAGTAATGTACGTATGTACACAATACAATATTTTATATAAATAGTGCATGGCTGTTAATAGGGAGTGTATAAAAAATAGAATAGTTGACGGCCATTCCAGCAGCACAAAAATCAAATATTGGAATAAATGGCTAAAACAATATGATACAGTATTATAATTAAGATATATACATATGTGTATGTGCGCACATATGCTCGTGCGTGAGTTCGTGCATGTGTGCGTACGTGCATGAGTTCGTGCGTTCTTGCGTACGTGAGCTAGTTTGTGCGTGCATGCAAGCGTGCGTGTCGGATATCCAGACGACACCCACTGATTAATAAGCTGTATATGTCAATCAGACGAACTGAGGTCGGAGGTTGCATTTATGAGGGCAACAGGCGTTCCGTTCTAGTATTGAACAACGAAGAAGAAAGTAAGACTATAAAGTTTATAATATTATAATTATAATAGGGCTTATTTGTGGCAGGGTGTGGGCGTGTGGCCGTGGGTAGGTGGGATGAAGCAGAACAAAAAACCTCAAGTACATTGGCATTGCCAAAACATACATATTGACTGATTAATGGTCTCCAAGTCCAAAAACCTGCATGAAGTTACATTAGTTTTGTATTTACTAAGTCATTCAAGTCTTCGAGATGTCTCTATTGGTGTACGGTTTCCCGTTGCGTTGGCGTAGTTTGACCACCAGAGGGAACACTTGCGTGTGGTCGTGAGCACGCGTTGCGTCTTGCAGTGAGGCATATCAGCGAGAGGAAATTCTAACCTGATCAGTTTGTTTGCATAGGTAAACTGCGGTGTCCGGATAGTTAATTCATGACACATCACATATACAGGGGCTAAGTGAGTCACAGCGACAACGGCAACAGAGTGGCGCCTGCCCGCAAGCGCGGAGAAATAGGACACCGCTACACCGGGACAGCCGCGGGCGATAAGAGGTCGCAGTTCGTGGACAAACACTTGCTCGTCGAATCAGTGGAACTGCGGACGGTCCAGCGGTATCAGATGGCCAGCGCGGGAACATACATCATCACCTCTGCTCTTGAACTCTCGAGTAGTTTATTGCGGGTAAGCGCCTCTGATTCGGGCGGGAAAATAAACTGGACGGTTTCAGCGGAAATAAAACGATGACGGATTTGAGCAGTAGGCGCATTTACGCGCCGGTGAAGACAATGGCGATGCTGCTGGAGAATGCGGAATACCACGAATGTGCATGCTTCATCAACCGGATGAAGGGGAAGACACTGCGATCAATCGCGCACGAACTTCCCGCGTCTGAACTGAACGACGCTCTACCGGCGTCTCGTTGCGTCGTCGAGGGACTGTATCTCAAGATGTCCGTGCTGAATCTACCCATCGACTGTCTCCTGCCCGAGAGAACTGTGGTGCAGCTAATACGATGGGTGACAGCCGACATGAAGGACTCCCCGTCTGGCGCAGATCCAGAGAGTGCTAATCCGTATATGACGCAGATCCGGAACATCCTGCGTGTGATCGCAGTGCGCAGACCAGACATCCGTGAGAAGTTGTACAGCCGCCAGAAGGTGCTCAAGAGATGTCTCCAGATACTTGTCAGTCGACGAACTGTTGGCACTTCCGACTTGCAGAGGATGACCCTGCCGGAAGCACTGAAACTGGAGGTAAGGAAACACATCAGCCACCTGAAGCAGACGCTCGAAAAACTGGAACTGTGTATGGATAAGCGCCATCTGCTGAAGGCGATGGACACTACCTATCTGCGTCCGGTGAACCGGAACGACATTCAGGATCGTCTCTTCTCGAACAAATCGTTGTTGAACGCCTTCGAGCCGATCCAGAACTACAGCCAGCTCACTTGTCTATTGCAGGTTTGTCAGACTTGCTTTCATTGGTTGCATAATTTGTAAGACTTGCTTTCATTGGTTGCATAATTTGTAAGACTTGCTTTCATTGGTTGCATAATTTGTAAGACTTGCTTTCATTGGTTGCATAATTTGTAAGACTTGCTTTCATTGGCTGCATCATTTGTAAGACTTGCTTTCATTGGTTGCATAATTTGTAAGACTTGCTTTTACTGGCTGCATCATTTGGAAGGACGATATGCTAGATAAGCAGATATCCTAACTGTTGCATTGTTTCATAGAATTCAAAATTAAGCATATCGCATTATGCTTAACCATGGCTTTATGCAGGATAACATTTTTGCCAGTTACACATTAGGGGAAGGCACATGGTTGTCAATTGTTAAGCCAGTTCACAAACTTTAAATGTGCTTTTTTGACCTGAAATGGACTTCAAATACACATGTGACAGCATTTACGCTCATTTCTAATGCATAGCTGACAACATATTTATATTTATGGTTTTTGAAGACCTTTTTTCCGCTCCTTCATTTTTTACCCGTCTCTGCATAAAGCTATGTGCTTGACATAAATATAAAGATCATTGAAATAGGTTTATTAAAACAACAAAATAATTTTGTTATTTATTATGTATGCATTAACCTACATTTTCTAGCACATAGAAAGCCAGTGCCTTGATGTATGTTTAATATACAACTTTGGACACAAAGCACTGTGCACAGATTCAAATCCAACTCAAATGTTGACAGTCTACATTCTAAATACACTGTACATGTATTGTGTTACAAATCAGGCCGCACCAATTGTATTGTTCGGATTACATAAATAGAAAATAGTCATACCTCCAAATATAATTTACATTCTTCTGTTCCAACAAATGGGCAGGTTTCATACATATGTATATTATGTAAGTATAACAGTTTAAATGTTAACTTTTGATGGGGACTTCAGTATAAACAGTATTTAAAATATAACACAGATTGACTACCAGGTAGGCACAAACAATTAACACAGTAGGTCAATGTGATGCTGACTATGCAGGCATTGAAGGGTGTCAATAAGTTGACATGTTGTGAAAAAGTTGTAGACTACAACCCATTTTCCCAGTGTGTTAACTTGACACAGAAATCCAATGTTCATATTTACCCTTGAATGTGAGCAGAAATCCATTGAGAATTGTTACTATCTTTTGGAAAGCAGCACCAAACTTAAATTTCATGATACTATTATAAGTTTATAATCACACGACACTACAGAATCTGGTTGTATCTTCTTACAAAGGCTTGTTGGCTTGGTGTGCACTGTGCAACTATCAATGACAGTGTTTTATGTACAATATTTAGTATGATCATATGAGAAATAAAAAGTTCAGTATTGTAATTTTATTTTAATTTCCTTTTTGTCAAAAACAACGTTGGCAGATCCGTAATCCAGATAATAGAATTGGTGTTGCCTAACTTAGTGTTATCGTGGACAACTTAATTGTGTTACATGCATAAATGTTACTTTGTGTTAATTGCAGGCCTTACAGTCTCAGATCCAGAGTGACAAGGATGTGTTGGTGACATTCACAGAACTGCACAAACAGATGCAGTCCATTCCCGTCAACTGTGCTTTGGAGACAGTGTTCCAGCGTTACATCGCAGGCTACGGCCGCATCCTCAACATAATGCAGGAGTCAGCTCCATCTGCCAGGAACTGGGTCTCCATGAATGACATAAACCTGCGCAGTGACAAATTGAGACATCCACCAACATTTTCGTCCACATGGCACATTGCTGGTAAGTCAGTTAATATTTTTATATAAATTTTTAGGCATCGATTTTTAAGGGAGTACTTATGTTTGATATTCCTGGTTTCATTTATGGGATGGACTCCTTGTTGGTAGGAGTCCATGTGGCCCCAATTTTTTTAATATTATAATTCTATTGTTCGTGATCACTGTTTGTTAACGATTTGTAAGGACTCAATGCCAGGTTGTTCCCTTTATACCCAGGGGAAGACTGGCCTCAATACTGGTCCTTGCTTTTTTCTTTTCCCTGTCTGTTCTTGCCCTGCTGTCTCTGCCAATTACCCTCTCCTCTCCATTTTTCTTTCACTCTCGTTCTCCTAGGGAGTTCTCCTAGGGTGTTCTCCTAGGGGGTTCTCCTAGGGGGTTCTCCTAGGGGGTTCTCTGGCGATTCATCGGAATAAGAAACAAAGTATTGCAGTAAAATATATTATTCAATTGTTACTGTAAAAAAACAGTAAATAAATTGAACGTGCATAAATTGTAATTGTATTATTGTGTGTCATTGAATTTGTATGGAATAATGACAATTTCCAGTGTATTTTATATCAAATTTTAAGCAAAACACAAAGTTATATGCATTTTAGAAAACGGTCACATTGTAGCAGGTTTTTTATAATTTCTGCCTCTGGCAGAATAAAAACTCTACTAACACATGACCCCTCTCGACCCCCCATGGGATTAGCAGCTGTCAACAGCAGGGAAGTTGACACCAGTTGACACTGCAAGCTATGTTGTAGTTTTATCCTGCCTGACTCTGCACTCTGTAGGGGTCTAGGGTGTGGTTGTTCTGTCAGCACTGTTTACACCATTAATCAGTTTACAGGTTGAGCTAGTGCAGCAGGGTAGTTACCCTACCCAGGGTTGTCTTATCAAGAGGTCTTGTCCCTCATGTGCTTGGACAAGTATTTATGGGGCCAGCAAAATTAGGTCTTCAGACCTTGCCCTTACTTGGCTGTGTCAGTTTTGTATGGCAAATACAATGTTTTTTGTAAATGTTTAAGGCATTTTTAATATATAAATATATATATATATATCATATATAATATATGTATATATAATTATATATATATATTTTATATATATATATATATATATATATATATATATATATGTATATGTATATGTATATATATATATATATATATATATATATATATATATATATATATATATATATATATATATATATATATATATATATATATAGGTTAAATGCTGCATAGGGAGACCAGTGCATAATTGCATATACAACCGCCTACAGATGGGCCGTATATTTTTATGTAACTGATTTTCCAATTATGTCTAATTGGAACATTGTCTGTAATACAGATACTTCTTCTTCAGTTGTATATATATATATATATAACCCAATACAACGATAACAATAACAATGTAAATATATATGCAGATACACAAATTGACAGTGCCACATTTAATATATATATATATATATATATCTTTGCAAAACCACCTGGATATTGTGTGTTAGTTATTGTTGCAATCAGTTGGGGTGAAATATGACATTTGTAAATTGTTAGCCAGCATTGCATTTACCCGGCACAGTGAATTCTTCCATAATTTAACCAGCTTTCAGTTATTTGATCTGCTCCAGATCCATGTTTTATGTACAACCACGTAACTTAGGTTCTCAGGTAGTTTCCTCCAAACAGCCCAAACTTGGGCTAACGCAGGAGTTGTCCTTCTCTACATTTACCCCCTGTGTGGGATCTTTTACTTCCTCTGGCATAGACACCAGATAGAAGGGACCACGGGCTTTTAGTGTCTCTTCCAAAAGACACAGGCAAATGTGGGGTGAAGAAATTGCCTAAGTTTCGAGACGGCGGTAGGTGGGATTGAACCACCGTCCCCTCGATTGACGGTCCGGCGCTCTACCGCGCGACCACCGCTCCCCGTGGTTAGTAACCACTAACCACCAACTTCATCCTATATAATCACAACATAGCTTTACATAGAGACTGTTTTGGAAGGATAGAAATACCATTGAACGGGTGATGGATGAGTAACGGGAGAAAAAACTCTTACAAAATCATTGATATTGTTTGTTAATAAACTGTGCTGTCAAAATGGGTGTCACATGTGTGATTGTAGATTATTTAGGTTATGATACACATCTTAGCTGACTTGTACATATGTCAGTTAACGTGCAGGTGTATACGAAAAAAATTGTGACTGCCAAAAATGTTATCTTGTGTATAAATAAAAGCCATGAATCTCAACAATCACGACATTGCGCTAGAGTGAGGTTATGCACTCAGATATGTACAGTAATATTACAGTATATCTGAGTGCACATAGTTATCAGTATAATATTTATTACTGATAACTAGTTTACCAAGTATGTCATATCTTCAGGGGTAATAAAACACTTACAATGACTGCCATGTCCAGTTGAGATAATTACTTCTTAGTAGGTCATCAGTAAAACTCACAACTGTACGTTGTACACTGTCAAACATAGCTTTATGTAGAGACCCGTCCACCTGCCATTTGGACGGTTAAAAACGAATATGGATGGGTAGAAATATGGGTGGATGGGTAAAATAATGAAGGAGCAAAAAAATAAAATAGATAAAAAGGTCTTCCAAAACCATAGATATTGTTAGTTATGCCTTGAAAGTGAGTGAAAATGGTATCACATGTGTGTTTGTAGTCCATTTCAGGTCAACATTTCAAAGTTAACATCCATGTGTCCACCAAAACATGTGTGACGTGACTGGCAATAATTTTATCCTGCATAAAGCCCTGCTGTCAAATGGAAAAATCTTAAAGGCACCAACAAATACACCCAGTTGAACATAATTCTGTAAACACTGCTATTGAGAAATACATGAATTCACACCTACTACACAACCATAACATGGCAAAATGTATGTCATTGTCATTAAAATAATGCTCAACAGGCCTTCATGCAGGCTCAAGTCCAAAAAACAACACAGAGTAAATATGGTTTTTTGCTCCTAAATTTTTTACTCATCAAAACAGACTTTACTCTTCCAAATTATGGGTGGATGGGTCGGAAGATAATGTTACGTTATGCCCAATATATCCAGTGAAAAATTAAACCTGTCTATAAACAATGTTATTTTATATGTGATGTTGATAGATTTACCATTGTAAACCACCCCAGAGCTGTGCTTGGGTGGGGCGCTGTATAAGAAATATATTATTACTATTAAATAATAAGTAAATGTACAATTACATCTCTACCGTAAGGCTGCAATAATTATGTATAGTATGGCATACAAATGTGCACAGTCTAACGCACACTCTAGTGATTATTTCCACTGACCTCAAGCCATGTTATTGGCCGACACAAACAGAGAATCTGGTTGCTTCTTGTCTGCCGATATTTACCAACAATCGAGTTGCCCAAAAATGGTAAGCTGGTTGTCACTATAGCCAGGGCTTAGTTGTGACAACTGCTGTTTGTGCTTAAGTTTGTTGTTTTGCTGGTGGGAGAAATATAACTGTTGTTGGTAGTACTATGGTTAATCACCAGGGGGAGTCACCATGAACACTTGTCCTTGGCACAGCAGCTACAAGTGGGTCTCATCCAATGTCACAGAATATACTGTGTATGACTAATTTGTATGAACAAACAGTTCTAGATAGTACAAGACATACAGTGACAGTGGTTGGATTGGAACTTTGATTATCAGGATTGTTATGTCATCCCCGCTTGGGGTATAAGTGATAACTCCATGATATGATAATAATATCTGTTTTATTACACAGGATGTACGGTTGTTAAATGACCATGGCTATCTCCGTTAGTCACTAACTAGGTTGGTGTGGCCATACGGGGTATATACCCTAATGGTAGTTGGGTTAGTCCCATTATATATTAGGGGTAGAGGCTGCTATGCTAAGCGGTGTGTAAGAACACTACA
>JAODUO010000353.1:297500-362500 GCA_025642075.2 Ridgeia piscesae | reverse complement strand
TAGGAGGAGATATACACTTACAGGGACCTGGGCACCTAGGAGGAGATATACACTTACAGGGACCTGGGCACCTAGGAGGTGATATACACTTACAGGGACCTGGGTACCTAGGAGGTGATATACACTTACAGGGACCTGGGCACCTAGGAGGAGATATACACTTACAGGGACCTGGGCACCTAGCAGGTGATATACACTTACAGGGACCTGGGTACCTAGGAGGAGATATACACTTACAGGGACCTGGGCACCTAGGAGGTGATATACACTTACAGGGACCTGGGTACCTAGGAGGAGATATACACTTACAGGGACCTGGGCACCTAGGAGGAGATATACACTTACAGGGACCTGGGCACCTAGCAGGTGATATACACTTACCTGGGACCTGGGGGAAAAAACCCCCTAGGAGGTGATATACACTTACAGGGACCTGGGTACCTAGGAGGTGATATACACTTACAGGGACCTGGGCACCTAGGAGGAGATATACATTTACAGGGACCTGGGCACCTAGCAGGTGATATACACTTACATGGACCTGGGCACCTAGGAGGAGATATACACTTACAGGGACCTGGGCACCTAGCAGGTGATATACACTTACAGGGACCTGGGTACCTAGGAGGAGATATACATTTACAGGGACCTGGGCACCTAGGAGGTGATATACACTTACATGGACCTGGGTACCTAGGAGGTGATATACACTTACAGGGACCTGGGCACCTAGGAGGAGATATACACTTACAGGGACCTGGGTACCTAGGAGGAGATATACACTTACAGGGACCTGGGTACCTAGGAGGAGATATACACTTACAGGGACCTGGGTACCTAGGAGGAGATATACACTTACAGGGACCTGGGTACCTAGGAGGAGATATACACTTACAGGGACCTGGGCACCTAGGAGGAGATATACACTTACAGGGACCTGGGTACCTAGCAGGTGATATACACTTACAGGGACCTGGGCACCTAGGAGGAGATATACACTTACAGGGACCTGGGCACCTAGGAGGAGATATACACTTACAGGGACCTGGGCACCTAGGAGGAGATATACACTTACAGGGACCTGGGCACCTAGGAGGAGATTTACACTTACAGGGACCTGGGCACCTAGGAGGAGATATACACTTACAGGGACCTGGGCACCTAGGAGGAGATATACACTTACAGGGACCTGGGCACCTAGGAGGAGATATACACTTACAGGGACCTGGGCACCTAGCAGGTGATATACACTTACAGGGACCTGGGCACCTAGCAGGAGATTTACACTTACAGGGACCTGGGTACCTAGGAGGAGATATACACTTACAGGGACCTGGGCACCTAGGAGGAGATATACACTTACAGGGACCTGGGCACCTAGCAGGTGATATACACTTACAGGGACCTGGGCACCTAGGAGGAGATATACACTTACAGGGACCTGGGCACCTAGCAGGTGATATACACTTACAGGGACCTGGGCACCTAGCAGGAGATTTACACTTACAGGGACCTGGGTACCTAGGAGGAGATATACACTTACAGGGACCTGGGCACCTAGGAGGAGATATACACTTACAGGGACCTGGGCACCTAGCAGGTGATATACACTTACAGGGACCTGGGCACCTAGGAGGAGATATACACTTACAGGGACCTGGGCACCTAGGAGGAGATATACACTTACAGGGACCTGGGCACCTAGGAGGTGATATACACTTACAGGGACCTGGGCACCTAGGAGGAGATATACACTTACAGGGACCTGGGCACCTAGCAGGTGATATACACTTACAGGGACCTGGGCACCTAGGAGGTGATATACACTTACAGGGACCTGGGTACCTAGGAGGAGATATACACTTACAGGGACCTGGGCACCTAGGAGGAGATATACACTTACAGGGACCTGGGCACCTAGCAGGTGATATACACTTACAGGGACCTGGGTACCTAGGAGGAGATATACACTTACAGGGACCTGGGCACCTAGGAGGAGATATACACTTACAGGGACCTGGGCACCTAGCAGGTGATATACACTTACAGGGACCTGGGACCTAGGAGGAGATATACACTTACAGGGACCTGGGCACCTAGGAGGAGATATACACTTACAGGGACCTGGGCACCTAGCAGGTGATATACACTTACAGGGACCTGGGCACCTAGGAGGAGATATACACTTACAGGGACCTGGGCACCTAGCAGGTGATATACACTTACAGGGACCTGGGCACCTAGGAGGAGATATACATTTACAGGGACCTGGGCACCTAGCAGGTGATATACACTTACATGGACCTGGGCACCTAGGAGGAGATATACATTTACAGGGACCTGGGCACCTAGCAGGTGATAAAACACTTACAGGGACCTGGGTACCTAGGAGGAGATATACACTTACAGGGACCTGGGCACCTAGGAGGTGATATACACTTACAGGGACCTGGGTACCTAGGAGGTGATATACACTTACAGGGACCTGGACACCTAGGAGGAGATATACACTTACAGGGACCTGGGCACCTAGGAGGTGATATACACTTACAGGGACCTGGGCACCTAGGAGGTGATATACACTTACAGGGACCTGGGCACCTAGGAGGAGATATACACTTACATGGACCTGGGCACCTAGCAGGTGATATACACTTACAGGGACCTGGGCACCTAGGAGGAGATATACACTTACAGGGACCTGGGCACCTAGGAGGAGATATACACTTACAGGGACCTGGGCACCTAGGAGGAGATATACACTTACATGGACCTGGGCACCTAGGAGGAGATATACACTTACAGGGACCTGGGCACCTAGGAGGTGATATACACTTACATGGACCTGGGCACCTAGGAGGAGATATACACTTACAGGGACCTGGGCACCTAGCAGGTGATATACACTTACAGGGACCTGGGCACCTAGGAGGAGATATACATTTACAGGGACCTGGGCACCTAGCAGGTGATATACACTTACATGGACCTGGGCACCTAGGAGGAGATATACACTTACAGGGACCTGGGCACCTAGCAGGTGATATACACTTACATGGACCTGGGCACCTAGGAGGAGATATACACTTACAGGGACCTGGGCACCTAGCAGGTGATATACACTTACAGGGACCTGGGAAAAAACCTAAGGAGGAGATATACACTTACAGGGACCTGGGTACGTAGCAGGTGATATACACTTACAGGGACCTGGGTACCTAGGAGGAGATATACACTTACAGGGACCTGGGCACCTAGGAGGTGATATACACTTACAGGGACCTGGGTACCTAGGAGGAGATATACACTTACAGGGACCTGGGCACCTAGGAGGAGATATACACTTACAGGGACCTGGGCACCTAGCAGGTGATATACACTTACAGGGACCTGGGTACCTAGGAGGAGATATACACTTACAGGGACCTGGGCACCTAGGAGGAGATATACACTTACAGGGACCTGGGCACCTAGCAGGTGATATACACTTACAGGGACCTGGGCACCTAGGAGGAGATATACACTTACAGGGACCTGGGCACCTAGCAGGTGATATACACTTACAGGGACCTGGGCACCTAGGAGGAGATATACATTTACAGGGACCTGGGCACCTAGCAGGTGATATACACTTACATGGACCTGGGAACCTAGGAGGAGATATACACTTACAGGGACCTGGGCACCTAGCAGGTGATATAAACTTACAGGGACCTGGGTACCTAGGAGGAGATATACACTTACAGGGACCTGGGCACATAGGAGGAGATATACACTTACAGGGACCTGGGTACCTAGCAGGTGATATACACTTACAGGGACCTGGGTACCTAGGAGGAGATATACACTTACAGGGACCTGGGCACCTAGGAGGAGATATACACTTACAGGGACCTGGGCACCTAGCAGGTGATATACACTTACAGGGACCTGGGCACCTAGGAGGAGATATACACTTACATGGACCTGGGCACCTAGCAGGTGATATACACTTACAGGGACCTGGGTACCTAGGAGGAGATATACACTTACAGGGACCTGGGCACCTAGGAGGAGATATACACTTACAGGGACCTGGGCACCTAGGAGGAGATATACACTTACATGGACCTGGGCACCTAGGAGGAGATATACACTTACAGGGACCTGGGTACCTAGGAGGAGATATACACTTACAGGGACCTGGGCACCTAGGAGGAGATATACACTTACAGGGACCTGGGCACCTAGCAGGTGATATACACTTACAGGGACCTGGGCACCTAGGAGGAGATATACACTTACAGGGACCTGGGCACCTAGCAGGTGATATACACTTACAGGGACCTGGGCACCTAGGAGGAGATATACATTTACAGGGACCTGGGCACCTAGCAGGTGATATACACTTACATGGACCTGGGCACCTAGGAGGAGATATACACTTACAGGGACCTGGGCACCTAGCAGGTGATATACACTTACAGGGACCTGGGTACCTAGGAGGAGATATACACTTACAGGGACCTGGGCACCTAGGAGGAGATATACACTTACAGGGACCTGGGTACGTAGCAGGTGATATACACTTACAGGGACCTGGGTACCTAGGAGGAGATATACACTTACAGGGACCTGGGCACCTAGGAGGAGATATACACTTACAGGGACCTGGGCACCTAGCAGGTGATATACACTTACAGGGACCTGGGCACCTAGGAGGAGATATACACTTACAGGGACCTGGGCACCTAGCAGGTGATATACACTTACATGGACCTGGGCACCTAGGAGGAGATATACACTTACATGGACCTGGGCACCTAGCAGGTGATATACACTTACAGGGACCTGGGCACCTAGGAGGAGATATACACTTACAGGGACCTGGGCACCTAGGAGGTGATATACACTTACATGGACCTGGGCACCTAGGAGGAGATATACACTTACAGGGACCTGGGCACCTAGCAGGTGATATACACTTACAGGGACCTGGGCACCTAGGAGGAGATATACACTTACAGGGACCTGGGCACCTAGGAGGAGATATACACTTACAGGGACCTGGGCACCTAGGAGGTGATATACACTTACAGGGACCTGGGCACCTAGGAGGTGATATACACTTACAGGGACCTGGGCACCTAGGAGGAGATATACACTTACAGGGACCTGGGCACCTAGGAGGTGATATACACTTACAGGGACCTGGGCACCTAGGAGGAGATATACACTTACAGGGACCTGGGCACCTAGGAGGAGATATACACTTACATGGACCTGGGCACCTAGGAGGTGATATACACTTACAGGGACCTGGGCACCTAGGAGGAGATATACACTTACAGGGACCTGGGTACCTAGGAGGACATACAATTACAGTGTCTCTAAATTAGCTTATACAGTATAGCTGGATTATCAAAGAACCCTCTTGTTGAAATCAGAAAATCCAATGTGGTCACTAATGGTCATTCACTCTGTATCAGAGGAATGTTACAATTAAAGGACATTGTCCATCTGCTGATAAGAGTCCAGCCTGAGTTATCAGTAATTAACTGACCATAGGTAAGGAGATAGAGAGACACTATATAGAGCGCTCCCACCAGCTGTGACCCTCAAACTGTCACCAACACACCCAGGCAGCCAGGAAATATTTACAACATAAAGCTCTTTGAAGATCAGTGATTTTATGAAATGCAAACTCAGTATATAAGGTGAGTAAACATTGTTGGACTCGATCTTTTCTGAAGATAGCAAGGCCATTTTATTAGCATTTTCATGAGGTCATACTCCTGATTTTGCTCTTTACATTTGATTTTTCAGTTTGTAAACATAAAACTGAAGATTGGGACACATTTGTCAGCTGTTTTACAGAAATAGTGTCCCTGGTGTTTAGCAGCAGGTTTTTATATTTGGAAACTCCTAAAGGATATATTTAAAGATGGATTTTTGTGATATTTGCTTATATTTGCATATCTCACAACCTTTTGTTATTATAGTTTCTGTAAATTTGTTGCTTACAGTGGCATACAAATCATCACCTACTGTTTGATTACAGACTTATGTATTTACTAGATTTTATGGAATATTTATACATGCGATTTGCACAGATTTTTGTTACTGTCGTGTGGTTGGCTGGAGACCTGCGTCTGTGTAGTCTCACTTCAGTCTCTTGTCTTAACCAATCAAGTGTCATGTACTAGCAACACATCAGACTGTGGGCCAAAGAATTCGTTACTTGTTCTCGTTGGTACTTGAGTGTTAAGTTACACAAATTACTTGTTACAGCCTACAAGGTACTTGTATTTTTACTTATACATATTAAGTTTTAACAGGGCTTTATGCAGGATAACATTATTGCCAGTCACACATGTTTTGGTGGACACATGGATGTTAACCCATTAGGCCATAGGATTTTATTAAAACATGCCCTCTTGTTCCCAGGATTTATGGCATTTTTTGAGCGATTTTACTTCTATGTGTTAAAAAATCTGTAGAAAAAAATCTTTTCAATATTGTTAATTACAAGTTGTATTTATTTTGAAAAGTACTAATTTCTCCACATGCCTGTACACATAGAAATATGATTTAGTCATAAAATGTTGACACTTGAAAATTATAAATTTGTAAAACAAAATTGAAAGTTATTCTTCTTATCGACTGACATTTGAAATTGAACCTCTGCTACTACCCTATTCAACCCAGTGAATAAAATGCAGCTATATGTGTTAGCTTTGCAACAGTGAAAACATTATAGCATTCTGACGGTTTGTCAGGCAAAATATTTTCAAAATGGCCGACATTGTGTTATACAGACATGTATTGAAATATCTCTGTAATAAAGCCATTGAATCAATCAAATTAGTTGCAACAGTGTTTATTGACAAACAAAACATTGTGTCTGTTCATTGTTGTATTGTATAATTTATATTTGTGTTGTTTTGAGTTGTTTGAAATGGTATGGTGTATATGTGTTTTGTGTGAAATACTGGTAGAAGAAAACATAATTCTTCTTCTTCTTCTTCTTCCTGTAATAAAAAAGTGTCAAAATAAATAAACATGAAATGAGAGAAATATAATTATAAACAATTATGAAATATGAACAATATGACAACATAATAAAACACAATAGCTGGTGGCTGAGGTTAGAAGTAACATCAACAGAACAGAAGTGCAACACATCCAGACAAAAACTGCCAGGTACACATATACACAGCTGTCAGAATTTGACAAAAGTTGTATTCAACATAGCCATAGAAATGTATAATTATTAGTTATTCATACAAGTCAATGTATGGTTGAAATATGTCATATACATCCAGATAATGTCAACAGCAGTATATAACATGAGTGTAAAAATAACACAAGTGATGGAATCGATGTACATCGAACGGTCATAGTCCAGCTCAGACTAAGTCGATGCCGAAGCGATGACATTGACAGCCAACTTTAACTTTTTTAGCGACACAATGGAAGCAATAATTCTTAGAGAAAAAACTACTTACATTTTCCTCAATTTCCACATCCAATCCCCCTTCCATTTCACCATCATCGCTGTCACTATCCCACACCATTTGTGCAACATCAGTTGCCGAAAACATGACGACAACGGCAAAGTTGGATGAAAAAGCACTCGAAGAAAATCGATGTAAATGCAAATTTTCAATACGGCAACTCATGCACGTGACAAGCTGGTGTTGTTGGAAACTGTATCCGCTAGGTTGCATTAAAATTTGGGAGCGTTTAGTGCAGTAGTTAATCGCCAGGAATTTGTTTAATACAAGGTCCTGTGTCCAGCCGGTGGCGGCCGTTGTAGGAGTGGGCAGAGCGGCCGTCCGCGGCTGTTGTAGGATCTACCTGGGGCTAATCGGTTAACTGTTAAGCCAGTTTACAAACTTCCAAATGTGCCCGATGACCTGAAATGGACTACAAACACACATGTGACACCATTTACACTCACTTTCAAGGCATAACTGAGAATATCTATGGTTTTGGAAGACCTTTTTTGCTCCTTCATTTTTTTACCCGTCCACCCATATTTCTACCCGTCCACATTGGTGTTTACCCGTCCAAATGACGGGTCTCTGCATAAAGTTATGAGTGTTAACCTCAATACTTGTTAAACATGTGAGTGTTTTGGAGTACTTTGTACGTATTTATTATTTGTTTTTTTACTATGTACGATCTTCAGATTAACACTTCTTTGAATATTTTGTATTGATGATGAGCTCATTGTAAGGGCTCGGGATTGTCATGGACACTGTTTACTGACTGATACCAGTTGTCATGGACACTGTTTACTGACTGATTCCAGTTGTCATGGACACTGTTTACTGACTGATACCAGTTGTCATGGACACTGTTTACTGACTGATTCCAGTTGTCATGGACACTGTTTACTGACTGATACCAGTTGTCATGGACACTGTTTACTGACTGATTCCAGTTGTCATGGATACTGTTTACTGACTAGTTCCAGTTGTCATGGACACTGTTTACTGACTGGTTCCAGTTGTCATGGATACTGTTTACTGACTAGTTCCAGTTGTCATGGACACTGTTTACTGACTGGTTCCAGTTGTCATGGATACTGTTTACTGACTACCTGGTAGGTCTAATTATTCAAACAAGACTGACCGTCTCACCATTGATCTATATTGGCACAAGAATGGCAGTACTTCCAAAGTACCTCTGAAAAGTACCTGTGACAGTACTTTCAAAAGTACTCGTGATCATTACTCGAGTGCTAGTGTACTCACTGTTCCTCAACTTACACATCGTAGTACTTTAATAAGATATTTCCAAGGTACCTGTGAGGCTGTGACTGCATATTTTCAGAAGTACCCCTTGGGTACTTGTGCTCATTACTCAAATGCTATTGTATCCAAAATGAAGTACTCACTTGTCTTACATATTGTAGTACTTTGACTCATCCCAGCGTTGCAACACTCGAGAACATGTCAGTTCATTCTTCTACAGATGATGTGATATGTTGATATTTTGTAGCACTTACTTGTTTAGCTGTTTGTGCCTGGTGCTCACTCCACTGCAGACTCCAGCCAACTTAAATCTACTCTCTCGCCAATGTATTCAGGCTGCTTCACGTCTTATTTTCACTCCGTCTGTGTCACCTCTACATTATGTTTATCCTGGTAGTTTTCTGATGGTTGAAATTAGGAAATTGGTCCACATTAGGGTTCTCAATTGGTGGTCTTTATAACCCCCCTACTTTCACTTATAATGCTAACCATGAACCCCTTTCTGTCAGGGTCCTATCTATAGTCTATGGTCCATTCCATGACCCACCCTCATTACCAGTGTCAAGACCCGTCCTTTCTGTCAGGGTCGTATCTAAAGTCTATGGTCCATTCCACCACCCACCCTCATTACCAGTGTCAAGACCCGTCCTTTCTGTCAGGGTCCTATCTATAGTCTATGGTCCATTCCACGACCCACCCTCATTACCAGTGTCAAGACCCGTCCTTTCTGTCAGGGTCCTATCTATAGTCTATGGTCCATTCCATGACCCACCCTCATTACCAGTGTCAAGACCCGTCCTTTCTGTCAGGGTCCTATCTATAGTCTATGGTCCATTCCACGACCCACCCTCATTACCAGTGTCAAGACTCGTCCTTTCTGTCAGGGTCCTATCTATAGTCTATGGTCCATTCCATGACCCACCCTCATTACCAGTGTCAAGACCCGTCCTTTCTGTCAGGGTCTATGGTCCATTCCACGACCCACCCTCATTACCAGTGTCAAGACTCGTCCTTTCTGTCAGGGTCCTATCTATAGTCTATGGTCCATTCCACGACCCACCCTCATTACCAGTGTCAAGACCCGTCCTTTCTGTCAGGGTCCTATCTATAGTCTATGGTCCATTCCATGACCCACCCTCATTACCAGTGTCAAGACCCGTCCTTTCTGTCAGGGTCCTATCTATAGTCTATGGTCCATTCCACGACCCACCCTCATTACCAGTGTCAAGACTCGTCCTTTCTGTCAGGGTCCTATCTATAGTCTATGGTCCATTCCATGACCCACCCTCATTACCAGTGTCAAGACCCGTCCTTTCTGTCAGGGTCTATGGTCCATTCCACGACCCACCCTCATTACCAGTGTCAAGACTCGTCCTTTCTGTCAGGGTCCTATCTATAGTCTATGGTCCATTCCACGACCCACCCTCATTACCAGTGTCAAGACTCGTCCTTTCTGTCAGGGTCCTATCTATAGTCTATGGTCCATTCCATGACCCACCCTCATTACCAGTGTCAAGACCCGTCCTTTCTGTCAGGGTCCTATCTATAGTCTATGGTCCATTCCACGACTCACCCTCATTACCAGTGTTAAGACCAGTCCTAATGGTCCTCACGGAACAGGTACAAAAACAGGTAATTTCTTAATTCCTTGTGGTACCAAGCTCTTGGGATTTGGGGATATGAACTAGGCAATAGCCGGCATCTCGATGATCTCTGGGAAGGTTTCAGTATAACAAGTACTGCACAGAGCATATTTATGTATACATTAACGTCCACGTGCTGACTATTGCCAGGTACTCAGACACAAGAACCGTAGGGGCTGACATGTTTTGTATTGGACCACCAATTTTACAAAGGACAAAGGACAACAAACTTCTGCTCTGGTTTTGAGCTGTGGTCCTCCAATGCGGTCTGTATATTAATCTTTTGTAATGGACCACTGATTTTACAAAGTTAAAGATAGACCTCTGGTCTGTACACTGAGCGTAGATGGTCTATGGATGTATGCGTAATGCTATGGGCACTTGAAGCTGAAACATCCACTGACAGCACCCTTCACATTGCCCACACGCCAGGAGGGGGACTCAAGTACCAGCATACCTGTCACTCGCCCTCTTGCCCAGTTGACACTTCAACTTTCAAGTGGACCAGTTCCTCAATAACCTATGTCCACAAACAGTCACATGTAACAGTGTGTATGAGGTACACCTCGTGTAGTCAGCTCTCGTCCCTTGTTGTGGTGCCTTGTGCACCGTGTCTTCCCTTGCGGCTGTTGTGTCTGTATTTTAAGCACTGGCAAGATACCGTAGGTGTGGATTATCATCCAGCAATTGTGATTATCATGCAGCAATTGTGGATTATCATGCAGCAGTTGTGGATTATCGTGTGATTCTCCAAGGCCTGGGTTTGATGGTTGCAACAGATTGCACCTGATTTGGGATTCATGTTTTGTTGATCATCATTCGGAGAAAGTTCGGTGGAAGCTGACAATGCAGATAGATGGATGATGTAAATATTGCAGCTGACAGTGCAGTATTTACATTACAACTGATTTAATCATAACTCCATTATCACACTGTGACGTAGAAGCCTGCAAAATATCTTGGTTTATTTACATGGAGACATTTTAAGACGACATGTCTTTCAACACAGTGAAGCGACTTCTCCACATGAAGGGTGACCACAAGCATGATGCGACAACGAAAGAGAGCAAAAAAGTCGATGGTGCACGCCCCCTGTTGGCTAAATCACATACCTCAAAGCAGCCCAATAGACGTAAGTTTGTCTCTCGGAGTGTGAGTGGGGTCAATGACATGGGAACATCCCCAGTGTTCTCCCTTCGCCGGATGGTGATGTTGTTTGAGAACCGAGACTACGCCGGCTGCGCCACGCTGCTCAACAAACTGAGCATGCTCACTCTGACGACAGTGGTCGAGGACTTTCCCGTGGTGACCATCATCGACAATGTGCCAGCCACCCTCGGGGTCCTAGAAGTGCTGTACTCCCGGTATTTTGTGGCTGACCACTCCATTGCCAGTCTCCAGCCCGACTACCTTCTCGACCAAGTCATCCGCTGGGTGGCCTCCACCGACCTCAGGTCACATGGGTGTTTCGGAGGTCACCTGACGCAGGTACAGAACACGTTACGCATCATCGCATTCCAGCGCCGTGACCTCGGCAGGAAGCTCTGCGCGGAGCAACAGACGCTGAAGCAGTGCATTGTGGGAATGCAGAAACACGGACTGCTGAAGACGAGCACCTCCGAGACGCAGATGACGATAGGAGGACGCTCTGAAGGTCGTCTTCAGTGCACAGGTGCATCAGTTGAAGAGGACACTACATCGACTGGAGAACATCACCTTCGATAAGGAGAAGCAGCACAAGTCTTCACAGACAAAACGGAACAGTCTGAAACGACAGTTGAGTGCCCAGAAGTCAGGTCACATGACCCAGAATGAGATAGAGGAGCGACTGACGGGGAATATGACGATGTTGAATGCGTTTGAGCCAGTGCAGATATACGCGGAGATGACGAGGTTGTTGCAGATTCTGCAGGTGAGAGTGCAGATGGACAGAAACGTCCTACAACGCTGCTCGGAGTTACGCTCAAAGTCGCACCCAATCGCGCGCAATGTCGATGTTACACAGTTCCTCCACCAGGTGGTGTTAGCGTATGGGAGGGTGCTGAGTGTGTGGAGTGAGGTGTCCGACGGTGTGGTCAGTGTGTCCAGTGAGGACGGGTCAGCGGCTTCGTCCAGTCACAGGGAGTCGACTGACACCAGTAGTTTGAACTCTTCTTGGTTGGCGGTAGGTAAGTCGTGCTTCTTTGTCATCCACATGAGTTGCCTTAATTCACCAAGCTGTACAAAGGAGTAACTGAAAACATATCTCCATGTAAGAACACTCTTTGTGTAGTAAATGCAACATGGCTGAATACTTTCCAGATAAGTTGAATAGGTCTGCTAGGGAATAAAGTATAAAGCGCATTGATTAGTCCTAAAGACTATTCTGTGCTATAAAACCTTCACATTATAATATTTTGTTATTAATTGGTAATTGTCAGAGGCTTTTTATCAGGAATTAAATGCTAGTGAAGCTTGCGTAGTGGGATAATAGGATAGTTCTAAACACAGAAAAGATGTTTTAATTCAGTTGCAAGTATTTAATTAAGTTCACTGGCTGAATTCCAATATCGTGGATAGAATGTCGAAGCTGACATCATGTTGGCTACAATGTGAATCCATCTGACATGATATGTTGTTTGTCACAAAACGTGAATTCTTTTCTTGTGTGAGTTCTGTTCACCACCTGTAGTTTGTTTTATTTCCTTCAGTGTGGAGCTGACTGTTTGCACTGGGCAGATCCTGCTGTAGAAGTGTGGTCACATGAATAATTTTACAAAAAGAACAACATTTCATTTATATCCACCTAATTTCTGACTGCAACCATAACAGCCAGTTTGTCATGTTTACTTTTAGTAACGTTTACCTTTCATTGGTCATTTAGAGGCTACTTTTGATTGGTTTACATTAATTGTTTTCACATAAAAATACTAAACCAACAGTAAAGTACAACTGGCAGAAGTTCATTCTTGTATTCCACATTTACATAATCCTAAGGGAGACCCCTTACAAGGCAGGGAGGGTGGGATGAATGCAGGAAATAAACTGACAGGAAAAAGCGATGGACGCACATCAGAATATAAAATTACCTTTGTGGGGGGGCTCTATAATTGAAGCCAGGACATTTGATAGAAGGATCCAGGGGACCCCCTCCGAGTTATCACTGTCATCTCATTTCACAGACTTCCTGTTCAAATGTCACATGCCAAGGATTTTTTTCACTAACTGAATTTGTGTGGCAATCTGTGTGGGAGGGCAAATGGAGTGTTTTACGTCACATGACCAATTAACACAGAGACATAGCACCTGACCAAAGAGTGAACTTGTTCACCCCAACACAGGGAGTGCACTAGGTCAGCCCTGCATCCAACAACCCAGCTGCTCCCATCCTCCTTAACTCAGGTGCTTCCATCTAAGACTAATTACACAGGTGCACGTTCTGAAATGCCCTCTCCACACGCTCTACCATTTGATATAAATGAGTTAATCATGTAGTTTACTCAAGTTGTACTAACCCGGACCCCTGGGTGCTCACCCTTTGCCCTCCCTGACAACAACATTTGCCTTGTAAGTAGGCCTGGGAATCCTCAGCTGACACCTAATTACAGCAGCCAGCCTCCAGTGAACATGACCTGTTGGCCTCTTCATTCTCACCATTAACCCTTGTCCTTCCACAGTATGTGTGTCTGTTATGAAGACTAGAAACCACTGCATTTTTGTTGTTTCAAAAGTGGACAAACTATGGTTAGTCTGTGGACATAGCATCAACATGACTCCTCAGCAACGCAAATCCCTTCCAAGTAGGGTTATCCGTCATAATCGAGGGCGATGGAGGAGCAAGGGTTAACTGGGATCAGGGAGTGGAATGTCAATGAAGTGTTGGGTTTCCTCTCTCCTGTGGTCCTTGGCATCCCACCCAAGTTACTGCAAGGTATGAGTTTGTACCTGGTTGGCAGCCAGTGAGCTAGTGTCGGTCAGTGCTGGTGTGGTCAAGACTTGTCCGACACACGGCCAGAATGTCTTAGATGTTGTCAGCAGCTGCTAGTGGACCACGTACACTACCTGGGACACACACTGCCCGACCATATGGCTAGCCGTGTAGTGTAGGTGTGTAGGAGGTATTTAGTGTTGCCACTCATGGCCGGATCATGTAACGAGAAGAGTGACTTCATCAACGCACCAACACGCCTGCAGCCAGCCTATATTGTTATCGCCTGACAGACGGACGGCCGACTGCTGCCTGTCTGAACTGTCTGTGTGGCATCATCCGCTGGGAACAGCACCAGGAAGTGTGTGTGTTTGTTACCGCTTCCTGACGCTTCCACCCTGATGTCTCTATCCTGAAGTCTCCATCATGTGCGCTGATATGTGACGAGGATCACTGGTTATCACTTGTGTCGTCCCGTTCTCACACTCTTGTTGTCGGGTTTCTATGATGACAACCGCTGGAGGGACGATTCTTGGAATTATTACGTAACCGACCCCCCTCCCCCGTAGGGATCCGTGTTAGTGAAGTGTTGAGATAGAACCACTATCGACGGAGAGAAGGGAAAATGCAGAAGTGGATGACAACCAGGGCTAACCCTGTCTCAGGTAGGCACAGACTCGGAACATTTCCACAGTTGGTAGTTGTCATGGCTAAACTGAATGTTAGAATAACACCTACAACTAAATTGTTATTATAATTATATAAAAACTATAAATTTACCAACCTAGCAATATGTAGATAAATATTCATCCAAATTTATTGTTGTTGTCATACTCATTAAATGATCATCAGAGTAATTAACCATATACCTGAGATGACATTAACGATCATGTGAAAACCCGTGATGGTTTCATGTGCCTTAGCGAAATGGTGGAATGGTGGATTCAGTCTGTACACATATTCTGATAATAGTTCCTTACACAAAGAAAGCACATTATCTCACTTGTTGCCAATGCAACGGCATGCGACCGAACATTGCGTGTCATCCCTGTTGGCCACGCCCACAGACCAAGGACAGTAACTGTGTCAGCGAGCTCCTGTTACCTTCTCGGTGTTTGCTCATCGCATTCCTCTTTACATCAATGTCAACATCAGTGTCCGTGGATGTGATAACTTAGGTCAGTGTTATTGTATCTGCTTTACCAAGTGTCCAATGTAGTTGGCAGTTCAGTACGTTTGGTGGGTTCTTGTTTGTTCGTTGTTCCTAAAATATATGCAGTGTCAGATATTTTTTGTTACAAGTAGTTATGTAAAACTGTTTATACTTTTTTATTTATGTTGTTTTGAGGATACAAGTGTTAAGGGCATATGTTGTGTTTAATGTTACTGACAATAATATACTTGACCGGTAGTACATTTTATTTTGCGGATACAAGGGTTAAGGACATGTTGTGTTTAATGTTACTGTCAATAATATTCTTAACCGGTAGTACATTTTATTTTGCGGATACAAGTGTTAAGGATATATGTTGTGTTGGATGTTATTGTGAATAATATACTTAACCGGTAGTACATTTTATTTTGCGGATACAAGTGTTAAGGATATATGTTGTGTTGGATGTTATTGTCAATAATATACTTAACCGGTAGTACATTTTATTTTGCGGATACAAGTGTTAAGGATATATGTTGTGTTGGATGTTATTGTCAATAATATGCTTAACCGGTAGTACATTTTATTTTGCGGATTCAAGTGTTAAGGGCATATGTGGTGTTGGATGTTACCTGATACTCTCAATAATAATATTAATATACTTAGCTCATTTTTTTCTGTGGTTACTAGTGTTAAGGACATATATTGTGTTGGGTGTCACTCATAATATTAATAAACAAGACAGAGGTCAATCACATACAGTTACATCATTTGTAGCTGTATAATACATCCTCAAGGGTCAATGGATTGCTGCCCAAGACATACCAAGATGCTGTCCTATATAGTGTGGCAATCAATACATAAATCTGTGTGAATATATTAACCTAAATCTGAGCATAGATCAATACATATACTACATAAATGAATAAATTTGATAAAAGTGATATCTGTGAAATTTACACACACCAGAGTAGTGGGCTCTCCATGTTCAATATGCACACATACTGAACGGAAACATAACCAACATTTGACTAGACTACATGATAAACTATAACAGTGATAAAAATGAGGACCGCCAGCCACGGGCCTAGGATGGTTGTTGACTACACTCCCTGGCATGTGCCCAAACCTTCCACAGTTGTATGTGTTAGTACTGCCGGGGTAGTTACTGTGCCAGTCACTGTGCCAGTCACTGTACTAGTCACTATACTAGTCACTGTACTGGTCACTGTACTAGTCACTGTACAGGTCACTGTACTGGTCACTGTACCGGTCACTGTACCGGTCACTGTACCGGTCACTGTACCGGTCACTGTACCGGTCACTGTACCGGTCACTGTACCGGTCACTGTACCGGTCACTGTACCGGTCACTGTACCGGTCACTGTACCGGTCACTGTACCGGTCACTGTACCGGTCACTGTACCGGTCACTGTACCGGTCACTGTACCGGTCACTTCCGGTCACTGTACGTCACTGTACCGGTCACTGTACCGGTCACTGTACCGGTCACTGTACCGGTCACTGTACCGGTCACTGTACCGGTCACTGTACCGGTCACTGTACCGGTCACTGTACCGGTCACTGTACCGGTCACTGTACCGGTCACTGTACCGGTCACTGTACTGTCTTCGCACTTCATGGTTGGAGCCATGGAAACACCCCCACCACATCTCCACAGACGGAAATTCCAGCAAGATTTGTCTTCAGTAATGTAATTTTATTCATCACTTCTACTTCTGCTACCTTAAATAAGATAACATGGACATGTAGAACTTTACTAATCCATGGTGGACTTGGTTGTGAGAGATTATTGTACTATCCACATCACAGAAACAGACAAAACAACTGTGTCACATTCATTAGAGGTGTTTGTTACTGATAGCAGTGGTACTTTGTACTGTGAGTTGATGGCCCTGAAACCAGAAGCCAGGACTGACCAAGAGAACTGACACTGTATGTTGACACTTGACAGACAATGAAAGGCTGGCTACAGAGATGTAAATGACCAGTGGGTAGTGATTGTGACCACTGGTCATTGTCCTGTATATCGAATAGATTTGAGGCCAAAGGTTCCACTATAAACTGATCCAGTGTCCACAAAGGTGTTGTCTGTAGATATGTTGTACTTATAGATAACCCACTGTCCTGTATGTGCCTGTAAATGTGGGCTGCTGTGGCACAGTGAGGAGGGCGTCACTCTCAATCAAGAGATTCCAAGGTCAGATCCACTTGCTGCTGTTTAGAACCGTGGGAAAATGTGTTCACTCCACATTGCTGCAAGCTATATGAATACCTTGTAATAGATAGTGGTGAAAGTTTGAGAGTGGATAGTTTTTGTGAGTAATTGCAGCATGGCTGAATACTCCCCAGTGCCTTCATTTGGCCAGGTCTGTCAGGGAGTAAAGTGTAAAGCGCTTTAAGCAGTCTTAAGGACTGGACACTGCACTACCGGTATGTAAGAACTGAACATTTTCACAATGAACAGCCTTATGCTTTCTACTGGAGGATGCCCTCCACCCATAATGGGGGGTCATTCTCTTAGTAGCCACCAGTGTGGTCAGTGAGGAGGACAACATAATACCCCTTAATTAAATATAAGTTCTTCTATACTGCAGTGTCCAGTCCTCATAGCTGATCAAATCACTTTACGCTTTAATCCCTGGCAGATCTGTTCAATCAAAAACCATCTGTATTTCTCTAGGAAGCCGTCAACCATGCAGCATTTAATGCATGAAAGCTATTCATATACAAACACCCACCACTGTCTGTAGCCAGGTACTCATTCATAGAGCTGAGTGAACTTGAGCAATGTAAGGTGAAACAACTAGCCCACAGTTTGACACAATGGGATTTAATCCCAAGTTCTCTAGAATGAGAGCCGATACTCCAACCACTGTGCCACTGCACTCTAAGTGAGGCTTATAGGGTTCTTTGCCATAATTATTTACCTGGTACTCGTGTTATTAAAGGAAGTGTAAACAGTAGGTTTACATTTCACTTTTATGCGTTACCACAGGATAACAGCCTGGCAGTGATTGGCTGTTATCCAGTACTAACACTGAGGTAATGTTGATACACATTCCTGGTATGTAGTAGCAAAGAATTGTCTCAGTTTTGAATGTATTCACTATTTATCATGACAAACATGCAGTTATTGTACTGAGCAATAACAAGTTATCATCTTTAGAAGCTATTGAACAGCATCCTGTGTTATAAAATTATAATATAATGCCTGTGGAGATGAGTCCTGCTGTTGTCACTATACACCTTGCCATTGTCACTATACACCTTGCCATTGTCACTACAGGCCTTGCCATTGTCACTACAGGCCTTGCCATTGTCACTACAGGCCTTGTCATTGTCACTATACACCTTGCCATTGTCACTATACACCTTGCCATTGTCACTACAGGCCTTGTCATTGTCACTATAGGCCTTGTCATTGTCACTACAGGCCTTGCCATTGTCACTACAGGCCTTATGACTGTCACTACATGCCTTGCCATTGTCACTACATGCTTTGCCATTGTCACTACAGGCCTTGTCATTGTCACTACAGGCCTTACGACTGTCACTACATGCCTTGCCATTGTCACTACATGCCTTGCCATTGTCACTACCTCTTGCCATTGTTACTACAGGTCTTGTCATTGTCATTGCAGACCTTGCCATTGTCACTACAGCCCTTACCATTATTACTATAGGCCTTGCCATTGTTACTACAGGTCTTGTCATTGTCATTGCAGACCTTGCCATTGTCACTACAGCCTTTACCATTATTACTATAGGCCTTGCCATTGTTACTACAGGTCTTGTCATTGTCATTGCAGACCTTGCCATTGTCACTACAGCCCTTACCATTATTACTATAGGCCTTGCCATTGTTACTGCATGTTTTGGTAGTTGCCATTGTTACTACATGCCTTGCCATTGTCACTACAGGCTTGCCATTATTACTATAGAGTCCTTGCCATTGTCGATACATGCCTTGACAATGTCACTATAGGCCTTGTCATTGTCACTACAGGCTTTGCCATTTTCACTAGAGGCCTTGCCATTGTCACTACAGGTCTTGTCATTGTCACTACAGGCTTTGTTGTCACTATGGGTTGTACCGTTATCACTATGGAGACTGTCGTCACTGTGAACCTTGCCATTATCACTATGGGCCCTTCCAGTGTCACTATGGATCTTGTCATTGTCACTTTGGACCCTGTCATTGTTACCATTGGCCTTACCATTGTCACTGTGTGCCTTGCCATTTAGTACACAATTACTGAGGTTGCCCAAGGTGACACATTCAAAGACCCAACTGACATACGTCACCCTTCACAGGCAGTTTCAGTTTTGATGTTTTTATATATGTACAATGTACATACAAGTTAACTATAGATTGTCAAATTAAATTAATATGTAAACAAAGTGTAGTCCATTGTTTGTCTGTGAAGTAAAGCGTAAATTGATGTTATGAAGAACTTATCCTTGGTCAGTTGTACCCGGCCAAAATATCAAGTGCATTGAGTATGTATTTAGACTACAAAACAATACTTACTACTGCTTTGCTTATGTGGTGCACAGCACTACACTGAATGCCCTGCAGATTATTCTAGGCACTCAAAATAGTTAATAAAATCATTATTGGTTATTTTTACAATTCAAATTAACTTGTACTAAAAAGGTAAATTCTTATACAGTACAGTATTCAATCTTCAGGACTGCTCACAAAGTGCTTCACACTTTACTCCCTGGCAGCCTTGTTTAATTGCACACCATCTTGGCTAATCGTACACAATATCCACCACTCTCTAGAGCCAGGTACTCATTCATACTGCTGAGAAAACTGGAGCAGTGTAGAGTGAAAAAAAGGTTTGACACAGCAGCACAGGAATTGAACTCGGGTTCTCTTAGTTCTCTAGCTACTACTATACAATTATACCTGATACGTGTACATTTGTAAAGTACTTATACTTGACCATGTTATTCTTCTTGAACACATGTACTTGGTTGTACTTGGAACTGTACTTGAGATCAAATGAACTTGATTGTAGTTGCCATGGAACTGTATTTGATGAAGTGTTCTTGATTGTAGTTACCATGGAACTGTGCTTGGTCAAATGTAGTTCATTATACTTGGAACTGAGCTTGATCAAATGTGTTTGATTGTATTTGCTATTGTACCATACTTGATCAAATGTACTTGGAAATGTACTTGATCAAAAGTACTTGATTGTACTTGGAACTGTACTGGATCATATGTACTTGATTGTACTTGCCATGCAACTGTACTTGACCAAAAGTATTTGACCCAGTCGTGCTTTATGTGCTGTTAATTCCACACCTTGTAAATTCAAACACTTGTCCTGACCCAGATATAACACAAACCAGCTCCACCTGCCACCTGTCTTATATATACACACACACCCTACTGGGTCTCCCTGTCCCTCCCCAGTGACCAACCCACCCCACCCCCAGGCCTTTCCTGATATACCCAACCCTTCCCCAGGAACCCAGCCTCTGTGGTTGCCTAGCAACAGAGCCCTGAGGACCCACATGCCAGTGTGGCTGTCCTGGTGGGATATATTGGTGCACTGGGCTCCCAGGGAAACTCCTCGCTGGGATCTGACTTCTAGCGTTTCAGATGGAATTCTGGCGAAGAACCGTGCGCTTTTTTAACGATGTGCCCGGCGCTGGTAGGTGGCTCAGCTAGATCCATGGACAGGTTAGTGTGGATTATCCAGGTCATGTCGGATTATGAGCCATTCTGATCCGACCGTTTTGTCCGCGCTGCAGATTATCTGCCCGGTTTAACACCGGTTTATGGAATGGGTGTTTCGGTTTCGTGAGTGACTAACTTGAGTTTGGTTGTTTCTTTCTTCCCGCGGTTGTTATGTGGGGCGTGAGACGGGGTGTGGTAGCTATCTTCTTGTGTTCCCGGCACTCTGGGAAACAAAAAGTACAGCTGATGTAAGTTTATGATCACTGGTTGAGTCTTGTATGTTGATGAGTTTATATGGGCTTTGCAGATTTGTGGCTTTGTTTTAAGTTTGCTTTGTTCTGCAGCTAAGTATTTATAAACGTACTGTAGCTTGGCTGTGAAGGATGGCCTCCAACAGCTGGGGCACTAAACCCTGTTCCATAAATCTTGTGTACTGCAAACAATGACAGCAGTAGACAGCCAGACTCGTGGGGGCAACCTACTTATGTGAGGGTGTAATATTATAAAGCAGCACAATTCTGCCTGTTCTCCCAGTGATTTGGAATACACATAAACACAGGTAGGACATCATTTGAGCAGATTTTGTTGTTCTTTGCACGTTTTTTGGAGATGGTTCAAGTTATGTAAGTCACAGTAAGACATTCCCAACCAGTCAGTGGACAGTTTGTGTAGCTTGGAATTATCACAGAAGCCACGCACAAAATCAGCTAACATCACTACAAATGCATAACTTCTAAGAACCACTGAGAATTTTGTAAAACAAAACCTAACTGAAAGCCTGAGTTTGGGGCTCAAAATGCAAATTAACCAGGAAGAATATGTCAAAAATATACATGTATACACGTACAAATGTAGAAACACATACAGACACAAACATCTTGCATGTACCATACCCCGTTTGGAGGAGATGAATTATTTGCACAAACTTGTGCCTGTTGTAAGACTCAGACAAACAAACATGAGGATGGCGAGACTACACAGAGCTGTCTTGTTGGTTGTTTATGACCCTGGTTTCATAAGGTTACTTGATCTTGTTTATTTCAGAACTACTGGGGTCTGTGATTATGGCAGGTTACTGATATTCCACATTTAAGAGACAAACCATTTGTTGAGTTGATGCAATGAATTCTTCCCCCAGTTCTACAGTAGGACTCAGTGGTACAGTGGTTAAGGTATCAAACTCCCTTACTATTGTAAAGTACACATTCATTTTGTTCACCCCACATTGCACCAGTTCACTTATCTGAGTGAATCTTGAAATGAGTACCTGACGACTATAGGCAGTTTAAATTTTTATGTACACATAATTATAGCGCAGTTATTGTAGTGTGGCTGAATGCTTCCCAAAAGCGTCAGGATGGTAATCAATTAAACTCGTTTGTCAAGGGTTGAAGTGTTCTGCACTCTGAACAGTCCTAAAAACAGAAATATAAGAATGAATGTTTTACACTCTGAGTATCATATGTAAATATTGACAAGAGAGACGGAGCAAACTTTCCCTGTTATTTGGCTGCACATAATTGACAATAAATTACCTTTCTACAAACTGATACTGAAACATGACCCACCTGAAAGGAATTTACTAGATATGGGATATTTTACTTGACTCTCTTTATCTCCATTTAACTTCAAGATGCACATTCCAACACAATGGCTGGTGTTGATTGGTTAAATCAGGAAACTTACATTTTTCAGGTCGATGAAATTTTACAGTAATGATGTTATGAAAACCCAGTTTGTTATAGGAAATGCACGTATTTGTCGTGAGTTGACATGAGTGACCAGACACTGTCTGGCATATTGAAGATGTGGTCAGGACAGACTTGTGAAAAGGAAGGTGTTTCCCTGGTGTACAATTAAATGGCACATGGTGTCTATCTGTTGAGATTTGATGTTACTGTTATCATTTATCTGATTCACAATCAGGAATTATATCAATGTTATCTTGTGGAGGAAACTGATAGGCTGGGCACCTAACTTGGCAGCAGTAATTTGTTGGAGTTTAATGACTTTGTGGTTGCCTGATGAAAGTGTCTGGTGCTAACTGAAGAGGCTGGGACACAGCTTTATCTAGAGGCCAGTCCACCTGTCGTTTGGATGAGTAAAGTCCATTTCTGGACAGGAAAATGTACTTAAATGGGTAAAAAGACAGGATTAAACAACTTATTTCATCACAGTGTGTCGTAAGCTGTTTTTAAAATGGATCGTGAAATTTTAAATATTTTTGTATATTTCTGCTCTTATACACATGTCTGAACTGGCGTCTGTGTGTGTGTGTGTGTGTGTGCGTTGCGTGCGTGCGTGCGTGCGTGCGTGCATGTGCGTGCGTGCGTGCGTGCGTGCGTGCGTGCGTGCGTGCGTGCGTGCATGCGTGCATGCGTGCATGCGTGCATGCGTGCATGCGTGCGTGTGTGTGTCTGGACAGAAGTGTTTGTTAATGTTTACCCTGACTACTGTTAACCTGCAGTCAAATGATCTCTCTATGGTGTTTAGTTTTGAGGTTAATACATGTACAGAGAAGGACTTTGGATGTGGTTAAACGACCCACCCAGGGTGATGATGGGGCCTGAGTGTTACGGTGTTACCTGACTGAGTCATCTAGAATTACCTTGCTGGGGGGACATCACGTACTGGATCCATCCCAGCCTCATAGAGATGTCTCACCTAGATCCTGATCTTCTTGCCAATTGCCCCCTACTCTCAGCTCTACATAACTGTCTTGTCCTGGCCCACTAGACACATACATTCTCTTAATTCCTGTCCTCCTCTTTTCCTTCTACCACACTCATCCTATCCTGTCTTCCATGCTGTTTTTGTCAACCTGTCCTCACCTGTTCTCTGTCTAGATCGTAGAGCGCAATGGCTCAGGGGTAGAGCTTCAGACTCTCGACTAAGAGGACCCGGACCTGAATCCTGTGCTGCGGTGATAAAACCTTGGGCAACTATTTTCCACTCTACATTGCTCCAGTTCACCCAGCTGTATAAATGAGTACCTGGCTATATACAGTGGTGGATATGTGTACGAGCAGCCTTCGCGCATTAATTGTAGCACATGGCTGGATGTTTCCCAGAGAAGCCGAGATGGCGTCTGAGTGAACAGATCTGTCAGGGAAGTAAAGTGTAAAACGCTATGAACAGTCCTGAGGACTAGATACTTGCCTTTACCTTAGATGTCACTCCCATCATGGGACACTCTTACAGTAGTAACAGTGGAGTGATTATTCCCCACAGGGATATCTGCTTCCCAGAGTGACCCAGGGAGGAGAATTTAGATTAATTTTAATAATTTGTTAGAGCTCTGTTTGACAGCTCGGTATTGCCCAGCCAGGGCAACATATGACAGACAACAGCTGGTGGACTTGGAGATGCAGATAATGTGTATTAAAAACGTGTGTCTTGTATCCAACAACAAATAAACAATATGATATTAACATCCTGGTATGGACTTAGGAGAACCTGTTTTGACCAGTAGTTTTACGCAGTGATGATTTCCTGTTGACCAAGCTTCACAACTGACAGTTAATGTATGAAATCAGTGAAAATATCTCTATTTGTGGTATTACGAGAAACCAAATGTCATGACTCCTGAACAGAATTTATGGGCTCTGAGAGTTTAGTTTATGAAGTCCAGCTAATGCACATCCGGTTGCGGAAGATTTGTATAACGTCCAAAGAATGTATGAAATCATCCAGATATGATGGCCGGAAGCCAGGACTGAGGGAGACGACTTAGGGAGCCAGCAGGGAGACACTTTAGGAGACAGGGAAGAGGCGTTGGCCCCAGTTCTTCCCAACAGGATGTCAGCAGCCTCAACCCCAAAATAGACTTGTTAGCAATTGGCAGATGTATCCTCCTTAGGCCTGTCCTCCCTGCAGGGGTTGGGAGGAGGATGGAGTAGGGTGGCGGGGATTGGGAACAGAGGGGGAGTTGGGAGGGAAGGGGGTTCTTGGGAGCTGAAGAGGGGTTGGCGGGGGATGGGAGTGGAAGGGTTTGAAAAGTGGGGGATTGGGAGTCCACAAGCCGAAGTTCATGTTTTTTTCTCTTAAATGCGGCTTACAACTAACTGCACCATAAACACTAGTCTCCGTCCCAGTTCTCACTCCCATTTACAGTCATCATTGGCCCACCATTGTTTACTGTCTGTCCTCTGGCTCCACCCATGTTCCATATATGGTCATGACTCCGCCCACATTCCATATATGGCTGCCAGGTGGCATTTGGAGTTGGCACTTCGCACCCATGCTGTGTGTATCACTAGATATGATTCTGTGAATTGAATCAGTTCCGACAGGGATGCTGAGGCCACATCCGTGTGGTTCTGGCAGCAGTGGGAGCTATTCTTAGAGACGACAGGAGGATAAAGTCCCTCTACAGGACAAACTGGCCAGTTTACGACACTTTAGGGATTAGCAAGACAACACCTTATTGCCTCTGTCTGTGATGGTCAAGGGAAGAATGGCGGATAAACCAGGCTGGAGGGCACTGCAAGTAGGGCTTGAGAAGCTGAAGAGTGGGATGAAACCCCAGAGGAAGGGGGAAGAAGGGAAGGCTCCCAAAGTCTCCTTTGGCGGGAAGTTGAGGAGGGCGTGTGGGGCGTTCGGTTCTCGTCTCCTCAATGGTAAATGTTCGTTGTCTTCTCTGTGGCGAAGAGGGGTAAAGAATATCCTGGGTGGAGGGTATTTGTTGGACCAGGTAGTGGTCAGTATGATGTTGTTGATGTCATCATTGTTGTTGTTGTTGTTGTTGAGGTATCAGACATCTTGGGGTGTTGGACGTGTGTTGTATTTGTTCAGTCGTCAGTTGTTTTATGATTAAGTTTGATGTTGAACCAGATTTGGTTCGAACAGTGATCAAGTTTGTTCATGCTACTGTACATCGCTCCAGTTCACTCAGCTGTATGAATGAGAACATTGCTATAGACAGTGGTGGATATTTGTGTGCAAATAATCTCCATGCATTAAATGCAACATAGCTGAATGCTTCCCAGAGAAGTCAAGATGGTTTTTGAATGAACAGGTCTGCCAGGGAGTAACGTTTAAAGCTCTTTGAGCAGCCCTAAGAATGTTATTACATGCGATATAAAACGTTATCTATGTACCTGTGATGGTCTACGTAGTTGTTCACTCAACTGATGACAGTGATTGATAAATTAGGTGTCCAGTCATTAGCCTTCTGATGATGATGTTGTATAATATTGTTCAGTCATTTGACAACTGATGATGAAGATGATGTTGTTTTCAGCAACAGGGTTAGAATAATTTCAACTGAAATGAGGATATGACTGGTTGCCTTTTTTAACGTAGGGCACGAACCAGGATGTCAGTTGGCCAAACACAAGGCACACTGAGTCCGATTTAAATGATGGCGTATTATTTCTAATGAGACACTCTTTCTTGTAGTCAACAACGATGCGTTCTCCGAGGCGACTGACGGAGACGATTCTACACCGGAGAAAGCATCCGAGGCGACTGAGACTATCGAAGGTGAGTCCTGCAGCAAATACACGAGACAATGTTTATTTTACAATTTTACAAGAAATAAAATGTTCACATTTCTGCCACTGAGATAGTGACTGGACTAGCTTTGAGACAGTGGTCAGGAGATCCCTCAAATCTTGCATCGCGTCACATGATGCAGGTCATGTGACATATAACTAGTATGGGCACTTTGGTGACATATGCTGGGAAAAAATAACAAAATATTTTGATATGAAACACGTTCTTGTGACAGGAATCGAACTGTAATTGGGTATATGACTAAGTCAGTGTGTGTGGGATCTATGATTATTATAAAACAATTGCTTGTCGATCTGTGTGTATATCTCCAACAGTTTTTTGCATGTATAATTTTGTATGGGGCTGACATATTGTATAACTGGTCCATTAGAATAGCAATCATATTATTTCCTAGTGAGTTTTGTGTGGTAACTGCACTGTGATCTGCCAAATGTCAAAGAACTAACTCTAGCTTTGGTCCACAACATTCTTCCTGTCTTTGGTGGTAGAGTTTGTTAGTATTTTGTAATACAGACTACTGTAGCTTTCACCAACGAAATAGAGGGCTGTTCTCCGAAGTACTTCATTTAAACCATGTGGGCTGACATTTTTCACTGACATATGCACTGGTGCAGCTGGAGACACTCGGTGGTGCAGTGAGTGCACCAGTGCACCCAGCAAGTTGCAGCAGTTTGCTTGTGCTAAGACAATCTGCTTATAATTTCAATGTCGCAGCACCAAGAAGTAGAGTTCCTCAGAGAAGAATTACCCTACTTTTGTGTGAAAAATGCTGCTGTTTGTACTACAAATTATATTGGTGCATTGCAAGTTGATGGCCAGTACAAAATGTCTAGGCTTGGCAGACTTGTAAGCCCAATTTTTTTTAAATTTGATTTCTCTCCTTAAAACTGATTTCGTCTAATGACAAATGTCGACACCAGGATGTGTCATCTATTCTCGGTGTGTCATAGAAATAATGTCCTCTATCATACAACAGAAGCTTTTTGCATTTTGAAAACATTTCTTTAATTTAGAAATGAATTCTGTTTAATGATGGGTTTTCTGTAAGAGTTCAACGTCTCAGTGAAACACTCCCAGACCCTGGGCCTCTGGTTCCCTTGTGTAATGGTGACATGGTGACAGTTGTGATGCCAGAGCCAGGGTGTTTGTTTGGTTCATCCCAGTACAGTAGGTCTCAGGGACTTGGCTGTGACTGCTGCCAACTTGCCATGTGCCAGAGACTTGAATCATTGCCCCTTGGGGTGTTGTTAGCCCCTACGGGTGTTGTGGTTCTTTGTCTGGCTGGTTCCCCAACAACAATTTGCATAATATGGTTCCTCTGATTTATAGTCCCTGGGAGGGTGCTTTTATATCTTCTCTGCAGCCATTTTCTGTCTCTTCAGCGCAGAGGAGTGGAGGAAGATGTTTGTATTCTGCAGTGGCTCTGTCGATTTCATCTTTATATGATATCTTGTTTTTATTATGTAAAGACAATTTAGTTGTCATTATTTAGGCAGACCATTCGCAGTCTACATCAGTACACAATGTGTAAGTAATCAGTGGCACTGTGGGTAGAACTGTGTCCTCTCAAATATGAGATTCAGGGTTAAAATGTTCTTGTGCTGTTTCAAATCAGAGACAAGTTTGTTCATACCACATTGCCTTAGGTCACTCAGTCGTATGAAAGAGTAACTGGACATAGACATTGATAGATTCTGTGTGTGTGTTTAGTCATAGATTGTGTGTATATTTTGTCTTTAGTCTGGCAGAACCAACATTTTGACTCAGTGGCAACATTTAAGACATTGCTAAAGACACGTCTCTTCCACATAGTGTTTAGAACACCTTGTGTCTAGCTGAAGTGACACTTACTTAAACGAAGTTGACTATTTACATGTTTTTAACTACGATAATATGTTTTAAAGTTTGCTTGTCATCTTAATCTTTATGCATGTCTAATTTTACAAAGTCAATTTTGTATTGTACATGTATTTAAATTATTTATTTTGTTGAATTAACTTATTTATTTAACTCAATTTTACATATTTATTTAACCTATTGATTTTACTTATTTGTTTAGCTTACATTTGTATATGTATTTACTTATTTAATATATTTTGAACAGGTTTTTTCACCTGGATATAAGCGCTTTAAATTTTTTTTCCCAAACTGTATAAAACATGTATTCATGCAGTAATTGCAGCATGGCTAAATATTTCTGAGAGAGCTTGAGCTGATGTTTGATCAAACACATCTTCTGGAAAGTAAAGAACACTGCTGTGAAATGTATATACAAAATTACCTTTCGTTTTTGGTCTGACCTTGACCTGACCTGACCTGATTCTGCTCTTCTCCCAGAGGTCAGTGCCCCAATGGGCTGCACTCAAGGCCATGAGTTCCCAGATGAGGATGACATGCCTCTGCCCAGGAGTCTCCCCATCGCCACGGCAACCAACGGCATCGCCATCGAGCGCACCACAGCTGATCCATATCAGCCGTTCTCGATGCCCGCACAGACGACAGCGCCACCTACAGTCGATGACACAGAAGTCGTGAACCTGCGCAATGAAGTCCACGTGCTTAAGAAGGAACTGGCGCGGTGTCGTGACAACGTGGCCAAGTTAAATGATCGGGAGAAGAAATTGAAAGACAGGTGAGTCATGTGACATCCCTTAGTAACTCAAGGATAGGTGGAACATGTGACACCCCTTAGCAACCAATTCTATAGTAATTTACACAATTTATGTGGATTCTAAAAAAATTATATGTCCGTAAAAATTCTACAGAACTACATACAGTTGTGTCTATGTAATTAAAATTGTCATAGTCACATCAGTTTCTATAGAATGAGTAACTCAAATTGTTATGACCATATACATTTTTTGAAAATATATATGAATTGTGTGTGAATAATTTTGTTATATACACACGCACACGCACACGCACACGCACACGCACACACACACACACACTGTCTTGGAAAGCTGACAATCTATAATCTCTGATAAGATAACACATTTGCTGGTGGCAAAAGCCTTGACAGTACTTGAGGTTTCTTGGGTCCCAGGTTGTCGGAGCAGGCCCAGAAACAGTTCCTCAAAGGACCCACAAAGTTCGAGGACATCAGCGTCGGAGCAGTCCGCCCCACGGAGCTCATCCGGAGCTTTGGGAACTTGTACACAGAGGCGAGGGTGGAGGCCTTTGACGCCCTGGATGAAGTACCCCAGATGACAGGGTTTGATGACCTCAAAGGAAAACTTCTCTTCTCTATCGTTGTCGTAAGTTTCTAGTGGTCAGAAATGTTTTTGTTTAGAAATTCCGTTAATGTTCAGTTTGAAAGTATTAAAAATTGATAATTGTGTAAAAATTACACCTTTTGTCAATTGCATGTCTTTGTAATCTTACAAAAAAGTGGCATAGTAGCCCACTAAATCACGTTTTACTGCTACTCCAACTACAGCAGAATATGTGTGTGGAAAAGGTGACATATTTATTTAGGATTGAATTTAGTCATACAAAACCTATTATTGGTGACTGTGCTTTTTAATGGCACAGTTAGTTGTCGAGATGTCAAGTCACCAAGAATTCTGTCTCGTCCTAGAACATTGGTGAGAGGTGCATCACGAAACTACTGGTGATGTCCACCAGGGGCAGCACTGTCTACCTGATAGCTACTGCAATGCCGCCACCTAGTGACTAAACTTGAACAGAGAACTTGATATTGTTATACAAACTTTACCTAGAGAAACTAGAATATAATATATTCTAGTATTATTATTATATTATGTGTGTATATATATATATATATATATATATATATAAGTTTGAAGTTTATAATATATATATTAACTATATATTATATAATATACTAGAATATAATATATTCTAGTATTATTATTATATTATGTGTGTATATATATATATATATATATATATATATATATATAAGTTTGATGGATAGTTAATATATTTGACGGATAGTTAATATATATAATATACTAGAATATAATATATTCTATTATTATTATTATATATATATATATATATATATATATATATATATATATATATAAGTTTGATGGATAGTTAATATATAATGCAGTATCCAGTCCTCAGAACTGCTCAAAGCGCTATACACTTTACTTCCCTGGCAGACCTGTTCAATCAAACACCATCTCAACTTCTCTGGGAAGCATCCAGCCATGCTGCTATTAATGCACGAAGGCTGCGCATACAAATATCCATCACAATCTATAGCCAGGTATTCATTCATATGGCTGATTGAACTGGAGCAATGTAGAGTGAAAAAAATTGCCAAAGGTTTCACACGGCAGCTCAGGATTCAAACCCAGGTTCTCTTAATTGAGAGTCCGAAGCTGTACCCCTGAGCCAATGTGCTCTACAGTAAATCGTAAAAATTCCAGGTTGTCATTCCATTGCAGTTGTCATTCCGTTCGGTGCAACAAGAGATCCTTCTTATCAAGAGGAAGATCCGTGATCTGCTTCACATGCCGGAGACGCCAGACGATCCCGATGCTGCCACTGACGATCCTCTTGGCAAGATGGCCAAGGAATTGGAGACAATGATGAGTGACTACTTCCGACGAACAGTACACAAACAGGATATACAGAAGAACATTGAGGTGTGTTACTGGGAGTCAGACAATGTGACTTGTCTTCTCTCTCATTTTGTTTTGATTCTGTAATATGTAATAATAATAATATAATTTTAATTGCAATTGTATAAAAAATTGTATAAATCATATCCCGCAAGTTTTTGTGATTCTAGTAAAGTTGCATATCTTATAATATCATATAGCAATGTCCTTAACATATAAAAGTTACAAATAAAATGCAAGCTTTTACAAATCCATTAAAAAAATTGAAACAGTGAAGCATATGACAAAGTGACCTTAACCCTTGTTAGTTTGCGCCAGTGTTAGCTACAGATAAAAACACCGAACACAAGATAATTATACTTTTGAAAAATGTTGAGACTTAATTAGTACCCAGTTTGTTGTGCAGGTTACAAAGAAATTAATCAGAACAAAATGTTGCATTCGTTTCAGGCAAATGATTTTTTTTAAACGGTTCCACAAAGTTAGTTGACATTAACACAGATGTCTGACTTCCTTGTGTCAAAGTGATACCATCATCAGAACTGTACATTCTCTTCTATAGAAGGTGTCACATCAGATTGTATGATTACCCTGTGTTACAATGATATTACACATTGCAACTGCATATGTTGTACTACAGGACATGATACTGTATGTTTTGTCATAGCAGCAGTAGATGAAGCCACATATTGTAACTGTATATTTTGTTCTAATAAAAGTAGGTGATACATTGTAAACATATTTTTTATCTTAGCAACAGTAGGTGATGCCACACATTGTACTGTATGTTTTGTTCTAGTAACAGGCAGTGATACCACACATTGTAACTGTATGTTTTGTTCTACAGGAGGTGTCCCAGCAGATGTGTCAGACCCTGTACGACTACCCCGGCCTGAAGGACAGTGACGGCCTGAAGCTGTACATAGAGGAGGTTGTGCGCCTCGCTTGGGCTCTGTCAGTTCAGAATCCTCCTCTCTTCATAGTGTACGACTTCAAGACATTCAACCCCGACGAGGTAGTCCGTTTCCACAGTTCTGACCCAGACTCGGACGAGGTCAAGGCCGTGCTCTGGCCAGCCCTGCAGGAGGGGATTGAGGGGTCTATTGTCCACAAAGCAGTGGTCATTACGTAGCAGTGGACACGGGTGATTGGAGCATTGTCACAAGTCCGTGTGACTTAAATCTGTATATCAATGATGCTTCAAGGATCTCTATATCAGCTAGAGCAGGTGTTTATCAGTGACAGGTGTTGTTAATGTGGATGACACAGCGACCACTTCCAACAGGATCATGTAGTAAACCAGACCAAAGTTCAGTATAGTGCATGATCCTCAGTGGACAGAACATTGTGATCTGAAGGATCATTGGATTACCTTGATTCAGTGAGATCATGTGACCACCACATATCTCTATGATGTGCAATATCCTGTCAGCGAGACGGCCGCTGGTCGTTTTGCAATACATTGGATTACACCTTCCAGCACTGCGGCACAATTGTCTTAATGACGGATGGTGTTGGTTGAACATCATAATTGCTTGCCATTTCACGTCGGCCGAAGGGAGGTGTCAGTATTCATTGTACAGATTTACTCGGTACACAAGGAAAAGTTGTGTACATAAGTTGACTGATGCATGATTTCTTCAATGAAGATGTCATTATTTCTCTGGCTAGACAACTGAAGTGACATTTGCATAAACGTTATTAGTGGGTATCCCACTACTGCATTGCTTCAAGTTGGATCACGATGCATTGTTCATATAGACCAGTAACGTCCAAAGATGCAGTCATTATTGCAAAGATATCAGTTTGGGAGTGTTACAAGGTGAAGACGTTTTCATGGAAATAAGTTACATCTTATATTCCATGATGAAATGTTGCCTTCCGTAAAATGCTATAATAACCGGTTGTTTCACAGGCATGCATTTTGCATGTCTTGAATGAAGACAACATTACTGAAGACAATGTGTGAGTGAACGATGAAGTCAGTATTCTCATAGAGAATTATGCCATATTGCCTTGGTATTAGACAGACTGTGTTATAATAATAATAATATTTATATAGTGTCACATGCTACTGTTTAGTAAATGCCATGGTAGATACACATTGCATTGTTTCTAGGTATAAACACAACTTAACTTAGATCAAATGCAAAACCAATATATATATAAGTACTGTGTTGTTTTCTGTAATTACCAGGAATACATTTGTCATTGTATATGTAATGGTGCTATGCAGCCTATATGAGGCAGTTACAGAAGTAAAACGCTCTGAAGACATGTTTGTCACTTCATGTCCATTCTCAATCAATATTTATTATATCTGTAGGTCCCCTAGTGGCAGTGCAAGACAAGACCAGTAGGTGGCGCAGAGGTCCACAGCTGATACAATAGTGGTGCCACCTGCTGGCTAAGTATTAATGTAGACAAATAGTTCAGAACATTACATAACATACAGTAATATAATGTATTGCATGCAACAAGAATACAAAAAAATATACGATATTGTACAAATGTTCTTCCACAATTTCATGCAGACTGGAAAGTTTGCAGATATGCAACAAGTGCCAAAAATGTTACAGAATACAATTTATGTTTGCTTTCTTTGCTGCTTTGATTGGTAAATAATTATGTAGGTTATACCCGTCATTACTTATCATTAATGTTTGTGTTAATTCTGTTTTAACTGCCATATGTCTTTGTGCTCTCTAGTGGCTGCATTCAGTAAGACAATAGTTTACACTAATGTGTCTGTTTGTGTTCTTTGTTTGCCTGCTGTGTTTCTGTGTTGTGTAAGGAATGTGTATAAAAGATGGTCACAGAAGTTTTATGGGAAAATAGGTTGCAACAGTGGTGCCTTCTTGCAAGAAAAACTTGTTTATAACCATTACCATAATCGAATGTGTCTTTAGATAGCAAATCTGCTAAAAATAGATGCTGATGATGTCCAATGTAATTAAAACCACTATTGACCTACATAGAAAGAAGAAGGCAATAAGCTACATAAAACATTGTGCTTAGTGCAAACTAATGCTGACAGCCATCTTGGATTGTGAAAATCAAAAATTCCTCACCACTTACCGATGGCGGGTTGAACCAAAGCTGAACAGACACGGGTTTTTATTTGGATAACGTGTGGGACCATCCCGCAGACTTCACGCAGGCTTACAAGTGTGTGAGTTGTATGTATCAGATGTCTTACCTGTTTTTATTACTACATATCTGTGTATGTCACGTGATGGCGTTGTGTTGATTTTATGCTGTATAGAATGAGTTGTTTCCCTATTTGTAATTCAGTTTGATCAATATAAAGAATAATGTCTTTACACCAAATAGTTGTCGTTGGTGGATTGTAATAGTAAATGAATACATCATATTTCACTAGCAATTTATGGAGGCCCAGCCTGGCAAATAAATGGGTAATGGTGTAGTGAACAGCGAACTTCCGGAGAAGGGGCACGGTAGACACGTGGCACTGGATACAACCACGTCAAAAATTGGGCTGGGTGCAGTAATCATATGTCTAGGTTAGGAGTAAAAAGCCACATTGAAGAAAAGATACAACAAAAATACCAACACGATCACAATCTCCGCCATGGCCTTCCTGATCCTTCTGCCCCTGTCGTCTTCTGTGTCAACTGCGGGAGAGGGTTTAAATCTCAAATTGGACTATTCTCTCACCAACGAGCAAAGCACGTAACGGACGAACCCCTACACTGGTGTCATCATGCATCGGACACGATGGACAGCAGAGAGAGAGATTAGGAGTATATGAGAACAATTGGGTCAGAAGACATTTTGTTTTTCCGTTACAATTACGGTCATATAGGGCGAGGTGGCTTCGAATCCTGGTGCCGGCAGATCGGTTGTTCGGTACTGATACAGCCACCGTATCGAAACATGGGCAATTTCGTTCACCCTATATCGCCTACCCTTTCCAACCCGCATTGGCTAGCGTGGAAGGGTAGGCCAACAAAACCAGCTTGCAAAACACTATAAACCCATGGTACCCAGTCTCCAGCGGCACAGAAAGAGTCTGTTACCAAGGAGACGTCTGATCATCTAGGACTACGTGAAGGGTAGCAAAGAATCTTTGTGTCACAAAGAGCCGCCGAAAGAGGGTAAGTAGACTAAAGATAGCGACCTACAACGTCAGAACTCTGCTAAGAGATGAATACATACAAGAACTTAAGTGAGAAGACGAGAGGAATGTTTCACTAACTAACAAGGCGGCCACCTGCTATACCATTATAAGGCAAACAACGGCCGCAAATAGGGCAAAGAACAAACCTTATGGAAACGACAACGGACAAATTTGGGCTCAAACTGAGAAACGAAAGAGGCGACACGTTGGTAGAATGGGCAACATCAAGAAAGTACAAAATCATGAATATCATGTTCCAAAAGAAGGGAGGAGATGGACGTGGAAAAGCCCAAACGGTGTAACGAAGACAGCATCCTAACAAACAGGCCAGACATCGTCACAGACGTAACAATCATCAACCAAGTCAACATTGAAAGTGACCATAGAATGGTTATGAGCAACATCAAACCGGACTTAGAGGTGGAAGGGAAAACAACCGAAGGCCAAGAGGCCACCGCACAAGTAGTATCAAAGATCACATTCCACATCACACTGGAATTGCGAAACCGATTCGAGACACTACAATAAGTAGACATCATGAGCGAAATCATGACAGATACGATCCAACAGAGCGCGTCAAGAGAAGCAATCAATAAAACACTGAAATCGAAGATATCGTCACTAACACGAGCCCTGATGGCGAAACGACGAGAAGAATACGCAGAAATATGCAAGACCATAAAAAGAAAGCAAGATAGGAACTCAGGAACAAGATATCATACGAGAAATGATCATGGCATCGAAGAGCCTTAGGAAAGTTAGACGAACGCAGAAGCCAGGCCAAGACAGATTGATCACACTCCTAGACAAGCAGGGTAGAGAAATTCATGATCAAGAAAAGATCATAGAACGAATATAGGACTATACCGAGCTATACAACAGTCAACAGAGTACCATAATCCACACTGATCCAAAAGAGGTACCAGAGATAACATCATGGGAGGAGGAATCAGCGGTACTAGAGAATGGGACAGCAACAGGCAACGACTATTGTAAACATCGAGACATTGAAAGCAGGAAAAGGTACCATTTCGAAGACACTTGTACACAAAAATGCTTATCAGAAAGACGAATACCTACAGCCTGAAGGACGCTAAGAATGTGATAATATTCAAGAAGGGAAATAAGACAGACCTCAAGAATTACAGACCGATATGTCTACTATCAAACATCTATAAAATATTCACGAAAGTATTAACGGAAAGGCTAGAGAAGACACTCGACGAAAACCAGCCAGGAAAGCAAGCTGGATTCATAAGCAGATACTCAACGACAAACCATATCGTAAACCAACTGAAGGAGAAATGCAGAGAATATAATATCCCACTCTGAATCGCATTCGTCGACTACAAGCAGTACTGACCTTTGTCCAGGAACATGGGATAAAAGATGTGTACATCGAACTTCCGAAGAATATCTACACTAACAGCTCGATGACAGTCCATATACACAAAGAAAACAACAAGATCAACATCAGGAGAGGAGTATGCAGGGAGATACCATATCTCCCAAGCTGTTTACGGCATCACTCGAAAGCATATATGACTTGGGAAAGCAGAGGCTTAACGATAGACATACTCATATATGCCAATACACCACATGAACTACAACAAATGTTACAGGAATTAGCTGATGAACATGAAAATCAGGGTGTGGAGATGAAAAAGTCGAAGACGAAGGTGATGACGGAAAAGGACACACTAATATATGTAAACAACACTCTACTACATCTACCTGGGACAGAGACACAACACCAGAGAGAAAAAACAAGGAGACTCAACGAAGAACCAAGGCCGGATGGACAGCATTCGCCAAGCACCGCGACATCTTCAAGGGTAACATTCAAGGGTAACATGCATGAAGAGACAAGTCTACAACTCATGCGTACTTCTAGCAATGACATGCGGCGCGGAAACATGAGCCAAGCAAAGAACCCGTTAGCAGCCGCACAAGCAAAGAGGGAAGAGAATATGTTAAACATCACATACCGCGACAGAAAAACAAACATTGGGTAACAAAAAGACAAAGGTCACAGATGTGACTGAACAAGTCAGAACACGGAAGTGGACCTGAGCAGGGCACATCAGCAGAATACGATATAACAGATGGACTTTGCGTATCATCACCTAGAAACCCTACAAAAGGAAAAGACCCAGAGAAAGCCCGCGAGACGTTGGAGAGACGAACTAGACGACTACTGGAAGGGTACCATCTGGCAGAGGACAACGCAAGATAGGCAGATGTGGAAGCAGCATGCTGAGGCCTTCGCCAAACCACGGGACACAATGGCTGCACACTGATGATGGTGATGATGAGGATCCTCCTTAGGGACTTTGCCATTTCATCCACTTGTTGACGATATTTGCCTAGTACACATTGAGAGTTTGCAGAATCCTCTGATTTTGTTGCGCCAGCAAACTCGGATTTCCAAAGGTATTTACGCTAAAGAAATGATTTTATTATTATCACTATTTTAATTGGCATTATTCAAGATGCAGTGTGGACACATTTAATACCTTTGTGGGAGATATTTTTAAATGGTACCTCTCTATTGTAGAATATATGTGTCCTTCTCGCTAAAGACCGAAATATATTCATCATGAACGTCCAGGCGAACACGTGGGTACTGTGTAGCTCTTGGCATTGTGAAAAATGAAATCCCACATCAGTATGACCTGTCCCATAGAAAAATACGACCCCACCTGTTAAAAGTCGACTATGGGCCTACATGGGTATATGACTACTTACTTCCGTCTCTCCCCGTCCTTACCAGCCTTCCCTCGTCTCGCAGAGTTTACACTCTTTACTATAATTTATAAGAAGCACTGCATCCATGTTCATCTAAGTTCCCCGTCCCAACTATGCTCTCGCCAGATAAGTGCTAACATGGAGTTCAGTGGCTCATGGGCCAGAGCGAGTCAGGTTTGAATCTTGTGCCGCCATGTTGAACATTGGGCATATTCATTGTTCCGGTTGGCGTCTTCGTCCAGTTAACAAACACAACTTCACGGTTTGAAGATCACTGTTGGTATTTACAGGGGACACGCATTGGAATTGAAATATAAGAGACGGAAGAAGACATTTTGCAGTTGAATAAAATGAATTTCACAGATGAAGGAATAATTAAATGCGGATGGGGAAGGGGAAAAGGAAGTGATAGTTTGCTTACTGGGTACTGAAATGGGCAACGTTGAAGCAGCCAAGGCTGGGACCTGACACTACTACCTCTGAATGTCCATTCCAATCTCGAATGATCCCGGGAACGACTGGAAAATTCCTGTATTTTTTCTGGATTTTTTTCCGTTGGAATGTCTTACTACGGGGATGATTAGACCAGGTTAGTGCTGTCTGGTCTAGGCGGGGAATATTCTAAAGGCCATTTGGTATCTAGAAAAAAAACACTATTCGTTTTTGTTTCTAATGTTTGCCATATTTCAGTCTCATCAGCGTGGTATTGACGCAATGTGTTAAAAATGTCCTAAGCCAGAACCTGGCTGCACGTTTATTCACTGCCTCGATCTTATTGATTTTCAAATGCTAATGGTATTTAATGAGCGCTCTTTGATGCATACGGATCCAATCTTCAAATTCCGCTAGAGAAAACTGAGCGTTCTGTTTGCATTTGAGCATAGTACGTTCTTTATGTGCTGCTCCCATGTGAGACGAGAGCTGATGGTGACACCTAAACACTTGACAGGTGTTACATCATACTGATGTACACGTGAAGCGTATATACTGGTAGCTGGTACTGCTTTGGTTGAATAACTGGTGGACAATACGCTGTAGCCCACTTGTATTGGAATCTTAAGTGGACATCATATCAAAGTCAGACAGAAGTGTGTCAGCAGCATCCTGCGACTTGATAGCTGTATGGATGCGTAGGCCTACGTGGTTATAAAGAGAGTCGTCAATATTTGTCTACTCTAAATAATCTTCGCGCATTACTTGCAACATGGCTGGGTGCTTCCTAAATAAGTCGAGATGGCGTTCGACTGAACAGGCTTGGATACAGTGGTGTATAAAATTAAAACGTATCGTTTTACCAGTTCGTTTAGTTCGACTGAACAGGCTTGGATAAATTGGTGTATAAAAACGTATCGTTTTACCTGTTCGTTTAGTTCAACACGCATACTCTCATAGTACTAGTAGGCTAAGTTTGGTTCTGATATACATTTGTTAAAGGCCAGTGTAACAAACAGAACAATACGCGTGAGACCAGATTATAATATAATGTCATATCTTCCGTAGTAATGTGGGGTATCGCGTTGAAATCGAATTATCAAAACTATTGAACAAGAAGAAGAGACGATGAAAAACACGAACACGAATCATTGGATTTTCTGTACTGAAATGACTTATTTACGAAAGTCTACTTCTAAGCTACCTCAATTCGTACATGACCTGATTTATTTCGTTCATGAAAGTAACATTATATCGATCTTGATTTTGCTTATGAAATCTTGCCTTCCATATTTGACGCTGTTAATTAATTATTTCGTTCATGACAGGTAACATCGATCATGTCGTTGTCTTTCATCCATCCATAACAATGTTGCACACTCGAATTGACAGAGACGCACCCATGTACTGTTATACAAAGATTACAAACCATTTAATTCCACCAGTACCGTCTGCAACCAGGTCACTTTAACATCGTGATGTATTTGTTTGTATTGTGTTTGTGTTTATGGTTTGGGGATGTCTCCGCCTTGTACAATGAGTGCTCATATATTTCGAGGTGGACGTCAACACATTGCATGGCTCCACAGAATAAGATAATTAATCTTCTATTTATGTCTATGCATGGCACCTATCGCGGCACAAGAAATGTAGGTTAAAATCGTACCAGACGAACACACCCTGTTGGCAAACAACACGTCCTTAAAAACAGCTCGATTTCCTTAAATAACGTGATTGGTAAATCAACACTACGATATTACTTAAGGACAAGTGTAATTTTAACATCCTGACAGTTGTTGGATAAAACTGGACGTGAAGAAAATGAGATATGAACGTCACTGTGATTGTATTATGACTGATATCACCCAGCTAGCTTCAAAGAGTTGAGGGTAGTACATACATAACATACGTGGGTTTGTCTCGCTCTAATGTCCACCGCCGGCACAGTGGCGACAGTCACACGTTGACACGGCTGTCGGTGCGTAATTTACAATGTTTGTAGCTGTCACATGTATTTTCATTAAATCTTTCTTTTACTTGTTATAATACCAGTTGTCACACATATAGTTTGTTGCGTAAAACTGCATTTATAAATTAGTTACATGTATATCTGATGCTATTATTTTAACAGTGCACGGCTGTAAAAAGCTGTACGGACGGACAATAGTTGACCAAATCACATTCGTCGACCCTTAAACGATTTTCATTCAGTCTGTTACATTTCCCCGCCCGTCAGTGATCAACCGATGTAATAAACACAACACGTTGTTTCGTTTCCATTACATGCCAGTGTGCTTGTTAATGTTACACAGGTGGCGAGGTTCGTTATTGATGTTTTCAGGTTATGTTAATCGATCATACGCGCGCGTACACACACACGTGCGCGCGCGCGTACACACACACGTGCACGTACACACATGCGCACCAAACACACACGCGCGCGCGTGCGCATACATACGCACACACGCACACACGCACACACGCACGCACACACACACACCCGCCACACAACACACACACACACAGCACACACGCACACACGCACGCACGCACACACACACACACACACACACACACACACACACACACACACCACACACACACACACACACACACGAGTTTAAACAATCTACGTGTAATATTCTATATTGCTATTTTATGGAAACGCTGACAGATGTGGTTCACGTTGAACTTTTATAGTTTCACAAATGTTAAAGTATTACCCAGCATTACAGTTAAGTTAGTGGCGACCCCCCATAGAGAGTGGAGTCACTCGTGCATGACCACAGACGTGACTGTCACGTTCGACATCCTTTTACATAAACGACGAGCCTAGGGAAGGTGACAGTTGAGCTGTGGACACGACAGAGAAAACTTAGGACCAATACTCCGCGGCTGCGTTACATTGACAGAGGTAACATCGTCATTTCGTGTATGCATATATGTGTTTGTATGTATGTATGTATGTATGTATGTATGTATGTATGTATGTATGTATATGCATGTATGTATGTATGTATGTATGTATGTATGTATGTTTATGTATGTATGTATGTATGTATGTGTGCTCTGTGTGTGTGTGTGTGTGTGTGTGTGTGTGTGTTTGTATATGTGTGCGTGGTGTGTGTGTGTGTGTGTGTGTGTGTGTGCGGTGCGTGTGCTGTGGTCTGTGTGTGCGTGTGCGTGTGCTGTGTGTCTGTGTCTGTGGCGTTTGGTTTGCGTGCGTGTGTGTGTTGGGTGTGTGTTGGTGTGTGTTGGTGTGTGTTAGTGTGTGTTTGTCTATGTTTGTCTAAGTATTACTGTTTTGCGAAATATACTGGAATGTATTGGGTGGAACACATTTGTAGCTGATAGTATTGTTGTTATTATCAAGTCAGAAAAGATAATATGTTATTATCAAGTCAGAAAAGAATGAAATGAAATGTAAACAATTATTGAGCCACAGGTTTCTTACTTCGACAATAGTCTGACTACATTGCAACATCATACACTACTGGGTTTCAATGTCTTGCTGAAACTCATACCAATAGAGACACGTCCTTCATAACGTTCTACACTAATACGACTACATGAGGTAAATAGAGAAGTTGAATAAATAAGTTCACTAAGCAATTACAATAATTTGATATATTTGATAAACACATAGGTCAACGATAAATTTAAATAAGCTCAAATTAATACATAAATAAAATATGTAAACAAAAGTAATTAAACTGTCGTTTCTGCTGACATCCCAATGTAAGGCTGGTAACGCAGTGTGTCTGTATGTCACAGAAGGATGAAATGGTTTCTCGTCTCCATCGTGGTGGCTGTATTTGTCGGCGGAGCGACTGCTGTAAGTTTCGATTATTTACAAAACGACACTTAGCCAATAGATAAACTGTTGCGAAGCTGCAATATGACTCTAAAATGAACGAATCTACCCTATCATACCATGTGTGTGAGTGTATGTGTATGTGTATGTGTATGTGTATGTGTGTGTGTGTGTGTGTGTGTGTGTGTGTGTGTGTGTGTGTGTGTGTGTGTGTGTGTGTGTGTGTGTGTGTGTGTGTGAGTGCGTGCGTGCGTGCGTGCGTGCGTGCGTGTATATGTATGTTGTGTAAATAAATAATAGTAATAAATTGTTATTTGCCATGTTTAACATGTAAGTATATTTCATATCAAACAGGAACGTGTATGTTGTGCGTGTGCGTGGGTTTGTGTGTTGTCTGTGCGGTGCGCATGTATCTGTATGTCTATATGGACGTTGATCTTTCTAGGCAATGGTAATACAATTAATCGACTTTGCATAAATAAACAATAAAGTTTTATTTGCCGTTTTAAACATGCTAGTACATTTAATGTCAAATAGAAATATCATTGTGGGCGCATGCGCGCGCGGATATGTGTGTATGATGCGCGTGTATCTGTATGTTGATCTTTCTAGGCAATCATAATTGAATTAATCGACTTTGACATAAAACGAAGAGCACTAAATAGTTTCAAAGTAGTCTATATTTCGGTTTGAATATTAGTTGATTGTTTCTTCGAATAAACAACTAATATTACTGTCATTTTATTCGCATTTCAGGACATCTGTCGTGAGTGAGACATTCTCTGATTCCGATTAGACAATGTGTCCGGGTCGCGAGGAACAGTCTACAAGTCACGTACGCCAACGTTCTTGGACCCCCTCACCCCCTTCCCACACACCTTCTACCTACCCTCTTTTGTACCCATCAACTCTTAACCCACCCTTTTTCGGCACTACCAAGCAACTACATGCTCCCTGTAGTGTACCTCGCGTGCATGTTAACACACTGTCGTACATTTGCGATTATGGCATAAATTTACCGAAAATATATACCTGAAAATCATAGTCAGTCCTCTAGTAAACACTTATGTGTTCTCATTCATATCCTCTAACCCACGAAAGTTAACTAACCCGGTGACAACATTGGATGTCAGTAAATCAGTCATCGGATGTTACATGCAATTAAAGGGACAGTGGTCAAGGGTAGGACACGTACTTTTTCACATAGGGGAATGTATGTCGTTTTATGTCTTCTGCAAGTTCTATCATTTTATGTATTCTGCCATTTCCCAGAAATAGCCCACTCACAGGATAGGCAATTTTACCAGTCGTGGTCGTAAAAAGCAGTACGCATGCGCTGTACAATTGCGTTTCCGGTAGTGTCTGGTCCTGTTTGTGTTGACATTTATGTTCAAGTGTTGTCATTCGCCTTCGATATGTCTACCTTGTGTATAGCACGTAATAAATGTTGTCCGTACCATCCCCCTTCCATACACTCCCCTCCTCCTTGAGTAGGACACGCCCATGTATGGACCCGCCCTCATTCATAAGCCCCTCCTCCCTATGTAGGACACACCAGGACACCTGGAGCCTCCCCTTTCACACACACCCTCCTCCTTGTGTAGGACACACAGTTTCCTGACCCTCACACTTTCATACACCCCTCCCCCTTGTGTACGTGATTTGTAGACAACCTCTGGGTTGGTGCACGCCGCGCTACTGGTGACACGGACGGGACGTAATTATACAAATCTATTGCTAGCTGTGCATGTTAGCGGTGAGAAATATTAGCGCGCCGTGATATTTGTTGTATGGTTTCAAATGCGCGAAATTTCTCCGGAAGCATTCTATAAATCTACTACTGCTGCCGTTAAATGTTGCGCTCCGTTTCTATTCATTTTCTGTAAATAATTATGTTTAGCGGAGTTTCACAATTCGTACACAGAACAGAACAGTTCCAATGTATCATGATCATAATATTTGTTATATGAAATAATGTATCTTTTATACTATACGCTTATTACATTTATCAAGGGGTTATTAATATATATATATATATATATATATATATATATATATATATATATATATATATATATATATATATATATATGTATTGTGTGTGTGTGGTGTGTGTGTGTGTGTGTGTGTGTGTGTGGTGTGTGCGTGTGTGCGTGTGTGTGTGTGCGTGTGTGCGTGTGTGCGTGTGTGTGTGTGTGTGTTTGTGTGTGTGCGTGTGTGTGTGTGTGTGTGGTGTGTGCGTGCGTGCGTGGTGCGTGTGTGTGTGCGTGGTGTGTTCGTGTGTGCGTGTGTGTGATGTGTGTGTGTGCGTGTGTGCGTGGCTGTGTGCGTGTGTGCGTGTGCGTTTGTCGTGTGTGTGTGTGTGTGTTGTGTGTGTGTACGTGTTCGTGTACGTGTACGTGTACGTGTACGTGTACGTGTACGTGTACGTGTACGTGTACGTGTACGTGTACGTGTACGTGTACGTGTACGTGTACGTACGTGTACGTTTGTGTGTGTTTGTGTGTGTATGTGTGTGTGTACGTGTACGTGTGTGTACGTGTGTGTTTGTGTGTGTGTGTGTGTGTGTGTTGTGTGTGTGTGTGTGTGTGTGTGTGTGTGTGTATGTGTAGTGTGTATGTGTGTTGTGTGTAGTGTGTGTAGTGTGTGTGTGTGTGTGTGTGTGTGTGTGTGTGTGTGTGTGTGTGTGTGTGTGTGTGTGTGTGTGTGTGTGTGTGTGTGTGTGTGTGTGTGTGTGTGTGTGTGTGTGTGTGTTGTGTGTGTGTGTGTGTGTGTGTGTGTGTGTGTGTGTTATAACTTAAAACAATTTGTCCAACTAGTTTTGTCGTGTGAGCTACCTGTTACTTCCCGGCCGGCCCTGGGGCATGCAGTTGTGATGCTTACCCTGGCAACTTCATGCCAAAGGTGCCACAAAGATGCTGTAAGTGCGACTACTCAGGGTACAACAATGGCGCCAATTGCAGAATCGTCGCACCACCATAGTAAGTAGTCTTGCATAAAATAAGATTGTTAGTTCGTTTTTGCAATACAAATTGTATCTACCGTGAGATACTGATTGTCTCGGTATGTTTGAATAAAAGAGTTTTGTTGAAATTGAAATGCTTTTGGAGAAAACAGGTTTATATCGCAGCGGTTTCGAAGACTTCATGTTCTATTGCTAATGAGATGAATATGTGCATCACGTAATACGCACATATCAAGTCGCGACCTTTCTCGGATGTTAATGTTATTTAAATAATTATAAGCGAAAACAAGTTTACTATTGCATATGTAAAAGAACATATGGGAAACATTCCAAGCTGCAATTGTACAACCATCTGTTTGTGTTACAACTAGCGTAGCACCGCCTGCTGATTCTCGCGAATAAGAGGAGGAGGATTCGGGACCTTCAGAAAGAAACGCAGGTAAGAACGGAGAGTGTCGGTGGGATCCAGTATAATTTACTGAATCATATTCGTGTCCACGGACACATATGATGGAAACAAGGGTCCCTCACTTTGTTCTGTCTGCAGCCTGCTTTGTTTACGTGGAGCCGCTTGAGTTCTCCTTCTACGATCTTCTTCCGTTTTATTTGTGAGTGTGTGTGTGTGTGTGTGTGTGTGTGTTTGTGTGTGTGTGTGCGTCTGTGCGTGCGTGCGTGCGTGTTGTGTGCGTTGTGTGCGTGGGCGTGTATGCGTTCGTGCGGGTGTACGGGCAAGCTGGGGGGCGTACATATGCATGCGTGTGTGCATTCATTCCCATCAAACATTAGACACGAGTGTACGTTAATTATATAACTATGTTTGATTTGGATCAGGATCGACTGAGCAGTCAATGCGATTCATTGCGTCACTTCCGGTGATGAAGAAATGGACAGTGGCCATCGTGGAGGAGTGGTCATCTTAGCGAAGTCTACGTCATTGTTCTGCACTAACGAAATCTTTTATTAACCGCTCTCGTCGCCCGGTGCACGGAAGTCTATGAGAATCACATATGCAGTGAATGTTTCTAATAAACCACTCCGACATCAGTGTTGCATTGGAATTTATGTACAAGTCGGATACAACTGTGAAGTGATCGTGTATATTAAAACGCTAACTTAGAGGAACCGTACGTACATCTCCTCCCGAGTTCCGAGGTCCGCTTGCCACTTTTTTTAATTCATTTGGGTCCTTTGAACATTCACCTTAATCATATTTATTGGAGACGTATCTTAACGTAGCACACACACACACACACACACACACACACACACACACACACACACACACACACACACACACACACACACACACACACACACACACACACACACACACACACACACACACACACACACACACACACACACACACACACACACACACACACACACAACACACACACACACACACACACACACACACACACACACACACACACACACACACACACACACACACACACACACACACACACACACACACACACACACACACACACACACACACACACACACACACACACACACACACACACACACACACACACACACACACACACACACACACACAACACACACAACACACACACACACACACACACACACACACACACACACACACACACACACACACACACACACACACACACACACACACACACACACACACACACACACACACACCACACACACACACACACACACACAACACACACACACACACACACACACACACACACACACACACACACACACACAACACACACACACACACACACACACACACACACACACACAACACACACACACACACACACAACACACACACACACACACACACACACACACACACACACACACACACACACACACACACACACACACACACACACAAACACACACACACACACACACACACACACACACACACACACACACACACACACACACACACACACACACACACACACACACACACACACACACACACACACACACACACACACACACACACACTTGTTCAATGCCACAATAAAGTGAGACCAAATTTATCGAGACATTCTAATCTGCGGCACGTAATGTCATAAATGGAAACAGCAGAAACTAAATGGTCATCGTAAACAGGTTTAAGGTCAACATAAAATTATACAATATATCATTGTTCGGATACTACGCTTTTCTTGCAAACAGTTGCCGGTGTCTTGGGCCGACTTCGATTTAGCTACGCGAGCGCAGGTATCAATCGAACATCAAAGATCACTTGATAAACAAGGGGAACTTCAAGGCCGCTACACGAGGCAATCGCGCGGTTTGGAGAGGATTCATTCACTGACGTCATTAGCAGTGACAGCCAGTAGGGAACATAGGCCGCTATTACACATGCAATTAATGAAACATTACACAACACAATCATATAAATATGCATTTATTATGTTAAAGTTACCACATTCTATGTATTACTGCTTAAAACCAAGAAGATGAACATCACAATTTACACACTGAACAACTGATTATAGGGCCTACTTAATTAATTAATTAATTAAGGGGTTTAATTATTATCTCCGTGATCACGATCATCGCAGTTCAGTTGGATTACTCTCGGAGTACTGCGTGCGCAATGGAAATTACCATAAACCTGATACCACGTTAGGGTAACAGGAGAAACCCAAGTAGGCCAACCGAAGTCGGCTTTGGTGTATACCAGACGGGTAGAGAGTGCTCGGCGTAAGACCATCGCTCTAGAGCTGCTCCAGCAATGTCCCTGGCGCTTTCTGGTTTCTACGCTGGCCTGCACTAGGTCCTTCTCGGCACAATGTGATCCACCTAGTACTGAAATGTAGGCGGAGCTGGTGAAGGGAGTAAAACCGAGGAATCCGTGTACACAAGTATATAGGATTACATGAAAGCACACACATACATTGAACAGACCCTGGTTTACACACTGCGCACGCATGCAAGCACGCACACACGCACGCACGTACATATGGCATCACAATGTAAATATATTATAAAAAAACAGGCACATTTATAGTGTTGTTTGTTGAATAGTTTTAAGGTCGCCATACATTTGGTAGTGTCGCACAGGTGCGACTCTTTCGTTGTTTCACCAGACGTAATCGGCGATGCGGTTTATGCGTCGCATGACTTCACACGGTCGTAATTTATCATAGTGCCTTTTACAAAACGTTTTTGTCAACTGGCGATCGGGAACGAGTGATTTGTGAAATCGTGCCTGTTACTAGACGTGGGTTATTTGAGAGCAAAATAGAAAAATGTATCTCTTATTAATGGCAATTGTGTTTTATCCCAGTACACACGCAGGTGACCGAAAAGACGCGACGCCCATTTTCAGCCGTGCAGTCACGCACTACTGGGCGAATACCAACGGGCGGTCATTGTAGCGTCTCTTTGGCTGTGTAAATGTAATGTGTTACCCAACAACGACCTCTCCACTGTCACAGCTGACTGAGTTCCGAGTAACAAGGCTTGTAACCAATGACCCACCTATAAGGTTGTAAGCAAAATAATAGTTGCTAACTGACCGATGGGGCAATATGACATCACTCACGGTGAACATCACAGAATTTAGTTTGACACTTCCCTATACTCGCACGGTACGCTAAAATAATAAATGATAGATGTATCCGACTCACACAGACGTTCACAAAGGCCCAATGTCTTGATGATCAAAAACACAACAGTATGCTGCTTTAGGTGTTGCATTGAGACGTGGCAACCTAATGAGATCATGGGTCATCCTCGTGATGTCATGGGTACCTTGAACGGAAAGGGACTATAATTTTATATGCTTATGTGTATGATTTAATTAGTAAGACATATAACGAGAAAAATATAACAAATTATCATTAGTGTCATCAAATATATTACTAATTAAATCTCACTTTGCAACAATGACCGCCACACTATCATGGACGATTACAATCTGCAACGTTGAACTGTTAAACTGAATAACGATGGATAACACGTTACCATAATGAGTTTATTGATTGTTACTCAGTAATAACTAGCTGTGATGTCGTATCACCTGCTATGAAGTCATATCATCGGCGTTGAAGGGCTAAAAGTGATGCCACCTAACGGAGCCTGGGTAATTGAAGTGAAGGTGTGAGTGGCTAAAAGGTGCTGCCACCTCACGGTGTCTGGGTAACCGAGGCTATTTGTGATCACCAATCAAATTGCGTAAGCCGTTGGCCGAAGTCACGAGGTAACTTTTGCCCAATGGCCATCTGCGTTCCTTTGTCCCTCTGCTTCTAGCGTTTGGCTGGACGATGTTTAAGGTTCGAAGGATGGAGTTTTTAAGCGTTATTTACTGATTTATGTGGGCATTAGCTTGTGGGTTAAGCTGTTTCTTGCAATCCATGAGCAGGTATAAGTATAATGTTTAACTGTATAAGTATTGTGTCTAGCATAAAATAATCAACCGTTTATGCGCATGTATAACTGGCAAGCGGGTTCTCAACATCTATCTAATTCTAAGTACAGACAACACAAGACTAGAGTGACGGAGTCAGACTATGTGGCAATTGCAGAGTAAATCAAGTTTAATGGTTAATTTGGAATGTACATATTACAGTTTGCTAGATGATAGCACCTTTGTTATTAGATAAAGGTCAATAGTAGTACTGGTAGAGTCTAACTGGCATCATTTAAGTAAGTGTCAAGTGATGGTGACAGATGGGTAATTTTCCATGTAACTGGCCTAAATTATTAGGGCCTTTTCAGAACGTTTTACCACATTCTTCAATGTGTATGTGTTCGAAATGTCATTCTACATCACTACCGGTGCAAAGAAGTCTGAAATCAATTTTTTTTAATTGTGTTTTATATCAGTTTAATGCAGTTGAGTGACTCAAGTCAACGTAAATATGCTGATATCACAGGGCCTGAGTTATTAGCGCATCACAAATGCTTCAGGACCACAAAAGCGATGTCTTTAGTGTGCATTGCGAAGTCGAAATATAGACAAAATCAGCAATATTTTATCAATTAAAACAAATAAATCTGCATTATACAGAAATTAATTATGTTTGGAGACGCGCAAGTCTTTGCAGTCCTGATGTCATAGGAGCATCAGGACTGCAAAGACTTGCGCGTCTCCAAACATAATTAATTAATCCTGATGCTCCTGTGACATCAGCTTATTTATGTCGACTGAACGGCATTAAGTTGTCCGAACACATACACATTGAAAAAGGTGGTAAAAATGTTTTGAAAACGGCCCTAATAATTTAGGCCAGTTAACTGGAATATTACTGCCAGACGAGTAGGCAAACAGACTGGCTTTTCGACTTTTGCTTCCACCCAGTATATAGGGCATGGAAAAACAGCCAACAAAAAATTTACTGTTTTGAGAATTATTTACTGCCTGTTATTAAACCTAATAAACATGTGCTATAAACACAGATTTAATGTTTATATTACACAACACTAATTGTAACACTGGGACAACCCCATGTCATTGTGGATAAGTCCCCACGTAACCACACATTGTAAGCCACATTAATTGTACCATTAATGTATATGTGCTTTATATAATATTCTCTGAACTGAAGCAGGCAAATCATGACCATATGTACAAGGAATAAAAATAAGCTGTCATGTAAACCAGGGTTGGCATGTTTCTGCCCTATGGTTAGAAACCGCACAGCAGAAATACTTTCTACCCAGGCGGCAATAATACCTTTTTCCCATAGTTACTCCCAAAATGTTAATATTTCTAGTCAGTATCGACATTCCTGTGTCACAATGTAATGCCTGGTTCCATTCACTGCAAATCACCTTTCACCACACTTATTGTTTTCATCCGTCAAAATAGCCATTGATCCCAACAGTACTAATTACATGTAAAGCATTTTCTAGTTTGGTGCCATGTACCACTGCAACAGTTACTGTAAATATATAATATTAATAAATTACATATCAGTATATATATATATATATATATATATGTAATATATATATATATATCATAAATTATTACTGTCATGTATACACATAGTACTAGTATGATTCGATTATGTTGTAGAGATGCTGTATTTTTGAAGAGTTACAATGATAAACCGCACTCTTACGTGAAGAAACCAGTAAGGTCAGACTTGCTAGAACCTAACTACTCAACATGTCGCTCACGCCCGACAAACTGAAAGCCCTGTTTGAGGACCTGGGCAAACCAACAATGCGTGGCGTGCGCAAGTGTCCCAAATGTGGCACCCTCAACGGCACACGTGGCATCAGCTGCAAGAACAAGGACTGCGATGTGGTGTTCAAAGAACGCGAGAAGAAGAAAGGGCACAGCGCCGATGCTGTCAAGATCCTCACCGGATCCACCAGTCAGCTGTTCTCTGTACGACTGCGCGATCGCGGCCCTGATTATCGCGGCTTTGTCCAGTTTCCGGCCGTGCATGACTTTGAAGGTAATCCAGCTGTGCTCGATTCAAACATGTTGGCGCAGACGGCACACTGCTACGTGGACACATGTAGTCGTAGTCAGCAGTCGCTGGGGAACACTCAGCAGTCATGTACGCACATTCGCGGGGCACTAGCCTGTGAGCAGGAGGCTGAGCCGTTGACGCTTAAGAACTCAGTGTTGAACATGTTGCCTGTGTCAGGTGACATGAAGCAGGCAATCTGGCTGTTGGCCACCGAGACGACAGGGCCGCTGGTGCAGCGGGTCACTAAGAACATTATGGTTGTCAAGTGTAAGTCACACTCAAAGCAACCGCTAGGATTTCTCCATTTCTCCTTCTTCGAGACGAGTCGGAATCGTGCACAGCCGGAACACAAATTCCAGTGTAGCTGTAAAGCCTTTAAGGTGAGTGAATGGTCTGAGGGTTCTCAGGCATGTTGTAGTTATGTGGGAATGTTGCTTTGGATAAATGTTGCGATTAACTAGTCTTGTCCAGACATCATTGATTGTCGAACAATACAGGATTTTTATAAATATATATTACATCTGAGGTAACATGTGGGTAAAATAAAATTACATAAGAAGAATGTATCATGAATAATAAAATAGTATTGTTTTGCTTCAGAAGGCTAAGTTTACAATAACCTTACATTATATTGCTACATTTTTTAACATTGTATTCTATTTTTTTGTCATTCATGTATATAATTTTTTTTTAATTGTAATGATGTATAGATTATATATATATTTTAATTGCACAAAATATATGGAAATAATTAGTTGATCTATTTGCACTAGAATGTCAGAATGGTGCTGATTATTGTTTTAAATGATAAGTTATGGTCTTGAACTGAACATTTATTTTTGCCCCATGTGCAGTGATTAATGTGTTTTACATTTACAAGTTTGCCTAAATATGAACTGCAACATGTTGCTGCTTGCAGTCGGTGAGACAGGGAACATCAATTAAGGAAGACAGTCAGCGCAGATGTGTACATTTCTACGCATGTATATGTGCATTCTCCAGTGATGACCAGTTAGCAGAAGAATTTATGTTTTATATCAACCTTGTACATTCAGCAGCTGGTAAGTGTAAAACCTTGGTGTATTTAATCTCAAAATGAAGCATGATGGTAGATTTTGCTGTTACTGCACCAAACATGTCATTTTACATCAATCATTTAAAAAAAATGTAAGATGTTTTTCATAGCTGTTGGCTCACACAAGAACACAAAACAGCAATTATAAAACATAGATTAAGTTTTACTGAAAATTTGGGTAAATTAATTGAACTTTGATCCGATTCACATACAATACAATACAATACAATACAATACAATACAATACAATACAATACAATACAATACAATACAATACAATACAATACAATACAATACAATACAATAAACTTTAATAGTCCCCCAAAGAGGAAATTCTTGTGGCAAATATTCACATAACACAACGACATTAGTACTGACTGCTGTATCACATAAATTACTCAAAAACAATCTGGATTGCAACATTAATGTTGTAATATGTCTCCATGTAATCTAATCCTTGGTGTCAGTTATGCAAGGGCAGCCAGGCTATCTTCAGTCATATGCAACATACTGCCCAACGTGAATGAAGTGGTGTATCTGAAATATAATCTGCCTTATATCTGCAGTTATAAACAATCTGTACACCTGATTACACCAGTCCCCAGAGAAAACGTCCATTCTCGTTACCTTTATTATCTACACAATGCATAGCAGTAAGACATACCATATTTTAACGTAATACCACAACATATTTTCTAAATATTTGTGTTAACCTCCCACCTGCTTGTAAAAACAATCCACCTTCTCCGATTCAGAACAACCCTTATTATCAAATTGTGCACAGTAAACATGCACAAATATCACAAAATGTGCAAACAGTGGTTGAATATTCTGAAAGGCGTAATTAATGTAGTTTTATGTAGTGCCTCATCTGTCGGGGCAAAGGTGTCTTCAGAAATGATTATTATTATAATATCCGTTATGCTTTGAAAATGTATGTCTCACATGTGTTGTGTTGTTTATTTCTGGAATATTTTTTATATCTTGCATGAAGGACTGCTAACTGCACTAACTGGACATTGTTTTATGCTTTAGCCACAATACTCAGTGGTCAGTTGATCACAATCGTGAGCCAGCCGGACGAACAAGCCATTGCCGCACTTGCCACCACAGCTGAAACAGTGGACGTCACAGATGAACAGACAAGCGTCGAAGTTATCATTGATGAGGACGGGCTGTTGACGGCATCTGAGCCTAAGCGACAGCGTGTTGATGATCTCATTGGCGGCACTGATACTGTTGGTATGTCAGTCAGCAGATTTTGTAGGATCAGTCCTGGCTTAAGTATTTGGTATGATTACTGCTGAATGCTGACGATACGTTAGTGCTGTATCAGTGATGGAGTACTTGTTCCAGGATAATCATTATTTTTGCAGAACTGTATCTGTTATGTATTCTGCCGGTTTGTTTAGCAGTGATTTGTTCTACATGCATGCACACAATCATTTACACTAGTTACTAGTAGTAGTTACTGTGTGCAAAAAATTCTGATTTACTCTTGACGGTTACAATCTTTAACTAGTATAAACATTATTGAATACAGTACTGACAGTAGTGACATTAAAGTCATTAACTCCTATGAACAAATGTTAATTGTGTTCAAAACACAAAACAGAGAACTCTTGGTTTAGGTTCTTATAATCAGATCGCTAAATCGCTAATCTTTTGTTAAATAAAATGTAAGGCCATTATCAAACTTTGGCAAAACTGGGTAGGAAAAACAATAGTTACTAATAAAAGTAATAAATTCTTCACAATCACATGGCTACCTGTTTGCAGCGGAACATTCCGTCGTTAAATTGACCAATTTAGCAGTGGAATTCATCAAAATGGATAATAAAAACTGGTTACTCAACAAGAACTGGTTACTCAAGCCTTGATCGTGTGTATTGTCGCACTGTTGTCGAGTGAGATGTGCGTCATATTAGTAGACGGTCGCGTTGTAGATTGGACTGACAGAAACTGTTGCGTTACAGCACAGGCCAGCAGTGCCCTGTTGACACTGCAGGACACGGGAGCAACGTCAAAGAAACACAGTCCTGTCAAACAGGGCCAGACCAAGCCAGCCGTCGTAAATGTCAAGAAAACCTCAACAAGTAATGTATTTGTCAAAGTTATACGTTCTGTGACAACAGCTGTCAGTAGTACTGTGTCATCTGTAGACCGTGCAGCCAATCACACCACATGATCTATTTTTGGGTGTTAAGTAACCTGTAGGTGTGTCTAATATACTTGTTGCAGTTACTTGCTGTTACTTATTTCATGTGCTAATGAGGCTAACAAGTCAGGGCCTTTTAGCTGACCTTTCTGTGATGACACTAAAGATTGTCACTAGCCGGGAGAATATCATCCTTAGTGGTTCTCTTTTCTTATCAAACGTATCGTGTCGGAATTAAACACTGTTGTACAGAAATTCTTGATCTTGTACATTTCCTCAGCTACACATTGTGATTAGGGCTTCCATGATCTGGCTTTTAACCTTGTCTTGGAGCAATAATGGTGTAAGTTAGAATTTGTAATGTCACGAGAGACTTTATGTTAACATTGTGTATGTTTGATGGAACAGCGACTCCACTGAATGAACTCATAGTGAGTCTGTCCTTCCACCAGTGGCTGGCCAGTGTCACAGAGAGAATCAACCAGACTATGCATTATCAGTTTGACGGTGAGTCAACTACAGATGAACGGGGGAACCACTTAACACATACATCCAGAACGAAGCCGTCTGCTATGTTCTGTGTCTGTGTGAATCGATGTTACATCAACAGACTAGCTAAGGCCGTAGTGACAAGATCATAACCCGAGTGAAACTGAGAATGGCTGAAGAGAGACGGGGTATATGGGTAGCCTCGGTTACACAGGCTTCGTGAGGTGGCAGCACCTTTACGCCCCTAAACTCTGCCTGGGGAATTAATGGGCTGCAGTTGCAACCACCAGGGTGGCATTAACCCAGAATAGGGTAGAGACACTGATTGGTTCTCTGGCTGAATTTGAAATAACATTAAATAATGACTTTTTTACAGATAATGCTGTGTTATAAAACTATTCAAAATTAAACTTATACTAACACAAAAATAAATATAAATACATATTTTCAGTTGTTTATATAATAGGAATTTTGGTAATTAACCTGTTTAACCAGTATCCGTGAGGTGGCAGCATTGTTTAGCCCCAAGTGGATAATATTCAAAAGCCGGCAAAGCCACAGACTGTCTTCTCTGCGTAGTTACAGCTGACCGACAGTTGATTAAGCGAGACTAGGTATATTTGCTTTTGGGAGCAGGCATTTTGTGTGTGTAAATACAAATGGAAAGAGATCATACAAACATGACAAAGCTCATTCATGAAATGTCAACAGTTATCTTCATGATACTAGTACAGAAACATAGTTATGTCAATATCAGATAGCATTATATTTGGTAATATTATAAAACATGACCTGCCATTGTAGTGATTGTACTTAGAATGAAATACGGTATGGTCCCACCAGCATCCGTCAGATTCAAGTGACATCCAAATATGTTTTAACAGTTTACTATGGTAAATGTTATCGCCATCAAACACCTGTTCACGTATTGGGAAAGACATAATGAGTGTAACTACCAGTAGGTTTCGCAAAATTCACTGTTGTACTGAAAACTGTTATATAAATCAGTGATGATTAATGACTTAATGTAATGTGCTCCATTTGGTGAGACTGTCGATTGGCTGCCTAATGGTATCACAGGTCAGAAGATTTCTGAAGTTCTCCAAGATAGCCTGACAATTTCCCAATGTTTTCTTAGAGGTTCTGGTGCCTGACTGTGTTTTCTGTTCTGAGTAAACTGTGAATACTACTGTACTACAGCAGAATTTGAGAGCTTGCAAAACTATTTTGGTACGCTGAGTATGTTGTCCTGGAGAACAGTTATGGTTTCAACATCAGACACCCAGTTATATTTATTTGTTTACTTCATGCATACAGTCAGCAAATGAAATAATATGGGCAGTAATAATGCATAATAATGGGTCTGTTATTTACATTGTTGCAGTGAGCTCTTGTCTCTCAACGATATCTGGAAATTATTCTTTAAATTGTATTACATCATTGCATCTGATAATTTGCCACCAAAGGTAGTAGCTGGGCTTATATTTGGCCTTCAAACATTTATTTTGTCATCACATGGGTTTTGAGAGAGCTAGGAAATATGTCAACACAATCACAGAAGGACATAGTAATGTCACATGTTCAGTTGAAGATACTCGCTGTGACAGTCGTGTACAGTGTTGTATGTTGTTGCAGGTAACCCTGAACCACTGGTGTTCCACGCCCCACAGGGGTTCTTTGACTGTCTCCAACAGAGGATATCGGCGGGGAACAAGAAAAAACGTCTTCCCAACTCAACGACGGGGTTCGTCCGCCGGGATGCCTTGCCCCTGGGGATGTTCACAAAGTACACGTGGAACATTACAAATATACTACATGTGAAGCAGATATTTGACACTGCTGAGGTCAGTGTGGGTTTACTTACTGGGTCTTCTGAATAATTTATGTGTGTAAAAGAACTGTTGTATTTACACATTTATTTTGTTATTTAAATGTCAAATTAAGAGAGTTTCAGTGTAATGTGTAACATATTATTAATGTACTCATCTATTTTACATAGGCTAATAATCCTGTGATGTGACAAATCATTAACTAGATAATCATGTTTTTAACTGTGTAGCAGAGGATTAATTCCCTGTGCAGTAGCTCATCGTATCTCGTTGAAACTCCCTTTTTCCCACTGCGAATCTGTCTGGGAACTGCTCCATTAGTTCACTTTCCCCAGTGTCCAATGACACATAATTGCCAGTTTGTAGATCAAATAAACATACAAAGAGGCCCTTACATACTGAATGGCCCCAAGTGCTTTTGTCTCCCACTCTACTGATCTCCACATCCCTGTCGCTCTTCTACCATCAGAGGTCCATCGTATGGCCACTCTTGGAAAGGGTGTCAGTGGCTTTCTGCAGACACATCTAATCCATCACCATTTGCTGCATATAATCTCAACAAAGAACATACGTGCATGTTCTTTCTTGGAGTTCAGTGTTGGAATTTGTTGGCACGTAGATTTGCGGAATCTTCTCGAGACACTTATTTTGAAAAACTTCTTGTATCTGGCATATGCCTTTGGTCACTTTCCATGATTCTGCAACAAATAGTTCTGTTGCTGATCTTGTTGGTTATCTAGATGTTTGTACATGCTACAAATGCCCCTCTAGCCTTGCTGATCCTTGCCTTTACCTCTCAGACTCTAAGTTTCTATCTGTTGTCAGAAATGTCAGAAGTTTGTCACCTTGGCACCAAGGTAGGTGAACTAATTTGTCTGCTCAATATGTCATCCTCCAGTCAGACCAATAGTGATTTAATGTATAGACCTCAATGTTGTAGATGCCTCTTGACATCACCCGCAGTTTTGTGGAGAATCATGATGGGACATTTGACAACTATGAAGCACCCACTGTTGATGGTTCAGAGACTCCGCTCTCCAAAAACCAACCACCCATCCGACCGTTTGAGCTGAAGACCTACATCAAAGTTGGTAAGTAAATTGTGAAAATGTTATGCTTACCAATCCAAACACAGTGTCTTAGGTTTTTGCTTCAAGCCAGAGTTTCTGACATAACATTTCATATTGAACTAGGAAGCAATGATCCAAGTAGCTTGCACATAAATTCTTCTATTTTGACCATAGCACCCTGTACTCATTGATAAAACTTACCTTGTGTAATCATTCCTACAATGACAATGTTGCTAACACTGTTATCCCGCAGTAGCAATCTAACTTTAGATTTAATGAGATCCTTAGAGTCTAAATGAAATATATCTTTTACATCCAGTCTGAATTAAGTACACCCTACAAATAGTGTCCTATAGTAAAGACGCTAAACCTCCCCTTCACCCTGTTCAAGGTCCTTTTTATTGTGTTTGTTGTACATTTTATACACAGTTTGTCATGACACTAGACAGTAGACACACTTACCAAGGAACAGTGTGTAACAAATGTGAATAAAATATATCAATTCTAATGTACATAAAGACATATAACATTATTATGCTGCCACATGAAAGAATGCACTCATTTCTTTATGCTGGCACCACTGTACAGAAAACACAAGATTATTCAGGACATCAGAGGCATTAGTTACAAAACATTCCACAAACAAACACTTTACGTTATTGGCCATTAACATGCATCATAAGCTATCATTATCATATACATTCAGTTTTGACAGACACGTTTCAATGAGATAAACCTACTGAGAATGAAAAATCTCTTTATTTATATAATGGTGAAGGTGCACTGCCTGCTAAATTATGTTTAGTTTCTTTTTAAGCTCGTAACAACAGTCACAGTTCAAAGTTTCCACCCCGCAACATGTTCAAGTCATGAAATGGTAAATAAAACATACAGTATCAAAACAAACTTTATTGGCAATAATAATGCTGAGGTGAGCCAAGTTAACCACGGTACCCTTTGATGTTACCATGTTCTAGACTTTCTGTTGCAAATTACTACGCTGGCTAATTGCAAGTCTAGAAGCAGACACCATCCCTTTTACCATTTCAGTCCCACAGCCGTGATCTGCTGTGACCACTGAGTGCGGTATTCCCAGTGAATGTGCAAAGTTGACATCCTCATTTCAAGTCAAGATTTGAGAACCAAATATGCATTTTATGAATAGGAATGTTATATGTTTTCGGACAGTACGATAATCAGAGAGTAAAATGAGCTGTACTGTATTACATTTACAACACGGTACTATGGCCTTCCTCTTATGCTGTAACTTTTATCATTACTAGCATCCGAGTATTGATCAAAAATACTCCCATCGTCATGGTCAGTTTCATTGCTAAGTTCGCCAACATTGTTGTTTCGAACGTCATCATCATCCGATAGTTTCTTCATCAAGACTATCAAATAAATTATCCAAAACATGCGATGGCAAATCACTGGTTGAAATACTGCATTCTGCCATTGTAACCTCAAAGTTTGGATAATCCATCTTAAAAAACTGAAAATCCACCAACAAGTGGCTCCACGGAGTGGATAATTCTTAATTAAAACGCTTTGAAAGGCAAAGCTTGCCAAATCCTGTACAGCAGCCTACCATACCTAAGTGTCACAAGCAGTGAGGCTGCAAGAAGGGCATCCCATACGGAAATGGTTAAAGGCCATATCCTGGGTTAAAATCTACTCTGCCCCTAAATAACAAATGGTTGATGCTCTTTAAATTTGCAAATTTACGGAAACTCCCGAGGGTGCCTGGTTTGGATTTGTTGCTCTAGCATGATGTCGGTCATGGTATTGGCGTAATCTCATGCAGCGCGGTCACGTGGTGTCTTTTAAATAATGCTGAGAACGCTGGTGATCCCAGCAAACGTTGGCAATGTTTTCCACAACTGACGTCATGATTTTGCCCCTCGTGCATTTCCTGAAAACAGACTTTTCAAAGCCATCACTGCAACAGCTCCCGTTTAATGTCAGTTTTGAAAATGTTCCATCAAACTTGCGATTTTGGTGCGTGAACATAATTATGTACATGCATAACATTTATAGAGTTATTAGGATTTTGGGGGGATGCCAAATATGGCCTTTAAGACATACTTTGTCTTGTTGTTGTTGCAGGGAACACGTCAGCTGACCAGAAGGAGCCCACTCCGTTCATCATAGAGTGGATCCCCAACATCCTGCCCAAGAGCCGCATCGGGGAACTGCGCATCAAGTTTGAGTATGGGCACCAGCGCAACGGGCAGATAGAGCACCGGACTACCACCGGCAACCTGGAAGTGCAAACAATACACTTACAGTGATGTGTACAGACAGTGTACAACTGAGCCGTTCAAACTGTATCTACACCATGTGTACCCAACACTCTAGTCCAACACCGACGGGATGACACAGTCAATGGCAGAATCACTGAGCGTCGCATGAAACTGCCATGTCATTCGACCTCTAGCATGATCACACAAGATGGATGTGTACTTGTTCAAGTAGCAGGCTGTGAACCATTTGCATAATGTCACTACCAGTCTCCTGACCCAGTCGGGGAGCAGAAGATCATATTTAAAATTGGTCAACGATTAAGGAATGCTCTCTTAAGTTTACATTGTTGTAAACACCATGATTTCAACCCCCATAGAAATGTAGTGTTAACTTGGAATTTGTACAATCCAAAATTGCTTATTAGGAACAGTTTGCATTAGTGTTTTACTTGCCAGGTGGCACCACTGGCATTTTCATCCAGTAACTCGGTGACGGCCAAACCACTCTCAATGTAATACTTAATGTATTTTATGGCTATGTTATAGTGAGAAGTTATGCAGCCACCCTTGTATGGAATTGAATTTTTCCATCAAAACTTGCCATGACTAAGATTTGGTTACTTATCCTCTGGAATAAGTAAACCTGAGCACATCGATTTGTTAAATAATAGTACATTGTTTAATGGCATTAAAAATGTTTCCAAAATAGTACTGAAATGTAATAAAATAAGACATCAATAAAGTTTGCTAAAATAAACACACGCATTTTCTAAAGCCATAGTTACACTATGACGTGGGAAATTAATTAAAAAATTAAAATAGTAAAATATACTATAAAATAATAAATATACAGGTGTATTGTTAGATATGTAACACATTGTAAGCATTGACACAATGCATTTGACATCAGTGTGTGTTATTTTCTCATTGATTTACCAGAGCACATGTCCATTGTCAATGTTTAAAGTACACTGTGTGTCACATGGCTAGCAAGATTAATAGATTTATTATTTTAGTCATGGGCAGGGGGAACAATTCAATTCAATTCGTGGAACAATTCAATTCGTATCTTTTAATACGCCACCCACAAAAATCCTAATAACTTCTACATGTGTGCAGTGAAATAGTTCATATATATTTTGGTGCATGATCACTCAGTGCATGATCATTCCACAAAGCTTCCAGTTTGTTGGTCAAATGGTCCAATTTCTATGTTCTCTCCAATATGTGTTCCAAATGACGATGTGTGATTCTCGGATGAAATGCACTTTCTTCTCTCAACTAACAGCAAAAATAACATTTCCTGAGGTACAGCTCCACCAGAGGATGTTCTACAGCGGCCATTACTTTCAACAAAATGCACAGTGTTGGTGGCCATTTTCGAAACACAGCATCATCAGTCTATTCTGATTTGAGGATGAAAACGGACAGTCTGTCATGGTGAACACCGGGTGCTGCCTAGTGATGGCTTGCGAAGTTTTGGGCCGACGCAGGGCATCACTAGAGATGAACAATGGTTTCAGCAAGATGGGGCCACCCCCTCACACTTTCATCAACACTGTTGTGGCTAAGACAGCGATTCAGGGATTGACTCGTCAGTAGAAGGGATGACATTGGGTGGGCACCACACGTACCTCATTTAAAAAACCACATTTTTATCTTTGTGGTTATCTGAAGGACAGAGTGTACGAAAAGAACCCCCGACAATTAGTGACTTGAAGACAGCAGTTACAGCCAGGATCAGGGCAATCCCCATAGAGGAATGTGTTTTGTCATTGACCATTTTGCATGCCAATTGGCTGCAATGACAAGGGGGTAATTTGGAACACATTTCGGAGAGAATATAAACGTTGGACCATTTGACCTACAAACTGGAAACTTTGTGGAATGACCATGCACAAACTGAAGTTAATGTGTACCACATATGAAGTAATTCACTGAACACAGGTAGACAATTATTTAAAAAAAATTGTGGGTGGCATTTTTGGGTCACCTTGTATTTTATGAATTTTACATGTGATTTTCTCTTGCATTAACTGGAACTGTATATCATAGAATGAATTTGCCTGCTGCCTTTAAGGTCTTTGTAGGCATTTTGTCTATTTCTACAGGACTGTCCCAGTAAAACACCAGTAGGACAAATAATGCACTAAGCTACGGCTTGTGTCACGGTACTTGTGCTATGAGACAGTATATACTGCGATACATAATGATAAATCATTTTAGATTTGAGTAATCTTTAAATAATTGGGTTCTTGTATTACAGCTTTATATTTTGTTCTTACCGTTCTTTTGTCTTTACCCAGATGACCATTCCAAATTGAGGAAGACAGTCATCTTAGCATTAACAAAATTCTCAGCCATTCATGAAATTGGCCCCAGGTATGCAAAATTGATAACATCAAAACCATTTCCAACATGTGCTCTTGGCAACTTTCAACAGCATCAAACCACATGTAGAATTTTATCTTTTAAAATATATCATGTATGAGATAAAAGTATCAATATACACCGATGAATCATTACACCCCTCCTGGTTATATTCTACGGCCTGATGTATAGTGGTGTAACTGTTGAGTTTCTTATGAAGCAATTTGTTGGAGTCAGATTCTTCTGTTCTTCAATAATCTAATGTACATAGAGATGCACTGAACTGTGCATAACGGGCGGTGTCTACAACTGCAATATTGTTGACTTCTACATAGAATAAAATGAATACAAGTCTTTGTCAGAGTTCTCCTGTCCACGTGTTTGTTGAAGTCTTACTGACGTCAACTGGTGCTTACAACTAGTCACATATCTGATTTTGTTTGTTATAATACATTGTGTTCCTTTAAATAGGTAAGGTACGTATATAACATAGTATTCAGTCAACAAAACTGCTCAAAGTGATTTCCACTTTCCTGCCGGCAGACATTTTCACCCAAACACTGTCTTGACATCTCTTGGAAGTAATCAGCTATGTTGCATTTTATGTTTGATGTCTACTGTATATAAATCTTCACACCTGAAACACTTAAATTTCAACAAGAATTCAGTCATAAGGAGAATGTCAACACTAGGACTTTGTCAGTGTGTCAAGAAAGTAGGGGAAATAGGGGCATGTCCGCACACCCTATTATTAATATCTGGTCAGTGGAATCATGCTAAGCACCACTGTCTAACCCCCAAATCAACCATTTGCATATACCTTTTGATAAGTGAATAAGTAAAAAGTTATGAAGTAAAATGTTATTTTTTGTAAAAACTGATGTAATTTTACTCATATGCTGTTATGTGTATTACCGGTACTTTAACTGTAAGACGTGCACATGAATTTTCTTTCATAATTCCAAATTGCATTTTAACGTTTTTATGATGTGTAAAATAAAGGATACTTTCATAAGCAGCATTGTCGCGCAATTCAGAATTGTTCACGTATTGTATGCTTGGGGCATGTTCATACAGGCCTGTGCTGCCATGCTCCACCCGCTGTGCAGACGTATTTCGTGCATCAGGTGCTTATAATATTATGTAGTCCACTTAGATACATATTTAGATACTTCATTATAGGAAACTTTGATGTGAGATAGTATATGATGATCATTATATAATTATTTAATATTATCACACTTATTTTATATCATTCATCGCTTCATCAATGTGCAATAGCTATATCGCGTTGGCCTCACATTTTCCATGTTGTGTATCTTTAGGTCCGTTAAATAAATAAAGCGTAATTGATCATTGCTCACAGAAAAAAATATCCAAGATGACAAATTATGTATACCCGGGGTAATCTATAATACAGAACTTTGTCCATATACGTTAGTCCATACAGAGCCATGCTCGCACGGCCGACAAACTGAGTTTTGGGTTTGCACTTTATGAGACCATGCCGTTTTAGCTAGAAGGCATCAGACAAGCTGGGTTGCAAACTTTGACTTTCCCTTGTTACAAAACCATGCTGTTGTTTGCTTTAAGTCTCAAGGAGGAATAAACGTGGACTATGATTCAAGGCCACTGTATTTTCTAAACTTTATTTATATATGAAAATTTGAAACCGTTGATTTGTGTTCTCTGGTGTTTCTTGTAAGTTTTTTTTAAAGTAATGCACGTTCCTGTAGCCTACACATACCAAAACATTTTATTATTGCAGTTAATCGTCACCTCTGTGAGGCCAGCTGTTGTTTCGCCATTCCTGGGGCATAACCACACACAGTGTGTGGCTATGCCCCGTACCTTGGGGCATGTCCGCACAAAGGTATGCCTCTACATTTGACCAACTATTTAAATATCTGATGGGATATGCGATTTCTTAACTAAC
>JAODUO010000353.1:152500-295000 GCA_025642075.2 Ridgeia piscesae | reverse complement strand
AGTTCGATCACCATGAGTCATGACCCCAGCTTGGATCAGAGCACAGTATAACTAAACATTTCCTGGTCCTGGTAGTCAGTGTGATTTGTGTTTACAGTTAATGTGGATTTAACCTAGATTTTAACAGTAATTCAGAATAAATAATTCATAACAAATTTAGAGAGTTCATTTTTAATTGTTGTCATGTATCTGTCTCAGTATACATACAGTATCATTATTATTATAGTGAAATTGACTTATTTTTGTTATACATATATGTTCATGTTAGGTTTCAATAACTTTGATAGCATGTGTATGTAACTGTATAGACACATAATCTGTTTCCCTGCATGAAGTCACGCATGCAAACATATATTTTTCTAATCACTCATGAATGAGGTGCTCGCTATAGTCCTGGGTTTGATGATGGCTGAATAAAGTATATTATTATTAGTAAAACTTTCAATTTAGCATGCATGCATGCCATGTTAAACACCAAACATAAACAACCCCTTCTTGATACAAATGAATAATTTATTTTGCTTTCAAACAAATTATTTGGCATGAATTGAAATAGTCACATCTATGTTAATTATCTTTTGAACAATACTTTCATAATTGACCCACAGGATTGATCCTGCTGGCTGCGTGTCACAGTGACAGCTGGTGGTGTCAGTGTACGGGCATTGTCATACAGCACGGGCAAATCAATAGCAGATGGTGTTAGCCATTATGTCAAAGGAAACAACACAAGGTGGTGCCGTACTGGGTACAGTTAAGGCATGCACAGTTGCACACAAGACCAGACATTGCCTGGTCAGACATCTAGTTGCATTTGTATATGTTTCAGTTTGATTGCTTCACAGTGATATCAGATCCATCACTGACACTGAGGGTTTTATTGGATCAGTGTTAATTAATTGTTGATGTGTTTGCTTTTCTGACCAGGAGAATCAAGAATGAAGTGACATCCTGTAATGATGACAACAAGAGAAACGTCCGAGCCTCCATTCCTCGAAGGTGTTGATGCGACAATCCCGTTCCACTGTCCCAAGTGTGGTACATCTCAGCCGTTCTTGACACTAGAGGCGCTGAACTCACACATTGAAGCCGTACATATCTGCAGGTTGCCACCAAGGGTCAATAGGTCAGAGGTGGGTCATGTGGGCTCGTTGCCGATCCTAAATCTGTTGACTAAGGAGAGTAAGCTGCTGGAGACAGAGCTGGTGAACCAAACGAAAGACACAGAGGAGAACAAGAAACACGAATCACCTGACATGAAACATGAATCATCTGACATGAAACTGGAATCACGCGACCAGATCACAACGCCATCTTCTGGTACCGAGGGATCACTCGCAATGACATCTAGCAGCACGATGGCACATCTGTTCAAGATGTCGCCGCCCCCAGCTGGCTTGTATTGCTGTACCAGTGACTTCACATTGGCAAAGAGAGGTCTGGTGAAATCCAACGAGCACTTGCGCTTTTCATCAGGGGCTTTACTGTGTCCTTACGAGGTGAAATCACATTCACGGATCCCGCACGTTCTAACCAGCTATGCCAGTGAAGCTTTGGTGCATCAGGCACCGGTTACAAGCCAGAATACCTCTGTCCTAGCTATAGCCACACAGCAGGAATTGTCAGAGAAACAGAAAGCCTTCGAAGTAGAGAAGCAGGCATTGACAGAAGAGCTCCGTAAAGTCAGAATGGAGCTGGATGCATTACGCAGTCGTGCGGCAGACATCATTGAGAGTCAGCGGAGGGAGATTGAGTGTCTCTCGGAGCAGGTGAGGATGAGGGGAGGTGGTGGGAGATTGAATGTTTCCCAGAGTCGGTGAGGGGAGGTGGAGGGAGATTGAATGTTTCTCAGAGCCGGTGAGGGGACTTGGAAGAGATTGAGTGTTTGTCGGAGCAGGTGAGGGCAGGTAACCTAGTGTAATGACTGCTTGGTATGGTTTCAGACATATACAAATTTGCCGGATAATTTATTTTTAGAAAGTATACTTCATATCTTTGGACAACTGTAAATATAGTTTTATTTGAGCCTACATATAATTAGACCGGAATGATTTATAAACCAAATTAAGTTGCAAAGCCTTATTAAGTGAAAGAATGTGGACAATATGATACAAGAATCCATTAACACGTATAGTTATATCTGAGAATCATTATTGTTTATTATTATAAAGTATATGAATACGTACAGTCCTTATTTTTATCAGTCCACTTCCTAGACATCATAATCATCTAATCAATGTTATTGTTGATGTAACCTTACTCTTATTCAGTTATGCTGGGCAGTAATGCATTGCAGTCATATTCATACTTGATTATATTGGAATGTTAATTTTCCTGTGCATATTTATGTTGCCAAATGCAGGCAGTCATAGTTTACATTAGTTAAATAACATAATCAGATTTATTTTCAATTGGTCCCATAGTCAGCATGTTACAATGTACATGGTAACATCCATGAAACTATAAACAATGCCTAAATAATGGCTTAGCCCTTAATCATAGCTTAGAGACCTGTCTAGCCATCATTTGAAAGGGTAAAACCCACTGAAGATGGGTAGAAATATCACCGGATGGGTGGATGGGTAAAACCCACTAAGGATGGGTAGAAATATCACTGGATGGGTGGATGGGTAAAACCCACTGAGGGTGGGTAGAAATATCACTGGATGGGTGGATGGGTAAAACCCACTAAGGATGGGTAGAAATATCACTGGATCGGTGGATGGGTAAAACCCACTAAGGATGGGTAGAAATATCACTGGATGGGTGGATGGGTAAAACCCACTGAGGGTGGGTAGAAATATCACTGGATGGGTGGATGGGTAAAACCCACTGAGGGTGGGTAGAAATATCACTGGATGGGTGGATGGGTAAAACCCACTAAGGATGGGTAGAAATATCACTGGATGGGTGGATGGGTAAAACCCACTGAGGGTGGGTAGAAATATCACTGTATGGGTGGATGGGTAAAACCCACTGAGGGTGGGTAGAAATATCACTGGATGGGTGGATGGGTAAAACCCACTGAAGATGGGTAGAAATGTCACTGGATGGGTGGATGGGTAAAACCCACTGAGGGTGGGTAGAAATATCACTGGATGGGTGGATGGGTAAAACCCACTGAGGGTGGGTAGAAATAACACTGGATGGGTGGATGGGTAAAACCCACTGAGGATGGGTAGAAATAACACTGGATGGGTGGATGGGTAAAACCCACTGAGGATGGGTGGAAATATCACTGGATGGGTGGATGGGTAAAACCCACTGAGGATGGGTAGAAATATCACTGGATGGGTGGATGGGTAAAACCCACTGAGGATGGGTAGAAATATCACTGGATGGGTGGATGGGTAAAACCCACTTAGGATGGGTAGACATATCACTGGATGGGTGGATGGGTAAAACCCACAGGGTGGGTAGAAATATCACTGGATGGGTGGATGGGTAAAACCCACTGAGGATGGGTAGAAATATCACTGGATGGGTGGATGGGTAAAACCCACTAAGATGGGTAGAAATATCACTGGATGGGTGGATGGGTAAAACCCACTGAAGATGGGTAGAAATATCACTGGATGGGTAGATGGGTAAAACCCACTAAGGATGGGTAGAAATATCACTGGATGGGTGGATGGGTAAAACCCACTAAGGATGGGTAGAAATATCACTGGATGGGTGGATGGGTAAAACCCACTGAGGATGGGTAGAAATATCACTGGATGGGTGGATGGGTAAAACCCACTGAGGATGGGTAGAAATATCACTGGATGGGTGGATGGGTAAAACCCACTGAAGATGGGTAGAAATATCACTGGATGGGTGGATGGGTAAAACCCACTGAAGATGGGTAGAAATATCACTGGATGGGTGGATGGGTAAAAATGAAGGCGCCAAAAATGGTCTCAAAAATCATGGATGTTGTCAAATATGCCTTGAAAATGGGTGTCACAAGTGTGTTTGTAGCTTACCTCAGGTCATCATTCACATCTCACCTGGCATGTATGTATATAACATCCACGTGGACCAAAACATGTGACTGGCAAAAAATTTAGATTAATATATCCTGTTTAAAGCCCTCGTCATAATATTGCTGTGATCATGATATAATAATAAGAATTGATTGTGTTAACGTTTTTCAGTAACACAAATCATAATTACTAACAATGTGCTTATCATAGTTATCATTACAAGAATGAGCTACATTTGGGATGTAACTGCTATCTGTGTATCTGTGCAGGTGAACTTGAAGGACATGCAGGTAGAGAGTACGAGAGAGGTTCTGGGTCGGTCGACTGAGGACAGGCGCGCAGTGCAGCAGGCCCTCAGTACAGCAACAGAACAAAACATTGCTCACTTGGAGACTATTACGCAGCTGCAGGATGCTTTATCAGAAAAAGACAAGATGCTTGAATCAAAGAATGAGTGAGTCACATGAACACGGTGTTGTTGTTTCAAGGTCACTGTTTATTTATTCCTGGTTGCCTGTAGAATATTATACGTAAATTGTTTGGAAACATTTACGCATCCGTGCAATTATGTTATTGTCTTTTATTAAATGACATAACAATTTATTCAGGGAATTTATGTGAACATATGTATCTCGTATCATAACAAACATACCAAGTAGTGTTAATGCTGGTACTTTTTATATTGCTACACAGTAATTACAGCTGTATCGGGTTTTTTAAGTGCAAATGTTCTTGTGAGTTTTCTGTTCATGTTTCATTAGTAATTATGAGTTCGTATAATACACTGACAATTGTAATTTCAACTATGTTATTAATAATCTAACATTTACAAACAGTGATAAACTTTAATTGATGTTTGTCTGTTTGGCAGAGAACTGAATAATTTGACTAAGTTTCTGAAGTCATCAGCTGAGAAAGAAACATTTGCTCGTGAGAAACTGGAAGAAATGCTCAGCGGTCTTCTGGCACAGAAAGAAAGTCTTGAGATAAAGCTAATAACAATGAAAAAGGAGATGGACATGTACAAGTACATTCTGGCCAATGTGTCTGGCATGTCAATGGAACCACCTGACAACAACACAGTGAGTGTGCCTTCATTTAGAGCTTATTGTGTATGGTCGTGTCATTAAAGATTAAAATAGTGTTTTATTTCCTAGAATGTTTGTGTATGTAATTATAATGTTCTTGTCAAGTAATGTGCCAAATATGAAGTTTTTTATTTGGAACACATGTCACTACAACTATAAGGCTATATATAACAAACACGGTCATTTGTATGTCACAACAGAACCAACTCCTCAGCTGTGGCGGAGTCGTGGAGTTGAGAGTTCCTGGCATTTATCATGGCATGGGTCTGTGCGATGTGTTGTTTCAGTTGTTGCAATGCCAAAATATAAACAGGTTTTATCACTGTAAAGATAATCATCTTACCTAAGAAAATATGCTGGATGTACAGAGGATTTGTGTTGATTTTTGAGTTACTTTGAAAGCTCAACAAACTCACACAGACCCGTGCTATGATCAGTGCCACCAACTCACACAGACCTGTGCTATGATCAGTGCCACCAACTCACACAGACCCGTGTTATGATCAGTGCCACCAACTCACACAGACCCGTGTTATGATCAGTGCCACCAACTCACACAGACCCGTGTTATGATCAGTGCCACCAACTCACACAGACCCGTGTTATGATCAGTGCCACCAACTCACACAGACCCGTGTTATGATCAGTGCCACCAACTCACACAGACCCGTGTTATGATCAGTGTCACCAACTCACACAGACCCGTCTTATGATCAGTGCCACCAACTCACACAGACCTGTGCTATGATCAGTGCCACCAACTCACACAGACCCGTGCTATGATCAGTGCCACCAACTCACACAGACCCGTGTTATGATCAGTGCCACCAACTCACACAGACCCGTGTTATGATCAGTGCCACCAACTCACACAGACCCGTGCTATGATCAGTGCCACCAACTCACACAGATCCGTGATATGATCAGTGCCACCAACTCACACAGACCCGTGTTATGATCAGTGCCACCAACTCACACAGACCCGTGTTATGATCAGTGCCACCAACTCACACAGACCCGTGTTATGATCAGTGCCACCAACTCACACAGACCCGTGTTATGATCAGTGCCACCAACTCACACAGACCCGTGATATGATCAGTGCCACCAACTCACACAGACCCGTGCTATGATCAGTGCCACCGACTCACACAGATCCGTGATATGATCAGTGCCACCAACTCACACAGACCCGTGTTATGATCAGTGCCACCAACTCACACAGACCCGTGTTATGATCAGTGCCACCAACTCACACAGACCTGTGCTATGATCAGTGCCACCAACTCACACAGACCCTTGCTATGATCAGTGTCACCAACTCACACAGACCCGTGCTATGATCAGTGCCACCAACTCACACAGACCCGTGTTATGATCAGTGCCACCAACTCACACAGATCCGTGATATGATCAGTGCCACCAACTCACACAGCCCCTGTGTTTATGATCAGTGCCACCAACTCACACAGATCCTTGCTATGATCAGTGTCACCAACTCACACAGACCCGTGCTATGATCAGTGCCACCAACTCACACAGACCCGTGTTATGATCAGTGCCACCAACTCACACAGATCCGTGATATGATCAGTGCCACCAACTCACACAGACCTGTGCTATGATCAGTGCCACCAACTCACACAGACCCGTGTATGATCAGTGCCACCAACTCACACAGACCCGTGTTATGATCAGTGCCACCAACTCACACAGACCCGTGTATGATCAGTGCCACCAACTCACACAGACCGTGTATGATCAGTGCCACCAACTCACACAGACCCGTGCTATGATCAGTGCCACCAACTCACACAGACCTGTGCTATGATCAGTGCCACCAACTCACACAGATCCGTGATATGATCAGTGCCACCAACTCACACAGACCCGTGATATGATCAGTGCCACCAACTCACACAGACCCGTCTTATGATCAGTGCCACCAACTCACACAGACCCGTCTTATGATCAGTGTCACCAACTCACACAGACCCGTCTTATGATCAGTGCCACCAACTCACACAGATCCGTGATATGATCAGTGTCACCAACTCACACAGACCCGTCTTATGATCAGTGCCACCAACTCACACAGACCCGTGCTATGATCAGTGCCACCAACTCACACAGACCCGTCTTATGATCAGTGCCACCAACTCACACAGATCCGTGATATGATCAGTGCCACCAACTCACACAGACCCGTGTTATGATCAGTGTCACCAACTCACACAGACCCGTCTTATGATCAGTGCCACCAACTCACACAGACCCGTCTTATGATCAGTGCCACCAACTCACACAGATCCGTGATATGATCAGTGTCACCAACTCACACAGACCCGTCTTATGATCAGTGCCACCAACTCACACAGACCCGTGCTATGATCAGTGCCACCAACTCACACAGACCCGTCTTATGATCAGTGCCACCAACTCACACAGATCCGTGATATGATCAGTGCCACCAACTCACACAGACCCGTGTTATGATCAGTGGCACCAACTCACACAGACCTGTGTTATGATCAGTGCCACCAACTCACACAGATCCGTGATATGATCAGTGCCACCAACTCACACAGACCCGTCTTATGATCAGTGCCACCAACTCACACAGACCCGTCTTATGATCAGTGCCACCAACTCACACAGATCCGTGATATGATCAGTGCCACCAACTCACACAGACCCGTGATATGATCAGTGCCACCAACTCACACAGACCCGTCTTATGATCAGTGCCACCAACTCACACAGACCCGTCTTATGATCAGTGCCACCAACTCACACAGACCCGTCTTATGATCAGTGCCACCAACTCACACAGACCCGTCTTATGATCAGTGCCACCAACTCACACAGATCCGTGATATGATCAGTGTCACCAACTCACACAGACCCGTCTTATGATCAGTGCCACCAACTCACACAGACCCGTCTTATGATCAGTGCCACCAACTCACACAGACCCGTCTTATGATCAGTGCCACCAACTCACACAGACCCGTCTTATGATCAGTGCCACCAACTCACACAGATCCGTGATATGATCAGTGCCACCAACTCACACAGATCCGTGATATGATCAGTGCCACCAACTCACACAGACCCGTGATATGATCAGTGCCACCAACTCACACAGACCCGTCTTATGATCAGTGCCACCAACTCACACAGATCCGTGATATGATCAAAGTAGCATAGGATTTGCGCTAATAGGGAGGGTTAAAAATTATTTCGGTAGCTGGAAATGTGACCAGTTTTATGAGTTGTAACCTGTCATGGTCCATCATCTGCCTGTCTCTAAGATGGACAGACAGGTCTCTGGCTAAGCCCCTGTATATATCCATGTCAAATGTACTTGTACTTGTAACTGAGCTGTTTAGCAGTACACATCATTTCATTCAGATTAATCACTTTCAACTGTTTTTTATGTAAAAAATATTGTGATTAAAAATAGCATGATATTTAATGTTGAATGTTTTCACCATAAGTTAATAAGAACTGTGATTTCACTTCAGCCAGGGGGTGATGCCAGGGGTCTACCAGTGCCCAGCCCTGTGTGTGGGCCCTGTTGGCCAGAGGGGGGCTGGATGACAGTCAGTCCAGGACAGTTGCCACAGCAACCCATGGATAGTACATCTTTACACTTCCAACAACTGCCCATGGTTAGTACATCTTTACACTTCCAACAACCGCCCATATGGTTAGTACATCTTTACACTTCCAGCAACAACAACCCATGGATAGTATATCTTTACACTTCCAACAACCGCCCATATGGTTAGTACATCTTTACACTTCCAGCAACAACAACCCATGGATAGTATATCTTTACACTTCCAATAACAGCCCATGGTTAGTACATCGTTACACTTCCAACAACAACCCATGGTTAGTACATCTTTACACTTCCAACAACAACCCATGGTTAGTACATCTTTACACTTCCAACAACAACCCATGGTTAGTACATCTTTACACTTGCAAAAACATCCCATGGATAGTACATCTTTACACTTCCAACAACAACCCATGTTTAGTACATCTTTACACTTCCAACAACATCCCATGGATAGTACATCTTTACACTTCCAACAACAACCCATGGTTAGTACATCTTTACACTTCCAACAACAACAACCCATGGATAGTACATCTTTACACTTCCAACAACAACCCATGGTTAGTACATCTTTACACTTCCAACAACAACCCATGGTTAGTACATCTTTACACTTCCAACAACAACCCATGGTTAGTACATCTTTACACTTCCAACAACAACAACCCATGGATAGTACATCTTTACACTTCCAACAACAACCCATGGTTAGTACATCTTTACACTTCCAACAACAACCCATGGTTAGTACATCTTTACACTTCCAACAACATCCCATGGATAGTACATCTTTACACTTCCAACAACAACCCATGTTTAGTACATCTTTACACTTCCAACAACATCCCATGGATAGTACATCTTTACACTTCCAACAACAACCCATGGTTAGTACATCTTTACACTTCCAACAACAACCCATGTTAGTACATCTTTACACTTCCAACAACAACCCATGGTTAGTACATCTTTACACTTCCAACAACAACCCATGGATAGTACATCTTTACACTTCCCAACAACACCCATGGATAGTACATCTTACACTTCCAACAACAACCCATGTTTAGTACATCTTTATACACAGTTCTCTACACATCCAGCAACAACCCATGTTTAGTACACCTCCAAACCCCCCAGCAACCAATGGTTAATACATCTCTACACATCCAGCAACAACCCATGTTTAGTACACCTCCAAACCCCCCAGCAACCAATGGTTAATACAACTCTACACATCCAGCAACAACCCAGGGTTTAGTACACTCAAACCCCCAACACAACCAATGGTTAGTACATCTCTACACTTCCAGCAACAACCCATGTTTAGTACACTCTATAACCCACAACAACCCATGGTTAGTACATCTTTACACTTCCAACAACAACCCATGGTTAGTACATCTTTCCAAACCTCCAACCAACAACCAATGGTTAATACAACTCTACACATCCAGCAACAACCCATGTTTAGTACACCCCCAAACTCCCACAACCAATGGTTAATACAACTCTACACTCCAGCAACGATCCATGGTTAGTACACCTCCAAACCCCACAGCAACCAATGGTTAATACAACTCTACACATCCAGCAACAACCCATGTTTAGTACACCTCCAAACCCCCCAGCAACCAATGGTTAATACAACTCTACACATCCAGCAACAACCCATGTTTAGTACACCTCCAAACCCCCCAGCAACCAATGGTTAATACATCTCTACACATCCAGCAACAACCCATGTTTAGTACACCTCCAAACCCCCCAGCAACCAATGGTTAATACAACTCTACACATCCAGCAACAACCCATGTTTAGTACACCCCCAAACCCCCCAGCAACCAATGGTTAATACAACTCTACACATCCAGCAACAACCCATGTTTAGTACACCCCCAAACCCCCAGCAACCAATGGTTAATACAACTCTACACATCCAGCAACAACCCATGTTTAGTACACCCAAACCCCCAGCAACCAATGGTTAATACAACTCTACACATCCAGCAACAACCCATGTTTAGTACACCTCCAAACCCCCAGCAACCAATGGTTAATACACTCTACACATCCAGCAACAACCCATGTTTAGTACACCTCCAAACCCCCCAGCAACCAATGGTTAATACAACTCTACACATCCAGCAACAACCCATGTTTAGTACACCACCTTCCAAACCCCCAGCAACCAATGGTTAATACAACTCTACACATCCAGCAACAACCCATGTTTAGTACACCTCCCAAACCCCCAGCAACCAATGGTTAATACAACTCTACACATCCAGCAACAACCCATGTTTAGTACACCCTCCAAACCCCCAGCAACCAATGGTTAATACAACTCTACACATCCAGCAACAACCCATGTTTAGTACACCCCAAACCCCCAGCAACCAATGGTTAATACAACTCTACACATCCAGCAACAACCCATGTTTAGTACACCCCAAACCCCCAGCAACCAATGGTTAATACAACTCTACACATCCAGCAACAACCCATGTTTAGTACACCTCCAAACCCCCCAGCAACCAATGGTTAATACAACTCTACACATCCAGCAACAACCCATGTTTAGTACACCTCCAAACCCCCAGCAACCAATGGTTAATACAACTCTACACATCCAGCAACAACCCATGTTTAGTACACCCCCAAACCCCCAGCAACCAATGGTTAATACAACTCTACACATCCAGCAACAACCCATGTTTAGTACACCCCCAAACCCCCAGCAACCAATGGTTAATACAACTCTACACATCCAGCAACAACCCATGTTTAGTACACCTCCAAACCCCCAGCAACCAATGGTTAATACAACTCTACACATCCAGCAACAACCCATGTTTAGTACACCTCCAAACCCCCCAGCAACCAATGGTTAATACAACTCTACACATCCAGCAACAACCCATGTTTAGTACACCCCAAACCCCCCAGCAACCAATGGTTAATACAACTCTACACATCCAGCAACAACCCATGTTTAGTACACCTCCAAACCCCCCAGCAACCAATGGTTAATACAACTCTACACATCCAGCACCAACCCATGTTTAGTACACCCCCAAACCCCCCAGCAACCAATGGTTAATACAACTCTACACATCCAGCAACAACCCATGTTTAGTACACCCCCAAACCCCCAGCAACCAATGGTTAATACAACTCTACACATCCAGCAACAACCCATGTTTAGTACACCTCCAAACCCCCCAGCAACCAATGGTTAATACAACTCTACACATCCAGCAACAACCCATGTTTAGTACACCCCCAAACCCCCCAGCAACCAATGGTTAATACAACTCTACACATCCAGCAACAACCCATGTTTAGTACACCTCCAAACCCCCAGCAACCAATGGTTAATACAACTCTACACATCCAGCAACAACCCATGTTTAGTACACCTCCAAACCCCCCAGCAACCAATGGTTAATACAATCTCTACACATCCAGCAACAACCCATGTTTAGTACACCTCCAAACCCCCCAGCAACCAATGGTTAATACAACTCTACACATCCAGCAACAACCCATGTTTAGTACACCCCCAAACCCCCAGCAACCAATGGTTAATACAACTCTACACATCCAGCAACAACCCATGTTTAGTACACCCCCAAACCCCCCAGCAACCAATGGTTAATACAACTCTACACATCCAGCAACAACCCATGTTTAGTACACCTCCAAACCCCCAGCAACCAATGGTTAATACAACTCTACACATCCAGCACCAACCCATGTTTAGTACACCCCCAAACCCCCAGCAACCAATGGTTAATACAACTCTACACATCCAGCAACAACCCATGTTTAGTACACCCCCAAACCCCCAGCAACCAATGGTTAATACAACTCTACACATCCAGCAACAACCCATGTTTAGTACACCTCCAAACCCCCAGCAACCAATGGTTAATACAACTCTACACATCCAGCAACAACCCATGTTTAGTACACCCCCAAACCCCCCAGCAACCAATGGTTAATACAACTCTACACATCCAGCAACAACCCATGTTTAGTACACCTCCAAACCCCCCAGCAACCAATGGTTAATACAACTCTACACATCCAGCACCAACCCATGTTTAGTACACCCCCAAATCCCCCAGCAACCAATGGTTAATACAACTCTACACATCCAGCAACAACCCATGTTTAGTACACCCCCAAACCCCCCAGCAACCAATGGTTAATACAACTCTACACATCCAGCAACAACCCATGTTTAGTACAGCTCCAAACCCCCCAGCAACCAATGGTTAATACAACTCTACACATCCAGCAACAACCCATGTTTAGTACACCCCCAAACCCCCCAGCAACCAATGGTTAATACAACTCTACACATCCAGCAACAACCCATGTTTAGTACACCCCCAAACCCCCCAGCAACCAATGGTTAATACAACTCTACACATCCAGCAACAACCCATGTTTAGTACACCCCCAAACCCCCCAGCAACCAATGGTTAATACAACTCTACACATCCAGCAACAACCCATGTTTAGTACACCTCCAAACCCCCCAGCAACCAATGGTTGATCCATCTCTATACAGCCAGCAACAACCCATGTTTAGTACACCTCCAAACCCCCAGCAACCAATGGTTAATACATCTCTATACACCCAGCAGCAATCCATGGTTAATACATATCTATACACCCAGCTACAACCAATGGTTAGTACATCTCTATACACCCAGCAACAACCAGTGGTTAATACAACTCTATAACCCAGCAACAATCCATGGTTAGTACATATCTATACACACAGCAACAACCAATGGTTAGTACATCTCTATACACCCAGCAACAACCAATTATTAATACATCTCTACACCCAGCGACAACCCATGGTTAGTACATCTCTATACACCCAGCAACAACCCATGGTTAGTACATATATACACCCAGCAACAACCAATTACGTGAAAGAAAGAACAAGTAAGTGTGTGATGGAAATACTGGCCTTGGCTGCTGCTTAATGACTGTCATAACAAAATACAAACAGAACCTAGCGACTGTCCAACAGTTGCACCTTGACCACTGGACATTCTACCACAGGTAGGTTAAAATAACTAATTGTGGGTGCCACTGGGTATGGTTGGTAGACTTGGTACCCTCCACTCACTAAGTGAATGCCTCTCACACATGTGTCACATGACAAACATATTGGAAACATTGCATTTCACCCTAACCCTTACGTTGATGGTGTTGGAAACTTCTATTTAGAACATTGTGTTCACAGCGTCTCCTCACGGTGGCGCCACAGGTCTGTGAAGTCGAGGGTGACGCACCACACAGCTATGCAGAAGCACCCTCTGGTGGTCAGTGGCCGAAGACCTCAGGTAAACCCGTCTCGTGGTTTTTTTTGCTGCCATGTAATAGAAATCCTCATATATGTTTCAGTAAGTTTATTGTATTATTTCAGGTTTTGGTTACATGTGTGTGTATGTACATGCATGTTTTTGTGTGATTGTCTGTTGGTAGACATCTATGCCTGTGCTTCTGTGAAATTGTGTGTGTGTTTGTGTTTGTTTGTGTATGTGTGTACATGTGTACATATGTGTCTGCGTACATCAGTAAGCATGCATGTGTATATGGGTGGGGGGTAGTTCAAATGTTAATGCAGGGACATCTAACATATTGGATGCTGGGTATCATATTTAGACACCACCAGAAACTTTGTACCTAACAGTGTAGTTACAGGTTAGCATTCATCCATTCACAAGTTGTAATGTAAAGTAAATTTAAACGGTACAGAGGACTATAAGAGAACTCATCATGACTGTGATATCATATTTGTTGTTAACTGAAGATTGTATGTGTCCTGTTTCTAGAGCAACAGCCCCATGAGAAAAGACTGGGGCCAGGGTCCTATGATGTCAGTGAAGCTGTCCACTCTCACTGGCCAAATACGTCCTTGTCCACCAACTCCACTGACTACCAGCGACCACCCACAGAGACCGGTCCAGACCTGACACGGTCTCACTCACTGCCCACACAAGGATCACCATTCCACAAGGTCAGTTTCAGGGATGACCACGTACCGGTCAGTGGCCGTACTCGAGATGGACACACAAACCAGACTCTTCCTGCAGCCAGTGTTGGCCTGTCGTTTATTCCACACGGTTCAGACCACATATCGAGAGACCATTCATCAGCAGCCCCAGTCTCCTACCAGCAGCAGCTGCAGCAGCAAGTGCTGCATTTGCAGCAGCAGCTGCTTACAGCAAACGAGCAGCTGCAAAATCATCCACGCAGACAGGCAGTGAATAATGACAATGACAATGACATGTCAGAAACGAGTACATCGGTTGAATCGTCATCGTCAGTTTCCTCATCAGTTGTTACTGTAGTGGATGGCCACCAGGTGTCACTTTCACAGGGCCGTCAGAACCAACCAGAAACAGCAAGGTGTCATGTGAAAGTTCCGGAACCTGTAAAATATCACAAGAAAGTTCCAGAACCTGTGAGATATCACAAGAAAGTTCCAGAACCTGTGAGATATCACAAGAAAGTTCCAGAACCTGTGAGATATCACAAGAAAGTTCCAGAACCAAAGAAATATCACGTGAAGTTTCCTGAACCAGCAGAATATCACATGCACGTTCCACAAGGTAATCATGTTATATGTGTCCTGTTATCATTTTACTGCCAATAACATACATGTACGGTAGTACTCAATCTACACAGTGTACACGGTCTAATAATAATAATAATAATAGTTTATTTCACTCTCTCTGGGCAATCAAAAAGATTGAAATGGGTACATAAAACATGCAAAGTATATTTGTTAAAACAGATTCAAATAATATATAATTTAAGACATTAGCGTAAATAAAAATTATAATGTAGAGAATATACGATATGTATCTATAAAACTAATTAAAATAATTTAAGACATTAAAAACTATTTTATGTTAAAATGTTACACCGACAAGTCAATGTATTTTACTAAACTTATTAAAAAATAATAAATAGTTTAAAACATTAAAATAAATAGATCTAAAAAATTTATTAAGGCTTTACAATATTTTACACATATCCATATCCATATCAGTATGCACGAAAGTTTGTTAAGAGTCACTGTGAGTTCTTTTGGTTAAACAGACACCAGTTAATGAAACAGTTCTTGGTCCTGTTGGTGTTTACTCTGGGTATGGAGTATCGAGTACGGCATCGTGTATTGTGTGTTGTAGTCCTTGGTTTTGGTAGTAGTTTATGCAGTTTGTGCTGCGGCTGTTCGATTTGTGTTGTTCGGTCTAATAAATGCACACTTTCATAAGCAGTGATCTGTAGTCAGTGAGTTCCAAATTGTAACTGTGGCAACTTCACAGTAACAGAAGTAAAACAGTTGCACTTTTGGTGGTTTGAATGATGTTGCCATGCCGGTCTCTTTTGTGGAAATGTGTCCTTCTAAATGTAGATACCATATAATTATAATAGAAATATATTTCAATATGCTCCACATGGTTGGCATCCATTTTGAATAGCTTCACAGACTTTGTTGTTAGGCTACTGATGGATGGTGGACAGTACATTGTACCTACAAGTTGACATAGGACTGATGTTGTTAAACACAATTATCACATGCCTCACTTGAACAGGTCAACAGTAATATTGATAATGGCTGCCACATTCTTGTTTCAGTTGCCATGACAACAGGAAAGAGGTCGTCAAAGCGACTGTCGCGTGTGTCAGCGCTGGAGCGACAGCAGCAGTGTCGTGACGCCCTCTTCTGTGTCTTCTTGTACCTCGACACAGTGACACTGAGTCGAGTCGCACGAGTTTGCCGGTTGTGGCGGGACATGAGTCGACACCCCATCTTGTGGCGATCTGTGATACTAAAAGGGATGACAATTTCGTCACAGGTATTAGTTGGAGAGATAAACATTTCTATGAATTTGACTGCTTTAGTTTCCTTTACATTTACCCGTGAGTCTACATGACAGTCAAACTATGATTTGGCCTGTGGTAAAGTGTCCAGCCCAGTCAGGTTGCTTATGTGAATATAGTTACAAGGTGGTAAGTTACTTTGACTTTAGAAAGTGTTTTTGCTGTTTCAGCACATGAGTACTATATCACAGTGGTGTAGTGAGCTGCGCTCTCTGACACTTGAAGGTAAGTGGAACTATGTTCATGTTGCTCTTAATTAATTAATTAATATATGTAATAACTGTTCTTTGCTAATGCTGTTATGTAGCTGAACATATAACCTGCTGCATGGTTTAATAAAAAGCATTATTGCAGTGTGAAATAAAAAAAAAATTATGCCAGAAAAGTTGTTTTATTCATAATTACATTATTAAAAATAATTAGTTATTATTCTATTGATATATTTATATTTAACATTTAAAACTGATTATATCACATCATAGTTGAGCATATTATTTAATGTTGCAACAAAGATAATGCTTTAAGACGAAAATTGGAAACCTATATTTGTGCGGCAGAGATTATAAATGTCACTATTTTTATTTCACACATTCTACGTACAGGTCTGAGACCACGAGACAGGAGGGGAGGAGAGATGGACGACGAGTACGCAGCAAACATCCGGTGAGTTGGGTAGTGAGGTTGAAGTGGGATTGAAGCACTGTGATTGAGGTGTCTGTTCTTGCTATAGCAATTCATAATACACACACACATGATAGATGCATGTTTGAATCTTCCTGCTGCCATTTCAACTTTGGGGATTTTGTTTACTCCACGTTGCTCCAGTTCACTCAGCTGTTTGAATGAGTACCACAGGCAGTAGTGCACATTGTCTGTATAGTTACTGCAAACAATAACTATTAACTAAAGTTATAGTAAACTGTCTGTGTAGTTATTGCAGCGTGCCTGAATACTTCCCAGAGAAGGCAAGATGGTTGCAAATGAATAGGGAGTGAATTTTAAAGAGCTTAGAGCAGCCACATGAACTGGATGTTGTATGTATAACTTATGTTATGTGTATACAGAGAGTGTACATTGCACTACATGCACATGTACACAAGTGTATGGCTAACTGTTTGTACAGAGGCAGTCTCGAGCCTGGCCTAGAGGCACTGTTCAGAGCTGCCGGTGAGAATCTGTTGTCTCTCAAGATAGTCAACTGTGACAGCACCATCACGGCCAGGTGAGGACGTGTGTCAATGTATTCATGAAATAATGTCACTTACTACATACTTGTAAAGAGATTCACTTGACTTGTGGCTGTTACATTGTATTTCACAGTCATATGTATAATCCCTTTCTTCAGAAACATTTCTGGTGGTTGTTATTGGTCTGACTTGTACAGATGGAAGATGCAAAGACAATTGCTTAGGAAAGAGAAAGAAGTTTGACAGTGAAATACAAAGAAAACAGAAAACTTATTCCACTAAACAGTCTCACAGAGTCGCAGTCATGTAATTTGTATGTAGTGATCAGCACCTAGTCGATTTGGAACATCATCGTCAACACTGACACATATTTATTTATTTTAATCTACAGATGTGTTGTGATTTCTCAACAAGCTACAGAATTCATTTCATATATTGCACATACAGTTTTATATTTGACACATACCAGTACAACACTCTTTCTGATGTGATGACTTTTTGATTGTTGCAGATGCCTGTGGCTGGTGAGCTGCATGTGTCGCCACCTACAGAGAGTCGCATACACTAGCGAGGTGGATCCAATCAGTTCGGAGGCAGTGTGGGCACTGGGGGCAGGGTGTCGATACATCTCCACACTCGTCATCCCCCCGGCACACAAACATCACAAGTTAGTCGGTATTTTCATCTTTAGAAATATTTTCTGATGCTGGTCGTTAGTTTGGTAATTTTTACAAATACTTTGCAAATGTGGTTTTGGTCTAATATGCATAACAAGTTTTAGTTAATGTTTCGGTGTAACGCACCTAAAAGAGTTAGTACAGACTACCCATTTCAAAATACAATTAACATTAATGAACAAATTCATAAATTAGGAAGAATGTAAATAGAAGTGAATTTCTTTTGAAACAACAACATTTTCATTTAACCCACATTGTTTTTGCCAACAGTAGGCTTCGTTGGGAAGCTCCTAGTGGCAATTGATGTGAATTAAGTTAATTTAGTTGTGTCAAAATAAATTTATTTTGATTATAATCAACATTTTGATGGGTGTTTAAGATGGGAATGGGAAGATTCTAGTTAAATGTGCAATATCTAGGAGGCAGGCACGATGGCCAGTTATGACAATAAGCTGACTTTGTCTGCAGTACGAAGTTTAATTTCCATGGAAAGTTAGGTACCAGTAATCACAGGAAGTAGCAACTAAAAAAACATATGCAGCAAATTTATTGTGAAATAGTCGAAAACAAAGAATAGACTAACTTCCTTTAAATCAGTGAAGATCTGTTTGTTCACTTGCAGAAGTGTTGGAGGACAGGTTCAGACACAACAGACGTCAGGTCTCAACAACCGCGGCTTACTTATGATTGGACGATGCTGGCCTCAGTTACGTGTCCTGTGTGTAGGGGGCGCTGATGTCTCCGTGAAAGGACTGGTCGCTGTCGGTGAGTAACAACAGTACAGACTGTGTTAGCTGTATGTGAGATATATAAAGCATATGTTACTAAAATGTAATTACTGTATATGTGTTGAATCATAATGAAATCAGTCGCATGTATTTAAACTTGATTTTCAGAATACGTCATTATTATTGACTTTTAGTCGCCAAGCGATGTTATGATGTGTTTTCTATCAACTGGCAATGTTTTTGTTTATTTATAATTTTAAAGGTATCACATTTTACTATGTGATACCTTTTTTAATTTTTTTTAGAAAGATTACTTAACATTTCATGCACGAATTCCATAAAATAAAACTGATAAATCGTGCTTGTTCAGTCGCATTTTTCTGGGTATCCCTCACTGGATGGTTGATGTGTTTGGCACTAGGGGAGAGGCCAGCATGTCTACTGTCTGATTCTGCCACAGGAATTCCCCGCTGATGCTAACTTTAGCCAGTAACATTGCCTGAGACAGAGGCCTGTGTGTAAACAAAAGCCAGCCCACGTCCACCAACTGGCTTATGTGCAGATGCAGTTTCTTGGATTTTAATCGTAAACAACTTAGCTAGCGATCGGTTTATCATTGGGAAACGTTCCTAATACTTGGATGCAATAGACTCCATAAACTGCTTGTAAAGTATATATTCGACAATTATCGTGATTTTTTCTCAGTTTGTGCATTTGTACCCCAGTCATGTTTATTGTCGGATTACCTCAGCTATGAGTGAGCTACGTCAATCATTTGTGCATCATTGGAAAGCTTAGCTCAGTATATCTTCTTTTGAATGGCATGTCTAACTTTATTTTTTATTTTTGGACATTTCATTATGACTCGACACTTATAATAGTTTCAAATGCAATCACAATAATCATGATCAATTAATGTTGACAACCTATGCCATTGGAGACACCTATTAAGACTAATCAAGATCACTTGCTGGAACCACCTTGTAAATTTTGTAATTACTGTTTTGTAATTGACCTAAATAAACCCATCATGTGACCCATTGTCTAATAAAAGATCCGTTAAGCCATAAAAATGTAAACTAAACACGTGGATGGACATTTCAAAATGATCTATCATATATTATTGTGGAATTCTTGCCAACATAACAACGTAAAGCAATTTTTTTATTTAAGTTATTTGTTATTTAAAATCAGTTTGACAGTGAGACAGGTAAACTGTAAATTTGCAGATGCAGTGTTTGTCATTCATATGTGTGTGCGTGTATGCGTGCATGCGTGTGTGCGTGCGTACGTGCTGCGTGTGCATACATTTGTGTAATATAAGCGTGAGATTACGAGATTGCTTAATCCCTAGGTTTTGTCACACCACTAAGCTTGATCTTCGAGGATATTGGCACATAAGAAGTCATGATTATTTTCATGCATGTTTTTATTCATGCTTCCTCGTTCCTGTTTGTAACAACACTGAGTGTAACATGCCTGGCAGTGTGTTGTGTGTACTCCTCAGTCCTCACTTACCCTGCCCATGTAGCTCATCGTTGATGTTGTCCTCAGCCCGCCGGTGTCGCCACCTGGAGGTGCTGGAGTTATGCGGCGCAGCGGAGGTGACCCGTCGCACTGCCAGACACATGTGCGCCGTCGGGCTGACCTGTCTGGAAGTGTTAGACTTTACACATACGTCCGTCACACCCGATGCTGTCAGACACTTCAGTGGTGAGTGACAAACTTGACACTTATCTGTCTGACAGACGACAGAAAGATTACAACATCAGCAAAACATCACTGGACACTGAAGACGTATCTTTTCACAGTAGCATTTGTATAACTTGGATGATTACCAACACTGTTACAACAGCCGATCATGTTTAATGTTTAATTTTTCTATTTATTTATTTCCATATACTTCTTAGCCTAGTATTGATCTTTACAATAATCTTAGTTTATTGTTATTTTAATTATTTTATTTAGCAATTTCATACATATATAACACCATTGTTTATATTGAAATGTAGTATTTTATTTATTTATTTAGTTAATTTAGTTAAGTGTTTTTTCTCTAACAAACTCTATATACTGTTGAGTGTAAATCAGTGTGAACAGTACTGGTTGTGGCACTCAACAAAATAAATATTATTATAATGTTGTCCATCTCTTGTTTCCCTGTATGTCCAGGGGAGGTTGGCCTCGCTGCTGATCCTTAATTCCGTTATTTCTCCCCCTCATTGCTCTCCACCACTCTCCTCCCCTCCCCACTGTCTCTCACTCTCATTCCCCAGTAATCTCCAAACCCTCTAGATCCCCCATTACACTGTCCTCCCACAGTAGTCTATGTTGTCCTTGCCTCCATTTCCCGTCCTCTCTCCAAGCATCAGCTGCTTTTGTTTCCCGTCCACCCTCCAGGCATCAGCTGCCTTTGTTTCCCGTCCACCCTCCAGGCATCAGCTGCCTTTGTTTCCTGTCCACACTCCAGGCATCAGCTGCCTTTGTTTCCTGTCCACACTCCAGGCATCAGCTGCCTTTGTTTCCTGTCCACCCTCCAGGCATCAGCTGCCTTTGTTTCCTGTCCACACTCCAGGCATCAGCTGCCTTTGTTTCCTGTCCACACTCCAGGCATCAGCTGCCTTTGTTTCCTGTCCACACTCCAGGCATCAGCTGCCTTTGTTTCCTGTCCACACTCCAGGCATCAGCTACCTTTGTTTCCCGTCCACACTCCAGGCATCAGCTGCCTTTGTTTCCTGTCCACACTCCAGGCATCAGCTGCCTTTGTTTCCTGTCCACACTCCAGGCATCAGCTGCCTTTGTTTCCTCTCCACCCTCCAGGCATCAGCTGCCATTGTTTCCTGTCCACACTCCAAGCATCACCTGCCTTTGTTTCCTGTCCATACTCCAGGCATCAGCTGCCATTGTTTCCTGTCCACACTCCAGGCATCACCTGCCTTTGTTTCCTGTCCATACTCCAGGCATCAGCTGCCTTTGTTTCCTGTCCACCTCCAGGCATCAGCTGCCTTTGTTTCCTGTCCACACTCCAGGCATCAGCTGCCTTTGTTTCCTGTCCATACTCCAGGCATCAGCTGCCTTTGTTTCCTGTCCATACTCCAGGCATCAGCTGCCTTTGTTTCTCCATCACCCAGGCATCAGCTGCCTTTGTTTCCTCGTCCACACTCCAGGCATCAGCTGCCTTTGTTTCCTGTCCACACTCCAGGCATCAGCTGCCTTTGTTTCCTGTCCAACTCCAGGCATCAGCTGCCTTTGTTTCCTGTCCATACTCCAGGCATCAGCTGCCTTTGTTTCCTGTCCAACTCCAGGCATCAGCTGCCTTTGTTTCCTGTCCACACTCCAGGCATCAGCTGCCTTTGTTTCCTGTCCACACTCCAGGCATCAGCTGCCTTTGTTTCCTGTCCACACTCCAGGCATCAGCTGCCTTTGTTTCCTGTCCACACTCCAGGCATCAGCTGCCTTTGTTTCCTGTCCACACTCCAGGCATCAGCCTGCCTTTGTTTCCTGTCCACACTCCAGGCATCAGCTGCCTTTGTTTCCTGTCCACACTCCAGGCATCAGCTGCCATTGTTTCCTGTCCACACTCCAGGCATCAGCTGCCTTTGTTTCCTGTCCACACTCCAGGCATCAGCTGCCTTTGTTTCCTCTCCACCCTCCAGGCATCAGCTGCCTTTGTTTCCTGTCCACACTCCAGGCATCAGCTGCCTTTGTTTCCTGTCCACACTCCAGGCATCACCTGCCTTTGTTTCCTGTCCACACTCCAGACATCAGCTGCCTTTGTTTCCTGTCCACACTCCAGCATCAGCTGCCTTTGTTTCCTGTCCACACTCCAGGCATCAGCTGCCTTTGTTTCCTGTCCACACTCCAGGCATCAGCTGCCTTTGTTTCCTGTCCATACTCCAGGCATCAGCTGCCTTTGTTTCCTGTCCATACTCCAGGCATCAGCTGCCTTTGTTTCCCATCCACCCTACAGGCATCAGCTGCCTTTGTTTCCTTCCACCTCCAGGCATCAGCTGCCTTTGTTTCCTGTCCACACTCCAGGCATCAGCTGCCTTTGTTTCCTGTCCACACTCCAGCATCAGCTGCCTTTGTTTCCTGTCCATACTCCAGGCATCAGCTGCCTTTGTTTCCTGTCCATACTCCAGGCATCAGCTGCCTTTGTTTCCTGTCCATACTCCAGGCATCAGCTGCCTTTGTTTCCTGTCCATACTCCAGGCATCAGCTGCCTTTGTTTCCTGTCCATACTCCAGGCATCAGCTGCCATTGTTTCCTGTCCACACTCCAGGCATCAGCTGCCTTTGTTTCCTGTCCACACTCCAGGCATCAGCTGCCTTTGTTTCCGTCCACACTCCAGGCATCAGCTGCCTTTGTTTCCTGTCCACACTCCAGGCATCACCTGCCTTTGTTTCCTGTCCACACTCCAGGCATCACCTGCCTTTGTTTCCTGTCCACACTCCAGGCATCACCTGCCTTTGTTTCCTGTCCACACTCCAGGCATCACCTGCCTTTGTTTCCTGTCCACACTCCAGGCATCACCTGCCTTTGTTTCCTGTCCACACTCCAGGCATCACCTGCCTTTGTTTCCTGTCCACACTCCAGGCATCACCTGCCTTTGTTTCCTGTCCACACTCCAGGCATCACCTGCCTTTGTTTCCTGTCCACACTCCAGGCATCACCTGCCTTTGTTTCCTGTCCATACTCCAGGCATCACCTGCCTTTGTTTCCTGTCCACACTCCAGGCATCACCTGCCTTTGTTTCCTGTCCACACTCCAGGCATCACCTGCCTTTGTTTCCTGTCCACACTCCAGGCATCACCTGCCTTTGTTTCCTGTCCACACTCCAGGCATCACCTGCCTTTGTTTCCTGTCCACACTCCAGGCATCACCTGCCTTTGTTTCCTGTCCACACTCCAGGCATCACCTGCCTTTGTTTCCTGTCCACACTCCAGGCATCACCTGCCTTTGTTTCCTGTCCATACTCCAGGCATCACCTGCCTTTGTTTCCTGTCCACACTCCAGGCATCACCTGCCTTTGTTTCCTGTCCACACTCCAGGCATCACCTGCCTTTGTTTCCTGTCCACACTCCAGGCATCACTGCCTTTGTTTCCTTCAACTCCAGGCATCACCTGCCTTTGTTTCCTGTCCACACTCCAGGCATCACCTGCCTTTGTTTCCTGTCCACACTCCAGGCATCACCTGCCTTTGTTTCCTGTCCACACTCCAGGCATCACCTGCCTTTGTTTCCTGTCCACACTCCAGGCATCACCTGCCTTTGTTTCCTGTCCACACTCCAGGCATCACCTGCCTTTGTTTCCTGTCCACACTCCAGGCATCACCTGCCTTTGTTTCCTGTCCACACTCCAGGCATCACCTGCCTTTGTTTCCTGTCCACACTCCAGGCATCACCTGCCTTTGTTTCCTGTCCACACTCCAGGCATCACCTGCCTTTGTTTCCTGTCCACACTCCAGGCATCACCTGCCTTTGTTTCCTGTCCATACTCCAGGCATCACCTGCTTTGTTTCCTGTCCATACTCCAGGCATCACCTGCCTTTGTTTCCTGTCCATACTCCAGGCATCACCTGCCTTTGTTTCCTGTCCATACTCCAGGCATCACCTGCCTTTGTTTCCTGTCCATACTCCAGGCATCAGCTGCCTTTTTTCCTGTCCATACTCCAGGCATCAGCTGCCATTGTTTCCTGTCCATACTCCAGGCATCAGCTGCCATTGTTTCCTGTCCATACTCCAGGCATCACCTGCCTTTGTTTCCTGTCCATACTCCAGGCATCAGCTGCCTTTGTTTCCTGTCCATACTCCAGGCATCAGCTGCCTTTGTTTCCTGTCCATACTCCAGGCATCAGCTGCCTTTGTTTCCTGTCCATACTCCAGGCATCAGCTGCCTTTGTTTCCTGTCCATACTCCAGGCATCAGCTGCCTTTATTTCCTGTCCATACTCCAGGCATCAGCTGCCTTTGTTTCCTGTCCATACTCCAAGCATCAGCTGCCTTTGTTGCTCGTCCACCCTCCATACATCTGCTGTCTTTGTCAACTATCCCATTCAAATGCAACAATCAGACAAAGTTTTGACATGCCACTTGTTTGTAAAATGTGAACCGTGTAGTATCCACAGTAAAGTATATTTAGAAGAAATGATACATCTCCAACTGAGTCACTCTACCAGTGGGTGACAGTTGAGGGACATTTCCTTCCCAGCCACAATTCCATTCTATGTTGTTTGTGGCCAGCCACTTTCTCGTTTTTGATTGATGGCCATGTCAAGACCCTTCTTGTAAGTAATAAAACTGTTAAGAAGCACTCGATTGATTAAGTTTTGATTTGACTGTATTTGCATGCTATCTGTTATTATGCCAACCAAACATAATAAATGACGCTAAAGCGATATATTGCAATTTGTTTCTTATAAATTAATTTATTAACCTTCTTAATTCATATACATGTTTTAATTTATTTTATAATTGTTGTTTATAACTGTTTTGTTATATACGATATAAGAACAAGTACGATTATTATTACCAGGTTGTAATTTGTAAGCCTGTAACAATGTTCGCAGTTAGTAAACGAAACCATTATACTATTTTAAACCATATTGCTCAGTTGGCTGAATTAACTGCAGTGATGGTGAACACTTTCTCATTCTCCTGCAGTCAACACAATCACTTGAGAATCTTCCTGGTACTTATTTTGTTTCTCTGCTGGCGCAGTCTGGGAGGTTTCTGGACCTTATGAACAGGTGAGACCGTCTCTAACTAGCCACATTCTTTGTTGCTGGCCACAGACTGCTGTGAAAGACTACAGACCATCACTGTGACGGTGGACCTGGTCCACTACAGCACTGACCATCAGACTGACCAAGCCCGCAGCATGCACCTACTGGAAGCCCTCAAGGTCAGTACTGGTCAAATACAGAGTAACCTAGAGAAAGCCCATAATGAGGCAGAGGACAGGCAGCTATGGAAACAGCATACTGAGGCCTTCACCCAGCCACGGGACACTACGGCTGCACAATGATGATGATGATGATGATGATGATGATGATGATGATGATGATGATGATGATGATGATGACTCATCAATGACCACTTTTATATTCTGGTTATTTTAAAGAGCTTTGCATATATTTAACAGTTTGCATATCCACGTAAATTGTAATATAGTGCAACACGCTTATAGCAAACTAATTTGGGTTCCTAAGAATTTGTTATATCTGTAAATTCATTACAAGCGTGAACATGATTATCCGCTAGGTGGCCATGATCCAAGTGACGGTTTTTATACTATTTTCTAATCTATCAAACGCAAAGATTTGTTGTTGCGTAACATTTATTTGCGAGTGTGCAAAATGTTAAAAGTTAATTATATTTGAAGAAGTCCTACATTTTCATTTGTATGGGGTTAGCTGAGGCAGCACACAAAATGTAAGCCAGTCGAAGTGCGCTTCGCTCTGGCTGCAGGTGTAGCGAGCACGATACTAACATATTAACTATGGCGGGATGGAGCCAAGGTAATGACAACACACACAAAGTGACACCAGTTGATCTGCTTTGAATAAATACTCCATTGCTGTTGGCTAGGGCAGAAGACAAAAGAAATTCCTCAAGCCTGTCCCTGTGTGCTTGCAGCATCATTTGATTGTGCAGCCCTGGTACTTATTCTAATCGACCTAGTTACTTAGGCTAATGCTCTACCACAGCGTGGTGTCTGGGTCATGGGGTGGGAAGTGTTTGCATTCAAGCAGGCGATTTTCTGGTAGAGATAATTTCGCTATATGGTGAAATTTGTTCAGGAAAAGATGTTCGTTATATTCATTTTTGTAATATGCATGAATGCTTATAAGGGAAAAAATTGGGATAATTTTTTGTACATAAGAAATTGTCTCGTTATATCCGTCAATTTGTTATATGTGTGTTCGGTAAAAGCGTGTTGTACCGTATTTTGGGTAAGACAGCAGCTAAGTGTTCCCCGGTAGAACAACCACTTCTCTGATATGACCATGGCACCTTTGCAGAAAGGCTGGCCACTCTGTAAATGGAATACTGTAAATAAAAACATCTTTTCTAACATGAATTTCAAATTGTATTTCAGCTACCTGTGTACAGGTGTATTATGTTCATGGTCTCACAATTCATAAAAGGTCAAAAATAGTGTCACTGAAATCTTGTGTATTGACGCTCTAGGCCTAATTTAACAGTTATCACACACCCGATTCATACAACATGCTCTGGCTATAGATAGAGTACTTTACACAGCGCAGATAGCATGGTTTTTATGCAGGTGTCTTTCTGATATTTTGATGTTGGATTTTGCCTATCTACTTCCATGAATACTTTGCTAAAACATCTTTCTAACAGATTGCTTGCAAATTTTTACAGAAAGTGATTTAGCACATACTGTAATCACAAATTTGTTCTGGTTAAGCACTATGATAAACATTACAATGCACGATTAGTGGCCTCATCAGTATATTTATATGTATGTATTATATATAATATATATATATATATGCCAACTCAGGTGTATCTTCACCCAGATACTGGGGCCACTCATCTTTTTCTGTGCTGATTTGTGTCCTTGGATGACTGCGTCTTACTTACCAACTGGCTGTGTTAAAAACACAAAGGTAGTATTTTTAATTTTCTATTTACGCTGCTGCCTGTTTGAACTAGTTGACATTCTCTGAAACATTTATGTTGTGCCAGACAATGTCCACCTTTGCTATTCACTGTTGCTTATTTGCATTCCTTTTGCACTGTTTTGATTTCAGGAGATGGAACTCTGCCAGAGCCTGCAGTGTAAGCTGAGAGTGAAGATTCTCAAGTCTTCTGCCTATGATAGATTAACAGGATAGCTCAAGATAGTAACTAATATTATGCAATTTTTTTTGTAACAAGAAATTGTCTGCTAAAATATTGCATTATAGTGGTTATTATTTTGATGAATACAATTTATACTTTTTGTATACAATAAATACTTTGTGAATATTTTCCATCCCCTACCAGAAAGTGTTTGTTATTATAAAATGGCCGCTCAGCAGAGGGCAGCACATATTTATTACAGGATAGTATTGCACACAGAACAAACAGTGGTTTCCAATGAAATAGACAAAGACAATGTTCTGTCCTTTCAGTAAATTGTCTTATTTATTCAGCAAAAGTAGTGTTTGCTAAATGTCTGCACATGACTGAACTTTGGGTAATATGTTTTTTTGTGGCTTTATTATTTTGCTTACCCCCGGTACTTTTTGCTGTATCTCAAGTTATAAACAAACACGTATGTAAATGATTGTGTCACTTTGATTCTGCAGTATACCACAGGCCAATTTTATGTTGTGAAATACACTTCATTAGAAACAGTTATTCTCATATTCATTTTTTATTATATTTACCAGGCATTAACAAGGTTTTAAGACGTTAATATGAGAAATCGCGCAGATGTACATGTATCAGTTTATGACCAGGTTTTTTTTAAAGTTTGGTTTATATAATATTGATACCTTTTACAATGATGTGGTCATTTTTGCAAAATGACTGACCAATTTGTGCTACACCCATATGATAAACAAACATTGCTGAAGTGCTTTTTATTTTACATAACTTTGATGGATTAGATTTCTAGACGGATTACTGAAACCCGTAAGTTCTATACACACACATTACAAAAATTTCTGTTATTTTGTTCATCTTTTATTAAACTCAAACATACATTATTCATCAGTTGGAAGATCTAGTATTTCTGAGCCATCGTCTACATGATTCAAAATAACGGAGAATCACCAAATGACCTCTTATGAAAATATACTATGGGAAACTGTGGAATACCATACCATGATTTATGTATTTCAAGAAAACATGGTATTTTTGTATGCCATGGTTTACATGTTTAAAAACACCACAATATGTCGTGGTTTCCCCATGGTAGATTTTCATAAGGGCCGTGATAAGCTAGACATAGCTAATGCTTCATGATCCATATTTCTCATTCTGCGGCAGTTTTATTTCGCATTTTTGAAAATAATTTGAACTGTGCATTTTATTTTACAATACGTGCAACCAGTATGTGCAACAGTAAACAATGATTAGATGCGGACATTTGTTGAAACCACAAGAGTGTCCTGCTCGCAGTCAACTGAAACTTTACTGATTCTACGAGAAACAACAGCACTTAACCACAATTTCGCAAGAACTCGTTAACACAGGTCTCCCACCAGACCAGTTCTGATGGCGAGATGACACAGGCTGTACCGCCAGACACACCTAAAATTCAACAACTGTTGTGTATTTGAGCTGTTTGTGAATAATAAATGCTGCATCTATTCTACAAAATGGACAGCAGACCCTTGCAAATACTGTTAGCTCCACTGTCATCCAAAGAACGCTGTAGGACACTTCAAGTCTGCTGCGAACGTGCATCCTTTCTGCAACAATTTCCGTAAAAAATTGCAAGTTGCAACGACCACCACCAAGGACTGTTGATGTTACGCTTGACTTGGCAGATATGTACATTAGCTGTGTGACAATGACAAGACATCATATGACATGACGGCTTGTGTCACTGTAGACACCCATGAGGAACAACAGACTAGAAGAATCTAGTCGGGAGCCGTTGCCACGACTCCAATACACAAATCACTGTCAATTAACTACAATTTTCGCAAAAATCTCCCGTATGCACACAGCAATGTCGGCACACAATTACTAATCTAATAAACAATAAATCTTTTTTAAAAACTGCTTGCCACATCTTTTATGGCTGTTTTTGCCAGGTCAACCTGCGGACCAAGTACGAATGAGGCAAATTATCTTATTGTCTGAAAACAAGTACATCTGCTCTATTAGTGTAACAGTCAGAAATAATTAGCTGCACCCATGTTTTGCGAAAGCAAATAGTTCTTTTATGATCACGCCTTGGACAAATGGAGGCGGCTAGATTCATTCTTTTGTAACTCACTAGCTACACAAAATGTGCCCAAACATAACCTACACAGCACAAAACGGACAGTTTTCTATTAATACAATTAATGAACATGATAAATGTCTGCATGATTCCCTGGTTGACCTTGCACAAAAATGAAATGATGGAACAATGCATCTATTTAGAAATTAGAACTACTCGCAAAAGCATAATTTAAACTGATAAAACCCTCTCGACGTTAGCATGTTTTCTATTGCTGGGTTCATAACATGTCAGTAGACCCAGCACGAACTAAATCTAGATTAGCAGTCTATCATGCTACACCGATTGTAATCTCTCTCATTCCACCACTGGCACTTACACTGTAATATTTCCAACCTTTCAAAAGATTAATTAGCCAGAAAAAGTTCACGATACTTTCCTCATAGTATTTCCAGAATGCGTATTGCATCCACACAAAAATTCTGGGCACGCATGCTGCATAGGACTGCGCGTTCATCCATGTGCACATTTCCTCCCCCAAAGATGAATGTTAATACCTTAATTTACTGTTACCAGCTACACAAATATCTAACATTACAATCACTCGATACGATAACCTAGGCTGCTCGAATAAAATCCGACAGTTAAACTAGACAGTTGCTAGGCTGGTCGGCCTCCCTAGCGAAGGCAATGGTAATGACTGGCTGTCGTGAGAGAGACCAGTACACAGTCGTACACTCGCCACCATCACGAGTCCCCCCACAACACGCATGCCTAACACTAGTCATCACAACTATATCGCTACATACATTGGCATGACCGCGGAATGACACGACACTTAGGTAGGTAATTATGTCTATCATAGCATATTAAAAAACAAACAATTCGACCAGATGCTTACAAAGCAGCATCTGGTACCGTCAGATTCTCCAGATGCGGCACAATGTCGGCGGCACTCCTCCAACCATCCGCAAATGTCTGGACGTCATCAAGGCTGCAATGTCACGGGTTCGCCTACTGCTGCATGTGTGTCGGCTGGTGCGCTACACTTGTGAGTGTTCTCGCGGCAGTCGTGCCACAGCAACGACTGCTTTTTGCTGCGATATGCGCCATGTGATAATCCGACCGTCGGCACGGAAACGGAGTCAGCCGCTGTCATACAATGTTCAGACGGATGGCGGTATTGAGCACATGGAATCACTCGCTCGGTCACCAGCACTGCATATGAAACACCCGACTATTAAATATCTCTGCAGCCAATGCCTCCAGGACAGCCAACGTGCCTCGCAGGAGTTTGTCTGATACTTTGTTCATCACTCTCGTCATCGTGTCGTCATTCCTATGAAAATAGCTCCGCCTCTGCCTCCCCCCAATGTCTGCGTGCCACACACACACACAGGCATATTAGTGCACTTCTGAGCTCTCTGGCTTCGGCAGGTGGTTGTTGGCATCAGTGTGTGTGCTGTGGGGCACCGCGTGCGCCACTGGGTGGTGCAGTGGCTCTGTGGTCGAGTGTACACCGCTCGGCACTGGCGGGGGATAGCCAATAGGGTAGGTGCTGCCACCATTCATGCTGTCAGGGTATGCCGCTGGAACACAAAGTTGACACATGAACAAGACCACAACGTCTTGGTCCATAGACACATGAACAAGACTACAACATCTTGGTCCATAGAACCATTTCACTCTGATAATGACCTCACTTATCAGGAAAAGTATTAATTATACTGAGTTGTTTTTTCAAAATGCAAAAAAGGTGCTGCCTTATCAAACTAGGTCAATATATCTGTGGGATACCAGCAAATGTGTCCCTGTGGCATGCCCTGGTTTTGACAGTGAGAATCTTGAGGAAATCGGGAGAATGTCATTGACGCAGTCCCTGCGGTGGGTTCAATTACACAACATGACAAACACGATTGTTAACTTGCGGTGTGAACGCGTGTTTGATCTTGGCAAAGAGGCACAGTCATGAACTGTGAGATCACATGCTGATGAAACATCAACTTTGACTGGCATATAGTACTACATGGACACTGGAATTACAGTCACAGGCACTGGCAAATACACAAAATACACTGGCTGGGACATGGGGCAGTGCAGTGCAGTTATTAATGCACATTTGACTCACTTGTTGTGCTGAAGTATTCCTTATTGACACAGTTCCTCAGACTGTCGGGGATGCGACCAACAATGGCTCGACGCACTTCACCGGCGGCCATTTCTCTCAACTCTGTCACGCTCTGGTCGCTGTAGAATGCCGAGTGTGGTGTACAGATGATATTGGGCGAGTCCTTGAGAGGACCTGCAAGCAAGACCAGCACACTGTCACACCACAGACAACACATGCAAGCACAAGTCTACACGTCCTCACATCTGCAAGCGATTCTATCAAATGTAATTAATGGCTTAGCTATGGTAAAAACATATTATTTGCAATGCTAAATAATACATTTTCTGTCAGTATATATTAGAGTGCAGTGGGTCAGTGACTAGAACACTGGACTCTAGATACAATGACCACTGGGTTGAATCCTGTGCTGACATGTCAACTGTGGACAAGTTTGCCCACTCTACATTGCTCCAGTTCACTCGGCTGTATGAGTGCAATAGAGACAATGGTGGCTATTTTGTTGGAATAGTTTTCACACATTAACTGTAGCACGGCTTAATCTTCCCCAAGAAGACTAAATGGTGTTGACTGAACAAATCTGCCAAGGAGTAAGCAGTAAATTGCTTTGTTCAGAGCAGTTCTCTGGACTTGATACTGTGCTGTACCTGTATATAAGAACTTCACCTTTTTATCCTGTTTTTACATCGCTACCAAGTATTAGCTGTACAACTTATTCTATTTTATCTGAATAATTAATTACAAAGTTCCGTTGAAGTAAAGTAACTGGAATTTGGATTTTACTTTGTCAGGTATCCTTGCTGTATCTGTTGATATGTTTCACTAAATTGGTCTGGCTAAAAGATGTTACAGGATCAGCATTCACTCATCTATAAATAAAGGGGATGTATCTTTGAAATGTTTCACTAAATTGGTCTGGCTAAAATATGTTACAGGATCAGCATTCACTCATCTATAAATAAAGGGGATGTATCTGTTGAAATGTTTCACTAAATTGGTCTGGCTAAAAGATGTTACAGGATCAGCATTCACTCATCTATAAATAAAGCGGATAGTTACTGGATCAACTCATTATTGTGTCTGACAACCATTTGCACTACTCAGACCATCTTCAAAACATGTTACTGTTCTGGTCAACAGTCAAAGTGTCACATATTAAAACAGAAAAAGACTCACTGTTTGCCAAAGTGAATGGTTCACTTTCGTGGACGTCAAGTGCACAGGCCCTGATGCGGCCGTCCTTGAGTGCTGCTGCAAGGGCCATCTCATCCACCAGACCACCTCTTGCTGTGTTTACAATGAAGGCCCCTACAAACACACGGTGGTCAAATGACAGTGTTCACAATAAAGGCACACACAAACACACGATGGTCATTGAAAGTGTTCACAAAGAAGGCCCATACAAACACACGATGGTCAATTGAAAGTGTTCACAATGAAGGCCCCTACAAACACACGGTGGTCAAATGACAGTGTTCACAATGAAGGCCCATACAAACACACGATGGTCAATTGAAAGTGTTCACAATGAAGGCCCATACAAACACACAAAGGTCAAATGACAGTGTTCACAATAAGAGCACATAAAAACACACGATGGTCAATTGAAAGTGTTCACAATGAAGGCCCATACAAACACACAATGGTCAAATGACAGTGTTCACAATAAAGGCCCATACAAACACACAATGGTCAAATGACAGTGTTTACAATGAAGGCCCATACAAACACACAATGGTCAAATGAAAGTGTTCACAATGAAGACTCCTACAAACACACAATGGTCAAATGAAAGTGTTCACAATGAAGACTCCTACAAACACACAATGGTCAAATGAAAGTGTTCACAATGAAGGCCCATACAAACACACAATGGTCAAATGAAAGTGTTCACAATGAAGGCCCATACAAACACACAATGGTCAAATGAAAGTGTTCACAATGAAGGCCCATACAAACACACAATGGTCAAATGAAAGTGTTCACAATGAAGGCCCATACAAACACACAATGGTCAAATGAAAGTGTTCACAATGAAGGCCCATACAAACACACAATGGTCAAATGACAGTGTTCACAATAAAGGCCCATACAAACACACAATGGTCAAATGACAGTGTTTACAATGAGGGCCATATAAACACACAATGGTCAAATGACAGTGTTTACAATGAAGGCCCATACAAACACACAATGGTCAAATGAAAGTGTTCACAATGAAGACTCCTACAAACACACAATGGTCAACTGAAAGTGTTCCCAATGAAGGCCCATACAAACACACAATGGTCAAATGAAAGTGTTCACAATGAAGACTCCTACAAACACACAATGGTCAAATGAAAGTGTTCACAATGAAGGCCCATACAAACACACAATGGTCAAATGAAAGTGTTCACAATGAAGGCCCATACAAACACACAATGGTCAAATGACAGTGTTCACAATGAAGGCCCATACAAACACACAATGGTCAAATGAAAGGGCCATACAAACACACAAGGGAATGAAGTGTCACAATAAAGGCCCATACAAACACACAATGGTCAAATGACAGTGTTCACAATAAAGGCCCATACAAACACACAATGGTCAAATGACAGTGTTTACAATAAAGGGCCCCATACAAACACACAATGGTCAAATGACAGTGTTCAATGAGCCTAAAACACACAATGGTCAATGAAGTGTCCCAATGAAGGCCCATACAAACACACAATGGTCAAATGAAAGTGTTCACAATGAAGACTCCTACAAACACACAATGGTCAACTGAAAGTGTTCCCAATGAAGGCCCATACTAACACACAATGGTCAAATGAAAGTGTTCACAATGAAGACTCCTACAAACACACAATGGTCAAATGAAAGTGTTCACAATGAAGGCCCATACAAACACACAATGGTCAAATGACAGTGTTCACAACGAAGGCCCATACAAATACACAATGGTCAAATGAAAGTGTTCACAATGAAGACTCCTACAGACACACAATGGTCAAATGAAAGTGTTCACAATGAAGACTCCTACAAACATACAATGGTCAAATGAAAGTGTTCACAATGAAGACTCCTACAGACACACAATGGTCAAATGAAAGTGTTCACAATGAAGACTCCTACAAACACACAATGGTCAAATGAAAGTGTTCACAATGAAGGCCCATACAAACACACAATGGTCAAATGAAAGTGTTCACAATGAAGACTCCTACAAACACACAATGGTCAAATGAAAGTGTTCACAATGAAGGCCCATACAAACACACAATGGTCAAATGACAGTGTTCACAATGAAGGCCCATACAAACACACAATGGTCAAATGACAGTGTTCACAATGAAGGCCCATACAAACACACAATGGTCAAATGACAGTGTTCACAACGAAGGCCCATACAAACACACAATGGTCAAATGAAAGTGTTCACAATGAAGACTCCTACATACACACAATGGTCAAATGAAAGTGTTCACAATGAAGACTCCTACAAACACACAATGGTCAAATGAAAGTGTTCACAATGAAGACTCCTACAAACACACAATGGTCAAATGAAAGTGTTCACAATGAAGACTCCTACAAACACACAATGGTCAAATAAAGCGTTCCCAATGAAGGCCCATACAAACACGATGGTCAAATAAAGCGTTTGCAATGATGCTCTAACTGAGTGTTCACACACATTTTAAGCCCTTACAAACACATGATGGTCGAACGTAAGTGTTCACATACAATAAAACTTCTAACAAATCCACAATGGTCAACTTGGAGGAGTTTGATGCACTTAATTTGCTAATGCAATAGCCATCTGAATGTCTTGTTTAGAATTTGAATGAGAACACATTCTATCAGTAAACAATGCTGTGGATTTATTAAATCGCCTTAGGCGGGTTTTCAGCACATAATTTTGATAATATTCTAGCACTATATTACAATATAAGGAAGGGAGGTCTGTTGACACTGACCGTACACGTTAACTTAACTACTGATGTACTGACCAGGCCGCATCTGTTTGATCGTGTAGTCGTTGATGAGGTGGTGGTTGTGTTCATTTAGACTACAGTGTAGTGTGACACAGTCACTCTGGAAGAGGAGGTCCTGAAGTGTGTACACTCGCGTGATGCCTGCAACACACAACACTCAACACTCAACACCCACTTCCTTTCACAGCTCAACCAGTTTTGATAGTCAAACTGTGATCGTATCTGACAGACCACGTGACACACTGATGAGGTCAATCTCTGTTTTGCAGGACATTGCAACAGCAAATGTATTAGCATTTATAACATCCAGGTAACTAATTTCATATAACACACAGTAACATTGTGTTCTTTCCAGATTTCACACAAATATTTGTGTCGGATTATTTCAATAATAAAGACGCATGCACAGAAAATATTTAACACTATTAATTTACAAGAAAGTCGACTTTTAAAAATTAAAAGTTCCGAGCATTCGGTCAAACAATTTAGATAACTCTGTTAATTAAATTACATGAAACACCCCACTAGCAACCTAACCACTGAAAATTATTGAAATGTTATAAAGTCCCGATGTGAAAAATTGCAGTCTCAAACAAAAACCACCTTAAAAATACCATTTGTGTTATTTATTTCTTGTCACTAATGTAGTGAAACCCACACTGTATCACCAACAAAAATAAATGGCACAAGAAAGATGAATTACATCATAAATCTGTTATTCTGCAACAACTCTAATAAAACCAGATCTTGAAATAAATGGTGGCCTATTAAAAGGATCTGTGCAGCCAATTTGTTATTCAAAGTCAGATTTTCTCCAATGAATGGCAACGTAATGCATGGATTTCAATTATGAAATCAAGCTGACAAATTAAAAAACATCTGAAACAACACTGTAATATTTTAGACCAATCAACAATGTTGGGTGCTAATCAGGTTTACGTTTATTGTAAATACAATAATTTGCACCGGAAACCTGCAATTTGGTATTGAGGTATGACTGACAATTCCTTAGAGAAGATATATCACAAGCACATAACCCTGTTGCAATACATACGTATCAGTAGTGCCACACTAATTCATCATTCACAATACAAAAATATTGAAATTTATGAATCCCAACAGCTTAACAGTAAACTCGTAGAAATAAAATATTTAGGCTTCATCGAATGATCATGTCTAAAAAACAAATATCTGCCTGCCACCTATGAATACATAACTCATCAACTGCCGCCTAAAAACAGACTGACAAAAAACGTTAAAAAACTACAGGTGTACACCTGGCTGCAATTGTTCAGGTGTGTATTTATGGCAGCATTCAAAAGTGACACATCTGTGTTTTTCAGATGGCTGTTTCATGAACAATAGCAGAGTGGGGGTGGGGTGGAGGGAGACAAGAGTGAGGTGTGAGACAAGGGGTGACTCACCAAGAGACTTCTCTATGCCGTCAGGTAGGTAGGGGTCATAGAAGATGATGTTAAAGCCAAACACCTTGGCCCGCAATGCCACAGCCGTGCCCACTCGTCCTACAGCAAATCAATAACTGTGAATACAGGGATGAACACAGTGTCAACCCAATACCAACAGGCTACATTCATAATGCGTCTACAGTGTACACAATATCAACAACATTCATAACAACCGCACTACAGCCCACCCTGATATTATCCACTTTATAGTTTCACCTCTTCTATGCCATCAACTTCCTCCATACAGAAAATAAATGATAACCCACTTTTTGTCCTAAATACCTAATGTTCTCATGTACGAGAATCACTACATATATCCCAAGATAAAGCAACAATTTACGTAAATACAAATATAAAGACACTGACCAAGTCCCACAATGCCGAGGGTGTCTCCCCGGATCCTGGCCGAGCCTTGAGCCGCGTCCCTCAGCGACTCGGGGCCTGTCACCTTCTTGCCGTCACGAACCATCACGGCGAGCCAGTAGGTGCGACGGTACAGGTTGAGAATGAGACAAATTGTAGTGTCTGCCACCTCCTCCACGCCATAGCCTGGCACGTTGCACACTGCAATACCTGGGACACACATCACATACACAGTTCAACACGTTGTACCACACAGCTCAGTGAATACAGGTGAGGTTGAGGATGTAACCCATTGCAGTTTAATTGCACCATTAATGTTTACTGTTTAAATCTGCCATGAGGTGGGCTCAAATCTACCACACAGTGAAACAAATACCAAATGTCTTCATATGTTGGATAGTAATGACAATAATGTTTTATTTTATATATCACACCTGATCCATTTTTATACCGTTTGTGGCACTTTACAGCATATGCAATACACATTCAGTTTTACAAACTGTATAAATAAACACATATTCTCTACAAATAGTAAATATAGATTTGTGAGATATCAAGAGATTCCATGAGACCCATTTACACAACATTTCAATCCAATTGTGGGGTGATTATACCGTACACAACAACGTCGCAGTTATCTAAATACAGCAAATGTGATCGACTAACTCAAGCGATACAATCAATATGAAAAACAACAAATTGTTCATGCAAACAGGTTGAATCAACATGTCCGTGTGACAGGAAAGGGGACCTACCCATCTCTCCCGCAGCCTTCACGTCAACGTTGTCTATCCCTGTGCCCAGACGTACAATCACTCGCAGTGCCTTGAACTTCTTGAGATCATCCCTCGACAGGGTGATGTGATGGTAGAGCATGGCTCCAACTGCCTCATTGAGCACCTACACACAGTGGGCATGGTCAGGGGTTGTCTCATAAGGGGTCAGTCACAACTGTACATAAGGAAGGGAGGTCATGGCTAGGGTACTAATTGTAACAATGTTGCTTACATATAAACCGCATACCACTGTGAATGTAAATAGGCTTTGTAAACATGATATTGATGGTTGTTGCTATGTCCTATATGTAGAGTGTCATCACTTTTGTTACCTACTCATATGATTTTTTAATATCAAATGAATCTTATGGAAAATGATAATTGCAATTACTTCAGACAGAATTCAAAATGAACCTAGGACAACCAAACTGAGACAGGATTATTGTAGAGATTTCTTGTTAAGTAGATGAATGGAGAATGTGTGTGAAAGATAAAGTGGATTGTTGCCGGCTAATGGAGAGAGCCGTACAAGAGTAGTGTGAAAACAGAAATCCAGGATTGGACTGGAAGCCAGGCTGTTCCAGGACATTCGGGGGCAAGACAAGAACTCACTTTTTCATGTATTTCCTGTGTGGACTGTGCGTCACAGAAAGCGACTGTGGCGACATCCTTGAGGATGGGCATCTCGACGGAGCAGTCACGCCCATCAAGGAGGGCGATGAGAGGTCGTGGGTGCATAGGGCCATTGGGGATGGGGCCGCGTGGTCCAGACACTGTAAACGACAACACAGTGCCTTATGACTACAATCACAACCTGGGTGTCTGACTGACAACAAACACGTTAGGAGGAAGTTATAATGAGCTGAGGACCCTGCTCAGTGAGAGACCGAGTTCATTCACTAATCAAAATTAATTTTTAAATTAAACATGCACTTTCAAAATGCAACACCTGCTGCAGTACTACACAAGATGTTATTTCTGTGAAGCATCGATGAAAGTATTGCGGTGGTTTGTCCTGGCATTGACAGTTTTTGGTATATGAGATCACTAGCAAAATATATTGTAAAGAGCAAATTCAGATTTATCGGCTCATAAGAATGTTACTGTTAGTGAAATAGTCCCCTACAGGACAACGTGGCAAATATTTAATAAGCTAGAATATACTGAATAAAGTACACAGATGAGACATACAATCACGTAACTGTAACACCTTAACGGAAACACTCACTGTCTGTGTCGAACCTGTCAACTTTCACAACAGTGAGGTTATTTTCTGCGATGAACTTGTCCGCAGTGCGTGGTCGCTTTGCACAGTGTTTCTCCGTCGAACGCTTGACAGGCGTGACAGGCAGGTCAATCTTTACTGGAGGGTCGACTTCAGGGTCAGCTACAGGGATATCTCCCTCCTTCTTCTCTCCCCCGTGGAAATGGCCACTACACACGCGCAATTGCTGCAACCAACAACAATTATATTAGGGCATTACTCGCTCACCGCCTATCTAACACCACTGCACAACACGGAAACACATTAAAACATTCTGCATGTCTCTGGATGCTTAATTAGTGATCAATTCAATTAGTATACCAATGCAAGATGTAAAAGGAATAGCTTTAAACATGTTGGTACTAAATGTGCTGGTTGTCACAATTACAAGACCTCAGTTATCACATGTACAACATTTAACATGCACAGTCCTACCCATAAGCCCTTCCACGGTACACAAGTTTTGTTATTTTACTCTAGAATATTAGTCTAGTTATCAGAGCATAAATAACATAATTATATTGTTAATAATGTTTTATTGACTATTTTCATAAACGTTTACACAAAGACTACGTTTACAAAAAAGTCAAAGAGAACACAAAAAAATTGCACATTCACCAGAAAATTTGTCTGAAACCGGTCTATGGATTAATGGGACAATTTTAATTTCAAGTTCTTCAAAGATGGCTGAAATACTTCTAAAATACAGTAATTGATTAACTGTTTACATACATTGCTTAAAAATAGTTTTAATCCATATTCATCCATATGTATTCAAACATACACTGGAATTGCTGCCACAGTAATTCATCCATGTAACATCACATATTCAAAAGTGCACCAGTAAGTGCAGTAACCAAACTTAGTCATCATGTAGTATCATGTGTGCAGTCTAAATCACAAATCATGTCCCTGTGTTATAGGAGGCTATTGTTACTGACACATATAAATTGTAAACCATTTAAAAGTATGACATCTACTGCCCTTAAAAGAATTGTTTTAGATGCAATGTCATAATGAAAACTAGCTTGCTTAGCATCATTTTAGGACTGATTCCAGCCAATCATAACACTTTGACCTTAGCTGACAGTATCCACAACTGCGTGTAGTTCCTTAGCCTGTTTTAAAAGGCATGTTGTGGCTGGCAGTGCCTACAGTTCCTGCTTGCTGAGATATAGTGTCCCAGTTGTACTTTAGCCTGACTACAAGTTCTACTGCTGCCGACTGTTTGTCTTGAGACATCAACCTCCTTAAGATGACTCACCAGTTCTTGGCACCCTCTTGACAAAATGACTAACGAAAGCATTTTATGTCCAACCCAACCATGTACAACGCTTTTATACAAATTACACAATATATTAACACGTTAAAAAACATACCATATTTGTAAAACAGCCAAATTGTTTGCATCTATGAAATCATTTGCACAACAAAAGCGTACCATAACCAATGTGTCAGTCTGCCAATGCGCTACAATAAAGCTACGAAATACACACCAACATGTTACCATGGTGACAGTCCAGGTCACCATGCCAACAGTTTGTTTTTGCACCAGCACCAACTGTGTGTAAAATGTTAATTTATCACACTTCCAAGTTTCACAGTGAGTCAAACTCCCGGCGCATTCACAATTTACAAACTAGGTCAACATGGCCTAGGGCAGATAGGTCATAAACTATTTCTACATGGTTCTGTAAAGAACAATGCCATCACTGTGTCATCTTCATGAACATGTAACATGGTTTTGTACTTCAAATAAACACATTCATAATAACAATTTGTCATAATTTCTACACAAACATGTACATGTCTTCCTCTTCATGTTCAGCTTCTGACAGCTGACACAGCTCTGGTCATTACAACACTGCCACGAGGTTTTATACAGTTAGATAACAAAACAGTACGCTTACTGCTTCCACTTTTGGTTGATCATTTAATGCTCCTGAATATATTACAAGTTACCTGCTGCAGTGACTAAAATGTCCAGCAATTGTTTGCTTTATTGTTTTATGTCTAAAGTGAAAAAAAATTAAACTGTTTTATGTCTAAAGTGAGAAATTTTTTTAACAAGTATTGTTTTAAATTAAAAGGTATATGCCAGTTTTAACCCTAATGATCATTGTAAATACCAACCAAGTTGTCTAAATCCAGGCCACATTGACTAAGACTGGTGGGAGGTATACTTTATCAATTAGCAGAGGCTTGGACAGCTTCTCACACACAATATTTTAGTGATCATATTCTCTGCAGCCCACTATAATGCACCATTAGCATACAGCTGTACTTTCAACATGTCCACAAAGTAAATATTTACAGTTAAAAAAATGTTATACAAAAATTAAAATGTTAAGCACATTATTTTACACACATGAACACTGTACTATTAATAAAACTATTCCTGTGGCAGCATTTGCTTGGCCTTCCATGCCTTCAGACAGTTCACTTGTGATCAAATATAATGATTAAACAAACAGAAACAGGCGGTATTATTAAAGAGAATATTTATTATTATACTTATTGACCACAGAAAATTCACTATAACAAATCAAAATTTATATCAGCACTGTTCACTGGATTCATGACAGAAAAAAAAATCACTAGGCTGTATAAAATAATGCTTGCCTGATAATTTCTCTGGAATATAAAAACATTGGTATAAATGAACTGGCATGTTGTAGTCAGTACTCTACACATTTTTAGGTAGATTCCAAAATAAACCAAAAAACGTGAACCAAGGAGGAACCATTAGGGAATGGATCACGCAGAGATATATTGTGTCAACATTAATTTTAATTGCCCTGGACAGTATGGCTAGGTAGTCGTTCAGCCATTAACACATTTTATTGCTTTAGACTAAACAATACTGTTCACAACCAGTTGTCAGCTCAGAGTTACACATTCAGGGATCAACAGGATTTTTTCTGCAGTTACAAAAACAGCCATTTCTGCACTTGATGTATAACGAACGGTGAAGCAGTGAACACACATTGGAAGTGACAAGATCAGCCACAAATATTGTGTTAGCACTGTAGCGGGGCAAGCAAGTGCTCATGATGTGTGAATGTTGTTACATTACACCTCTGTCTGTCCAAACAACTGTCTGTGAACGGACGGATGGACGGACGGCCAGTAGGAGAATGCAATAGCAATGATGACAAGCCCTAGACGGTGTTTGCGTGAACACAAGGGACACGTCACCTGTCTATAGCAGCCTCTACAGACACTGGCTGCGAGTGCCGGTGACAGTGCAGCAAGCGTAGAAACAATGACATGGCACGCTGACAAGCACCTGGGGTGACACTGACAGGTACTGGTGCATCTGACAAGCACACAAGGCCAACCAGTGCCCCAGCAGCAGCAAGCAACACAGGCTAACATGTGGCTGCTGTCAAATAGCAAAGGTGTGTTGTGTTGCAAGCGCGTAGTGACGTCTGCCAGCCGGCCCACAGTCGGAGGAGATCAATGCAGGTCATGTGACACGATGTATGGGAGTAGAGGGGCTTTACTACAGCGACCTTGGTCTAGTTCTAGGAGTGCAGCTAAACCAACAATGGTGGATATTCACATGTCACAGTTATCAAGTTAATTAGTTATCTGGTATATTAATTATTAAGTTTGTTAGCTATTTAGCTGTCCATTTAGCCAGCTCATTTAAATAGATGCTATTTTAGTTGGTATTTTATTGCAACCAATTATATTAATTTACTGTTTTTATTTGATGGTCAGTTTAATTTAGTTATCAACTTAATAGTTATCTATTTCACTGGTTACCTTCTTATTTACATTTACATCTGATTAGTTATGCTAAATGTTATCCATTTTATTATTTAGTCACTTAATTACGTATCCTACTTGTCAATTGTTTTAATTATACATCGTATGTGAATCAGTAGTATGAGTTTCTTCATCAACAGCAGCATGAGTCACAATCACTAGCATGAACATATTTTCTTCAAAAAGTAAAACAAGAGTACAAACTGATCAGCATGTCATTCTAAAGTCAGCTGGTCTGCAAGGTCAAGCCAACTAGCTTTGACCTAGATCTCAAACAAAAAATTAATGGCTGTGAGTTTGGACCGTTTGCTTAGAAACCTGGACAACCTCCAAGTGGACAATGCATCATTTCAACTGAAAATAATTTGTGAATAGTGCCTGATACGATATGTGAAACCTGTGGATTTGTAACAACTTCTTAATTTGACAAATTTAACAGCAAGGGACCTGTCCACTGCCACAGCCAGCAAGATGTAAACTAGACACAATCAACAAAGCAGCTGGAATGTGTACTTATAATAGACCTACCCACACATGAATCATGTGACACTAGGACAAGTGCACTTTCGACTCTGCTGACAACATAGTTTCTTACACCCAAAAGTAATGATGTGAGACACAACGCCAATATCAATGAACCAAGTGTTCAATACTGTTACCAACTCATCATGCTTACCAAGGGGTAGTTCTTTAAATATGGAATTTCTCTAAATAATTTAAAGAGCATCTACAGTTACACGACACAACTAATTTAGCATGTTTTATGCAGCTTCTAATGTCAGTCGCCTAGCATGACCAGATCTATCTCTGCAACTAACTGGTGTACAATAGGATGGTAAATGATGTCGCGTGGGCTTCAATCAATTATCTTTTGAACTCCGGGTGAAATGCAAGGCTAAAAATACTTATTATAAATAGCCACAGCCGACGCAGCAGTAGAAAAACTGGCCAGACAATCACTGGTTTGCTCATCGTTTCCAAGCTATAGTGTCATTTTTATCTTCTGATGTGCTTGTTTAAATCAATATTCTTTACGGTGTTAGTTACGTATGCTGTCATAATGTAGGCCAGTATGCACACCTCATCTGTCTTGGGACCAAATGTAAAACCAGAGAAACAATGTATCGAATAACTGTGTGCTTAATTGAAGTTACATAATACTCCAGCACTTGTGTTTACAAGATACAAGAATGTGACAGTTCCAAGGTCATTTATAGCACTATAGCACACTGCTGCTCACAGACGGGCAACAAATTTGCAATAATTTGTTATGTGTAATTCCTACTTTACATTTCCTTATAGGATATGACTGTCTGCAACAAACCACACTTTGCAGATGATAAAAACCGCAATTTAGCTGACAGAATGTGCACACAGTACCAGACGAGAATGCGATTTGTGCAAATTTGAGATGTAGGACATGCAATCATTGGAAGCAGCATGTCCACGCAATGAAACAATTGAAACAAGGTGCCCGAGTCACTAGAAATGCTCTTACCCGTCTACCAACAGGCGGAGGTAACAGAAAGACAGAAACACATGAAATCAATATCGGATGAACACTGGATTTCTAAGTACACAAAAAGCACGATGCATCGTTGCCCTGTTCTTATCGCAGTCTGGACTATATCACAGATATTTGCTGTAAACAAAAAATTTGCTGCTCCGACCCAAGAAGCATGATATAGATCAATCAATTTCAGCAGGTTTCTGTGTAAACGCCTGCAACTGTGTTGTGAGTGCAACTGAAACCACTAGCACTTCAAAAAAGAAGTAAACTGGCATTTCAACACAACTTTGCAGAATAACACTAATTGTGATCCCAAAATCGGAGTAATAAAAAACAACAGAAAATGCAGTTGACAACATTGGCATTGCACGGTCATTTCGACCAAAGCATTGGTTTAGTCGAGTTAACAAATACTATGCATGTTGCATGTGCACATACACACAAGTGGTCACCCATATAAACATGCATACACGCATTCAGCAAGAGTGGTTTCGGTGTAATGTGACATCGTTTGTAAAAAAGCCAGCACAGAGTAACGTGATGATGCCTACCTGAGGTACGTAACACGCAGCTGCACAAATACGCCCGACTGACTGGCGGCGGCCGTCGCCTACTTAATACAGCGCAACGGAACAAACCTAAACGTCAGAAGCCATGCAGAGAGACAAAACGTTAGAATAACACATGCAACAACAACGGCGGTAACGGTGTGAAATCAATAAAATAAAACGCTGCATCTACTACTGGTAAGTCCGACGAATGGTAATAATGAAATGGTAATGACAATAATAAAGCCTAGTAACAATAGTAAATCAGTGCAAGACTATATAACACTAATAACAACAATGATACAAATTATTACTTTACACATCCACTACTGTAACAACTTTACAAAGTAGACACATGCCTCAGGTAAAAAAAACTAACCTATGCTGCGTGTCAGAAAGTCACAAATATTTACAATGCATTAAAACAAAGAAATTATATTGAAACTACAGTACAGGTAAATTGATCTACATGGCAATTAATAACAATGAACATACATGTACGCAATAGCTGAATATAAATGTAACAGTTTCTACAAATGAACAGATTCATGCCACAAAATGTATTATGGGTACCTAGTTCAAGTAGTTTTTGAAATTAATGTTTACACTTTTTAATTACAAATTTGTGAATGTCAAATCATCTGAAAATGCTAACTATTTTATGCAATGCACTCATTTAGTGACCTTGAACCGTTTAATAAATTTAGAAATTGCCCAGTTTCAAAAAGACTGAACATAAAATAAATGAAAATCTACCTAATTTATAAAAATAAAACAAAACAACAGTTTCCATCTACATGAACACTAACAAGTTTTAATCAACAGATCAACTGAATTGGCTAGTTTAAAACAAGCTACTTCTTCAAAACAAGATAATCACAATCGATCAGCTAGAAATCAATGGTTTCACCACGAGACTATGTAATACTGTAGTATCACTGAGAGATACTGGCATTGAATAGGGAGCCCGCCTACCTGATTGATGATTGTCTCCTCTGTGCGTCCAATGGCCTCTAGCCACCTGTCACGCAAGATCGTTGGTTTCTTTGGCACCCTATAGAAATGGCGATTGTCGTCGGAACCACGATAGCGTGAACGAAACTTACAGTTTGGAAAGCCGCATGTTGTCGGCATAATGCATACTCTCGGGCTGTAGTGGAATAACTGCAACATATACATACACGTCTCAGTGCTAATTCTCATGTCTCCACAGTTTGCAACATGTAACAAAAACAAATGAACCAAATTTATGTAAACACTTTAATGCATGAACTTCCAATACAAATACGCCAGATGGCTATTACAGTCAACATGCTGTTGTCACTGCAAATAGGAGGATTTCTATAAGCCATGAATGGAAGTCAAATGCACAATTAACATAACTTACACATACAGTAGTGTTCCCCTGAGTAAAATTATGTGTGAGGTGTTAGGATGGGCTGAGCGAGCACCGATGTGATGCGTCACTATGTTGATCTTGGGGCATGGCCACCCAAAAAAAATGTTTAATGGTGCATTCTGAAGGGTGTTTTAACCCAGGGGTTGACATTAGTGCTGTCCCGATGGCCCAACGCGTGTTTTGAGGGTGTCAGGCCATTTCGGGCAACCAGTTTTCATATTTTACTGGCTCGACGGGCTACTGGTTTCAACAGTCACATTATTCACCATTGTGTTTTAGATAGTTTCCATCAGTTGTCACTCCCTACGCAACAATTATACATACTCTGTGACAGCCGAATCCATGGATTCGCGTTATCAGTCGAAACTAGTCACCATCTTGTATACAAGTTCTCCATAATTCCGCACGGTGTCGCTGCTGGCAATGCGGACACCTTCCTAGTGAATTAGCTAAGATATCGCTTCAGATTTTGCAGTAATAGCAGAGTGGTACCAAAATAAAAATTTATCATTGAATTTCGCGTTCTCCCTTACTGTTGTTGCTATTCTAATGTATAAAACTAATAGAAAAATGTGTTGTCACGACGACCCCTTGTGGATTTCTTGTGAACCACTGATGCTGTCGTCTATGGTGCAGCTACATTTCTGAAACCCGTTGTTTTGCCGCCGAATAATCCTGTTTCGCACATGCATCCCACATTTGTACGGCCTTCTATTTCTTTCTCTGACTAAATTTAATTCACACCTTGCGTCAAATTTATAACGTTTGGCAGCAACCAGATACACACCAATGTCATCGTTACCCTAGAATTATCCAGGTCACCGCAGGTCATGCACACAGCGGAACTCCCCGATGTTGACGTGTCACAACGGCGAATGCCAAGTAAGGAGATAGTCGGTCGGATAGAGCTCGCATTTATTTGGATTTCCCGTAAATACAGGTCAAAGGGCGGGGATGCCGTCTACGCAAGCAGTTAGAGGACAGATTGGCGAGTGTATTCGTACCACACAACATTGTGAAGAGTGAAAGTACGGTGGCGTTATTAAAGTCTAATAAACATCGCGTATTTTCGAACACATCCTTCATCTTCAAAAAATCTAAACGTATTTCACAATCGATAGGGGCTCATTTTGTTATCATAAAAAAAGTCACTTAGAGGTACGTAATTATTATAAAAGTGAACTTTATTGATAGAATACATACAAAAGAATTAGAAAACGGCAAAAACATGTTTTTTTTTTTTTAAACCTCATTTCAGCTGCAATGTCTATTTTAATGTTCTAAATATAAACAAATATATGTTATTGTACAATGTACCTGTTTTTTTAAAAGAATAAATGTGTATTCTTGCAAAAAAGATTGGGTCAGTAACTATTTGGGGGGCCAGTAACTTTTAAAATCCACTGCCCCCCCCCCCCGGCCAGTGAATACAAAACCTTATTGTCAACCCCTATTTAACCTATTCTCTGGGAAATAGAGAGGAAACAAATGCATAACTACAAGGTAGCAACATGTTTACATATCTATAGTAAGCTGAGGTGGCAGTTCTGGCATATTGCGAACAAGGTGGCTTAAAAAAACAGAAAGGTGGCCTGCCTCACTCATCATATAGCAAGGGAAACACTTGCAGTAGTGCAACACTCAAATTCCATCCATTCTTCAGTTTCTATGCTACTCTAAACTTAATTCATCATCATCAAATACATCATGGCTATTAATTAAGACCTGGATAAATTATGTACTCATGTGAACCTAATAAATGTCCTGTTATTATACCACAGTATACTGGCCCTATATATGCAATTTTTCGATTTAGGTACTTTCACAGGCATAGTCAATGTTTTAGGAGAACAATCATTCTCACTTGTGCTAATCATTCTTTGCTCACTTATCACTCACTAACAATCATATGCCATAATGATAATGGCTCCACATAACAGCTAAGTTTGTACCAATTTAATGACAGACTTCCACGGATCATATATTTTGACATTCTTTTTATGAAAACAGGTATGATTTGACACTGAAATGAAACAGGAGGCATAGTGATCGATTTTCCACCCTAAATTATTATTTAGCACTATACTATTAGTATTATTATATTTAAATGATATGACATAGAAAAGTATTACAATGATTTTACATAACTGGTTTTATATATGCTGCTGTCTGCAATAGCAGTACAAATAGGTTAGAACTCAACTCTAATTTAAGGAAATAAATACTCTTGTTCTATTATGTAGATATAATTATAATTACATAATTGTATCATTACACATATATAATCAGACTATAAATAAAACACTTGAACCCAAAAATAGCCAGTGGATTAAATGCCATTTAAAATAAAATGACCATAAATGAGAATTCATCCCATTCTTATGGTGTTTAGCTAACATTGCTATTGCATTGCCTACATTAAAAAAATCACCAAGCTTGGTGTGAGCTCTGTAATATGAGCCTACCCTAGTGAAGGCAGTGTGTAATGTATGTGTAATGCCAAGAATGTTATTTGATGTTGGCCACTGCACAGACATCAGACAGGGGTTGAACATGTTCATCAAATATTCTTCAATGTTCAAGCATTCCATCAAAACCTAAACTAAAACAAAAAGGAACTCTTGATATAATAATATCATTTATTATAATTAAAATACACGGAGAATCAGCATTCAAAATTACTTCCAACCAGGAGGCCTGAGACTCAACATGTTGTTGGTGGCAGCACATAAGACAGGCAATTTTTTATTTTGCAAATAATTTCCAAAATGGAAATGTATGCCTGGTACAGAAACTAGACGGAAAAATAGTAAACATTTTGAGTCAGTCATTTGAGTGTAGTTTAATCTTTTTGTTCTGTCTGATTCAGTTTAAATACAGTTATGTGTGGTAAATGTTTCTATTAAAACCAATAATTTATCTAAATCCATGAATATATTAAACTTTTCTGTGAAATATCCATAGAAACTGGTTTTAGTAAATAATGGATCATACTCCAAATGCCATACAGGCAAACACTGATTTATGATGTTTCTTGGGCATGGCTGAGCCACTGACTAAAAAGCTTAACAGTTAAACTCAGTGATGAAAAAAGCTCTGGCATATGAAGGCAACAGTTCTCGGGAGTACCCTACATTCATGTAGTCTCTAATTTCTATAGCACTTGATGTTTGTTTTAATTTTTTCAACGTTAATGTTTTTCTGTAAATTATAAATTGTTGCCTGTATTTAAATACTTTCCTAAAGTATTTGACTTTTTTATAAATACTTTTCAAATACATTGTCAGTATCAACATTTATGTTTCAAGATCACATATAATGCTTGCCAAACTGATTACCTTCACTGCAACTTCACCCAACAGTGCTAATTACTGATGAAGACACTTAAAACAGCAGGTGTTCCCATGGCCCTGGCAGGCTGGCAGTGACCACAACTATTGTTTGCTCAGAGCCAGAGGATGGCTTAGCACATGACAATGACCATAGGTCAATATCCCCTGTCTTCTTTAGGCTCCAAGCTGGCACCATACTATTCTGGTTTCCTGGCTGACTTTGATGTTGAGCTGTCACACTTCCTCTCAAGACCCTAGCAGTCATTAGCAGCCAGTGTCTTTTCTGGGGGCAACATAGGCATTTTATTGTGGACCTCCTGGCTTAACATAACAAACAACACAGTTTTGCCTCTGCCTCTGTGGATAGAGGTTATTGAGTCAATTGTCACTGTGGTGTAGTTAGCAATAACAATATTCGCTAGCACAGGTCTGCCTGTCATCATATGAGCTAAACACTAATTATGCCCTATAAACTAGATATCTCAATATATGAGTTGTTACCTACATAGTAATACATCCTGAAAAAAATAAATATTTGAAAAAGTATTTCAAATACTTTCCAATACATTTGTATTTGAATCCCTCAAGAGTATTTGTATTTAAATACATTTCAATGTATTTGACCCCATATCTGCACAGTACAGAGATATATAATTTTATGAAACAGGTGACCACTTCCGTGACTAGAGGGGAAAATGAATGAATATTTCATGTAATATCTCAATGTGTAATCTGGCTTTTGCATACAGTACGTTAAATGGGTCACACACACAAAGTGCATACATGTTAGGTTACATGGCGTGTGAACATGTGTAGATCCATACCACTAGAGAAAGATAAATGTCTTGAGACATTTACAGTAACATTCCTATATCATGTTTGCAATGATCAAGTTCCATGGTGCAATCTTAGACTTCCCTCATGTGGACATGCCCTGTTTACAACAAATGCTGTTAGGAATATTATGTTAATAACAATAAAGGAATCGAACTTCAACTAGAGTTATATTTAGCTTGATGTTTACGTGACGTGTACATTAAAATACTGTCAAAGTGAAGTTTGCCTAAGCAAATCTTGTGTGTATACATAAAATTAAAATTAACCCTGAAATTAACAAATATGCCAGATATGTACCCAAAGCACAGGCAGATGGGTAAAAATATGCCAAATAATATTTTATAAGGTTAGGTAAAAAATTTATTCAAGATAAATAAAGCCTACTTTAGTTCAACTTGTTTAATATCAGTTACAACTTATATGTCACCCCTTTAGTCATGTGCATACTAGTTCTCAAACAGTGCAGCCCTTCTCTCCTGAACAGTCTTTCAGGATTCAGTATTGTTGTTCTGGTTTCTTGAACTAGATCTCAGAATATTGTCAAGCTGCTCAATGCTGCATCAGTTTGGACTTTATAACTGTGCAAACTAGCTTGAATATGTGTGAATTAGTCACTACAGGAAACTAGCCAAATACTTGGGCTATCATATGGTATAACAAAATACAAAAGTAGCATCAAAGAATGTTCTGTCAAGTCCATGGGAAAACTGTGTGTGTATTCCACAAACAAGGCCATCTATGCATAAGTCAAGTGTAAAGTTATACACGCCAGTACATATATCATTGAAACAATAACAACTATACACCAGCACATAAAACAAGAGCAACCAGTGCATATTCTAGATAAAAAGTACTATGGGCAGTGTCATGATAAATGGTGAAACCAGTATGCATATCCAACTACCAATTTCTTTAAATATATTTTAAATTTACACACATATATATATATATATATATATATATAGTTATAACCAATGTGGAAATAAAGAAATAAATCACATGAATGTAATGCTGATATAAACATAAATAATATTAAAGGACCTCCATTATGTTCAAGCAACACAAATCAATTTTTTTTAAATTCATCAGATTTCTAAATAACTTGCCTCCAAGTTCATTAGCCCTAATGCAGATCTATCACAACTGAAACCAGCTATTTTGTAATATAACTACATAAACCTCTACTGTAAAGGAGTATGTAGCTTTAATAATTGAAGATTACACAAACGTAAGGAGTTTCATATCACAATAAAAATCCCAAACAATATTATAGTGAAACACTAACACACCATCTACTGAACGCACTGAGTACTGCATGACTATTAGGCAATTTGCCAAAAACAATATCATCATCAAACAGTCGTTTTTCATACTTATATGTTAACATAGCTAATTGGTATTAATGTATATATGTACTGCACCATTAAATATAGTACAAGGCCAACCTAGCTTTAACTCCATCTAAATTGTCAATTTGGTTTTACAATTCAATAACAATATTCTTAAATTGAAACATTATATTAACCAAGATTTCTAAAAAAAAATATGGCTTGCATGGATTCAGGATAGATGTCACAGATCTGTCTGCTAAATAGTGTTATATGATTTGGGTATTATCTAAAAAAGCAAATTAATTTTGAAATCCAGTTCAGCCTTGACAATCCACACACCCTAGGAAGACCAGCTTCATTATACCCACAGCTGACCCAAAACATGCAAAACAAATATAATTATTTTTGGTGTCTGCAAATATAGTCCAAAAGTCCACAATGTACTGTATGCTTCTGGACAATGAACTTGCCGTAATTGTATAAAAATAACAATTTTAGTAATAACTGATACAATAACATTATATTACGTATCAGCATTACAGTGCATAGTCAATCAAAAATAGCTAATGTAATGTGTATAGTTCTGTAGGGTATACATACTATATAGTATTTACTATTAGCAATAGTAACAACTAGTCCCAAATCAATAATACTGTTGACAACCTAAATATTCAAACCACCATGCCAAAATTCATTACCCTGCATATTTGACATAATTGCTAATTTATTAATTCACCAGTATAAATTGACGTCATGTGCTTGATCCACTCACAACTATGACTATTCAAAGAAAATATTAAATTATTTGAATTCTGGCCGTTCACGTGTCAGAGTTAAAAATAGTACAATGTCATGTTCACCCGTGTGATTCAACTATGTAGTCCAATTTGCAGTGGTGTATTGTAGTAAACAACTCGTATAAGTGGCAAGTCACAACAAGATAACTATGTTCCAGTGACACTGTCATTAACGATCGTTATCTACCTTCCCCTCGCCTTGTGCTGTCGTTATTTGTATGTCCGCGCACCACCATTGCTAGCCGAACACGTTCCAATTCGCGCTTACCATCCGGCATTCATAACACATTTGCCTGAACTATATTAATCCCTCAAAAACGGCACTGTGCAGCCGTCCGTGAAAATGACATTTGTCAACAAATGACTATTCCGGGTTCCCATAGTGTTTTCAATAACAGAGATATGCGAGATCTAAACGATTTTAAGCCGTGCGTAAATATAAGTAGTCTAGGCCACCCATTCCTTTACGGCCGACAACTTACCATTCACGAACCTACACCGATTTATCTCAAAGAAAATGCCGGGTCGCATCTGCCTACGATCCTTCCGGAATCTTGGCACAAATACTACGTTATCAAACATTCATTATTTCTTAGCTTGCATAACTAGTTTCCAAATCAAATACAATGTTGGCAGTTTTTGAAATGTGCAAAAAGAAAATGCAAGGAATGCAATAAAATCTAGCCAACACGATAAACAGGATAAACTTACCTTTTCGGGCCGAGGCTCGCTCAAACAAAGGCCAACGCAGCTTACCACTACCAAAAACTTCCTCGGCTTCGAGTCTACCAGCCTTTTCTGCTAATTTGAATTTAATCCCACGCTTTAAAAATAAAATATACAGACGACTTAACAACTGGTTTCTCTTAGGAAACCATATAAATATATTTCCACGTGCCAATAAATAAAGGTGAATTTGAAACGCACCGAATGGCACACACCGCACAACCTCGCACTGTAAATGGTATTGGTCTCGCGGGCTCTCGCCACAAACACGTTTTACTACAGTGCTTATGCGGAAATATATTTATATATGCTTATTATTTTATAAATAAGTTGGATAAACTAGCGTTATGAAGTTATTACAATAAAATAAGCGGTTCGTTAAAGTTTATAATTGCTTTCCCATGAGCCAGCTGCAGACGAAACGACAACAACGATGGCAGATGTCAAGGCGTTAGAGCATCCTACGTTGAAGGTACATAAGTCCAGTTTTCGATGAAGTCTTCCATTTTATCTGCGCCATGTATCGACCCAACCCTGAAAACAGTGTTTATTTTAAATTTTTATTCCAGTAATACCAACAAGTAGTTTGTTTACTGTCACAAAAGCCACTGGCATAATGATATGAATTGTCTGGCTCCAAGTCCAAGCACAGTCTATCTTTTCAAACTGTCAAACTAACTTAGACACGCCCCGCGTCAGCTAGAAACCCAGTTCGACAAGAGAAATGTAGGGTATGAATAGCAGTATTTGAATAGCATGTGACACAGCATTCAGTTTGGATAACATTTACTCATATTTGAATTTTAGTACGAGTTAGCTTTTACAAGTTCAATCACATACTTGTTTGCAGCTCTATTCTTCCAGAATCCAGAGTAGAGCAATGGCTGAGCCTGGCATTGGGCTGCAACAGGGCTCAACTTATCCAGACTAATATATATCTATTCATAGTATTGGGTATTGTACCATTAGGCATTTGAATTGGGAAGGGGAGGAGTCTGTGAGCCAGACAGTGTGACACATTCAGCACTGAATCCAACTGTGGAGTGGTGCTGAGACTGAAGGGGCTGATCGATAAGCTTTACAAGTTGAATTTTAAACATAACAAGTCATTGTGAATTTATACAATAAATAATTGTTAAACATAATTTATTTACATGCTGGTATAGAATAAATTAAAGGACGGCTAAACTAAATGTAATACAAATTACATTTTATTTATTAATGTACATGCTATATTTATAAATAACATTATGCTAAGACTAAAATATATGAACAAGTCTTGCAATGTACGTACATCATTTTCCAAATTTATATAATTAATTAAATCTGCTAGGCTGTACCACAAATCAATTTATCAGACAACCTGATACATCAAATGCAATGCGGCTATATGGTTGCCATTTTTTTTAAATGACACAAATTATGTGTACAGTAATCATCTTGTAGATTTGGAATTTGTTTCTGCAGTTTGCTCTTGAGGTTGGACTATAACTATTAGTCTGTATTAGACAAGATGTGATTACTGTATCTGAGGCAGAGACTGAAACATTTCTGTCAGTTATGGATGGGTGTTAAAATGTACATAATCTTTTCGAATACAATCTGCAATTAATAGAAGAAGAAATAGGACAATCATACCCTTAATAAATAACATATCTGACTAGTGCCATAATTAACTTAAAGGTTAAGTGAAATAAACTTTTTTTAATCAAAATTTGAATTAAACAATGCTGTCATCGTATATCTTGGTTTTACTATTGATGCCAACCTGTTGGTGGGGGCAGAAGTACTTAGTAAATGCGTGCCTGAATGTACAATACTGTCTGCACTGGATCTCACATGTATTATGTGACACACTAACGACCAGAATAACCAAGTCTCCTATACATGCTCTTGTTATATCAAGAATAGACTACAGGAACACTATGTACAGAATATCTAACTGGTTGCTTCTTTGCCTTGAGATAATACAGCTCTCTGTGGTCAGGGTCATTTTTACATATTAGGCAGGGTAATTGCAGAGCATCACAGCATCACTGAATAGCCTGCTGGTGAACTGGAGTGTGCAATATAAGTTAAACGTATGTGTATTCACTGGTATCCAGACGTTTTGGTAAAGGATAGTTTGGTAATGGACATTTTGGTAACATGACAGTTTGGTAATGGGACATTTTGGTAAACACACATTTTGGTAACATGACATTTTGGTAAAACCAACAAATATTCTTTAAAGGTATATTTCATTATTTAAAAACTTTGAGGTTAATAATAATAAATGAATGCAACTACGGTCCTCTACCAAAACGTCTGGATACTGGTGAATATATGCAAGTGTAACTTATATTGGACGCGCCACTTCACCAGCAGGCTATTCAGTGATGCTCTGCGATCACCCTGCCTAATATGTAAAATGACCTTAGCCACAGAGTTGTATTATCTCAAGGCAAAGGAGTAACCAGTTAGATATTCTGTACATAGTGTTCCTGTAGTCTATTCTTGATATAACAAGAGCATGTACGAGAAAATTGGTTATTCTCGTCATTAATGTTCACGACAAGATACTGGCCCGTCATGCATCATAGATTTTCCCACAAGCGCTATGCACTTCAGCCAACTGACCATAGCCTGTATCCCGGCTAAAGCCCGGCACGGGCTGGAAATCCGAGTCCGCAGCCCATCCCGCACATTACAATTCAGCCTGCCCCGCTCCGCCCCGCCCTGCAGTAACTTGGCCCGCAACCAGTCCGCACCGCAAATTTTGTCACATCCTGGCCTGCAGCCCACACCGCATTAACTTGGCCCTCCCCGCAGCTCGGCCCACAGTAATTTGTCAAAGGTCAGCCCGCAGCCCATAACAGATTGCATATCTAACATGGAATAATAAAAAATAACTAATCCTTGTTGATCTTACTTAATTTATTAACTAAATTTTATTGATTAAAATACTTTTAATTGGGTATGACAATTAATATATGGCTAGTTATATTTTATATTCACCTGTTTTTTTAACCAGTTAATTACATGAAATTCAATTAACCACATTTTCCAGTCAGATAGAAATAATTATGTTGGAAGTCACTGTGGTCATTCACCATGACAACATATCATCAGAGAAGCTTATAGCTACTTCCTGTTGTAGCTACTTTATTATTCCCATTATAGCTACTAATTAAGTTTGACAGTTGAACTAGTCCCATTATAGCTCCTTTTCTATTTATTCTTTTCACGGTGTAACAAGATAAGGGAGCATTAACTATTTCATTTCCATCCAGCTGATAACCATAAGGGATGTGTGTTCCACTCCCACTGAGGAATTTCCACAACTGATAACTTTGAGCAAGAGCTTTGTGCAGACATGGCTTGGTGGTGATTCAAAGACCTCCATGGACATGTAGAATGTCTACACAGAAACTGACAAATGAACAAACAACCATGTTGAGGGGTGGAATTCCAAATTTGTGAAAGTTGTGGGGAAATACCATCCCAACATCTTCCAGTTCATGGTTGCTCAACATGATGCTGCCGTCACACCACCACATAACAAGAATAATTGATGACTCATTACTTTTTGATAAATGCAATAATTCTATACTCTGTACAATTAGAAATGTACTTGCCTTAAACAATTTTTTGCACAAGTGTTTGATGGTCTATTTTCCATTTCAAATAACGGACAGTTACATTTATATACCATTCTCATGACTTTTTAAATGTGTCCTTCTGTACTACATTTCATGTAGAAATCTTACAATAACCTAAAATAGTTAATGCTCCCTCTTGCTGTCCCCTCCTGAATTGTGTAATTAAATAAGTAGCTATAACTTAGTCATGACTTGTAGTCAGTTGTCACCTGGACCAAGGTGGACCCAGCTGCAACTAGCAACAACAGACCTCTTTTTCAATGGCCTTCCTGTCTTTTGATCTTGGTTTTCATGTCCCTTGCTTGCCCCCTTTTAACCAGCTCAGCTAGGTGGCAGCTGCTAAAGCCTGCTATTGTCTCAGTGCCTCATTGGTGGTGCAGTGATAAGAAATATTGGCTAAAAGGAAGGAAGGGGTGTCCCAAGTCAGGTAGGATCTTCAATTGCTTTATACTGTTGTAGTTTTACAACTTACCAGACTGGGTAATTGGGTATCCTACCAGACATTCCCATTACTCGAATATATATATATATATATATATATATATATATATATATATATATATATATATATATAAAAAACAATACATAGATACCAGCCAACACTCAGCCATTGAAAGTGAAACGAAATCTGTATTTGAACCCCTCAAGAATAGTTTAAAAAAATTGTTATTAAATACTTATTAATATATTAGAACCAATATCTTGTAACAAATGTTATGATAAATACATTGAACATGGTAAATCAAGAAGTGAAGTTTTCTGTTTTTAGGCAGTACATGAGAAAGCAATACCAAAATATAGTGTTTTTTATGTCACCATGGATAAAGATAATAATACTGTGTCACCAATCACCATACAGATATTATGTCACTATAAAGATGCTATAGTAAACACCATATGATTCAAATTTAAGGGAATCACTGCTGACCCTAAACTTATTGTCAATCAAAATCTGTGGGCCCCCAAATATTTTGGCAGAATTTTGCATTATAAAGTCTATAACGTTGTATCTCAAATGTAAAATAAAACAGATGCTCTGCCACATTTTACAATGTACTACCACTACCAAACTGTCTTACTTAATTTTCCCCACCCTAATAAACATGAACAGACATCCAATGTTTGCAAACCAGCTGGCTCCCACTAATCTTAGGCAAAATTCTAACATTGAAATATATAGTCAATTGTGATATGTATATATGTATATATGTATATATGTATATATGTATATATGTATATATGTATTTATATACGTATTATATACGTATTATATACGTATTATATACGTATTATATACTATATATATATATACATATATATATATATATATATGTATATATATATATGTATATATATATATATATATATATATATATATATATATATATAAAATTAGTTAATAAATAACTAGTAATACATTATTAGTTTGAATAAAAATTTCAAAAAATAAAATATATATGGGGTATGACGAATAATGTATAAAATGATGATCTGACTAAACAGTAAAAGTGAGTTTGCTTTAAGATAAGTTTTAAAACGTGTCCATGCACTGTATCAGTTGTAGATCTTCTAACAATGCATTCCAGCAGGTTGGTCCTGCGCATGAGAATGATCGACGGCAATACTGCTCAGATTTCGGGACATAAAACTTCAAAAAGGCACATGGTTTTATCCTCTGGTGCACGCAAAAGGCACATTCATTTTGTTTTCCAGGACATTCCCTGCACTGGCTGCACATACATGACTTTTCGTGAATGTTATACACCTACCTGAGACAATTGAGTGGGGATAAGTTCACCAGATGGAGCAAGTGTTAAGGAGTGGGATGTTGCTCTTTACGTGTGTCTTTGTCAGTCAGGCAACTGCATATTTTACTACTTTCGTTTTCACCTAAAATCAGTATGAACAATACAGGGCTTTATGCAGGACCAAATTATTGCCAGTCACACATGTTTTGGTAGACATTTTGGATGTTAACTGTTAAGCCAGTTTACAAACTTTAAATGTGTCTGATGACCTGAAATGGACTACAAACACACATGTGACACCATTTATACTCACTTCTAAGGTATAACTGACAATATCTGTGTTTTTTTAGAAACAATTTCTGTTTCTTAATTTTTTTACCCGTCCACCCATATTTCTACCCATCAACAACGGTTTTTACCCATCCAGATGATGGGTGGTCGGATCTCTGCATAATGCTATGGAATGATATAAAAAGTCCACTGGAAAACAGAGAGTTGTCTTGTTTTGTTCAGCCAATTAAACAACTGTTTGTTGCATATAAATAGCAATCATTGTGTGTCATCCAACTGAATGCGAGTTGCAACTATAACCAAGTAGCTCAGGTGATCAAAATAGAGCTCTAAAATTAACTGCCACACCTGCATATGGTCTAGAAAGGTAATAGAAGAGAATGAACAAATGTAACGAGACAGTTTTGATTTTGTAATTACAGAGTGTATAATAATAATAGTGTCGAAATCAAAGTTGTTATAATATTCAATAACAACATTGTACTTGTGCTGTAAAAATACCTTTCATTAAGTACTTCTTGAAAAGTGTCCTCATCCATAAACCATTATGTCACTACTAGTGACTACTACCTGGTACTTATAGGGAGCCACTCAATTTCCCTGTGTCCAAAATTAGCAGACTTAGTCATATGTAACAGGAGGAACGATGTGTTTGACATTGGACAATGGATTTTTCATTGTAGTTTGACTTCAAAGGGTGCTGCAATTAACTTTGTCTGATTCAACCATATTGCCTATTAGGCTTGTTAGGAAACTGTTGTTTTATGTTTGCCATTGGCATTTGAACATGTTTTGGGTAGTAATTAAACATTGAAATTGTGACAGGCTTGTTAGAACAGTTTGGCAGGAATGCACCATGACTTGTCATTTGTCAAGCTCATCAAATATAGATATCCAATGCCAGCTCTATCACATATAATAGATCTACAACTTGTGTTATGTCAAATAAGAGAGGCTTGGCCAATTCGTCACATTTACCTGTCTTACATGTCTACTCAATAAGTGGCAAATGTTAAATTGTTGAGCACTTTTCAGTGGTTGCAAACGTTTTTACGCCAACGTTCGCAGGCAGAGCTCACCAATGTGAACCCTGTAATTATGGTGAATGACAACCTTGTGAACTCTGCGCACTACTAGTTATCTGTGTAGCACAGTCACCTCTGACTACAGTCCTGATGGTGAGATTACATACATGACACAAGCAGCTAGACTCTGGCTGTGAAGAATCACTTCCTGTCACTCCTTGGCGACATGAACAAATCACCACCACGTGTAAAGACTATTGTTCCATGGTCTTCAATCTGCTGCACAGCTCTGTGTTGAGTAGTGAAGTGAAGTTTATACATCATCATACACACTCACATATTAAAAGAAACAGTTTATACACATCTTGCTGTGTTGATGATCTATGGATGCATGCAATGAGACATGAGAGATTGCTGTCATACAGGCCTCCCTGTAAATAAATACATAAAGATTATGCCATTATGATACAGTTGTCAACTTGTCATTGTTGATGCTGCCTGACAACTCTACAAGTGTTTAACATAATGTGTGCATATACAAAGAATTGTAATCTAACAGTTTTATCAAAACTAATACATGTGTGCTACATGATAGTGCCAGCTAATGTAATTGGTCATTGCTAATATTTCCTGACTAGTGAGTCCACAAGTTGTTATCAGTTGTGTGTTTACAAACAATGTATAACGGTGCTGGTACCAGGTAGTTGTACTAAAACTAATACTATAGTGTCAACAATGTAAATTTCTTATTTTGATTTTCTAATGTGCATGAGTATTGATACATGTTGATTATTGTTGGAGTGGTAGTTTATCACCCCACTCTGGGAAACTACTGTCTAGTCTGGATGCCTTAGCCTTAAATTATACTGGGGGTACTGTCTGAGAACTTATGGGGATGCAATTGGAGGTTATTAGTGGGGGTGTGGTTGAAAGTGGCATGGGGGTTCAGCTGGAGATTTCATACAGGTGCTGACCTTTGAGTTTTCGTGTAATGTGTGAACAAAACTTATATAGTACGTAAAGAGAACTGGACCAAGAACAGACCAATGTGGCACTCTCTGGACCAGACGGTCTGACCAGGTCCACCCTAGATAGACAGCTTGTGTAGACAGTCCATGAAGTCAGGTTTGCCTGAAATCACTGATATGCAATGCTGATAATACCCACACTTCTGGTGCAAGCCAACAACAGCGAATGATCTACAGGATCAGCAGACACCTCCAGGGCTTTTTGTCCAGTGAATGATCTACAGGATCAGCAGACACCTCTAGGGCTTTTTGTCCAGCGAATGATCTACAGGATCAGCAGACACCTCTAGGGCTTTTTGTCCAGTGAATGATCTACAGGATCAGCAGACACCTCTAGAGCTTTTTGTCGAGTGAATGATCTACAGGATCAGCAGACACCTCTAGAGCTTTTTGTCCAGTGAATGATCTACAGGATCAGCAGACACCTCTTGGGCTTTTTGTCCAGCCAATGATCTACAGGATCAGCAGACACCTCCAGAGCTTTTTGTCCAGCCAATAATCTACAGGATCAGCAGACACCTACAGAGCTTTTTGTCCAGCCAATAATCTACAGGATCAGCAGACACCTCCAGAGCTTTTTGTCCAGCCAATAATCTACAGGATCAGCAGACACCTACCCCTACAGAGCTTTTTGTCCAGTGTCATCAGGTTAATAAATAATTCTGGATTTGCAGCAGTGCAGTTTCTCTATTGTGATTTGGCTTGGAGATCAGAATGGATGCAGGTGGACATTTCACAGTTGAAGATCATAAAATTATAGCGGTGCATTTGAATGTTTTTTTATCACGACAATCAATGACAGAACTAAGAACTTGTCCGCCTTAAAAAACAGCCACACCATAGACATGCATTGACTGTCTTCTTATAATTGCAGGTGCCGTATGAAATTCTGAACAAACGTTTTCGGACAGCCCAAAAAATTGTTGACCGGGAGGTGTCCCATGTCCAGACGTCAGCCGCAGAACTCGAGAAATGTCTGCAGGACAACTCAACGACAATCCGGGATGTTGCGACCGTATTAGATGGAATGGTGGAGAGATTGACCATCCTCAAACGAAAGGCAAGTTGTTTGGGTTAAATGTAATCTTCAGTCAATCTTGTACTGTTGCTGTTTGTTTTTACAGTAAGACCATGTTACGTAGCATAAACTGTGTTTCTTCAAATACCCAAATTTATCTTAAGAAAAAAACTTTATTTCAACAGTTCAGTATTTACAAAAACGTCTTCACTGTCACTCAAATCTGCAGTTTATAAAATGAGCTCTTTAATTCCAAATATATAATTCAAAAGCCCAGCTTCTAGTGTCAGTACACTGTCATCATGACTTTGAAGTTGCAGTTGCATGCAATGACCATTCAATGTCTGTAATATTCAGTTTATTTAGGATGTGCATAAGCAAGGTTAGTCCAATTGTTTTCTTAATTACAACGTATTGATCTGTATTTATCCATATATGTATAATATATATATATATATATATATATATATATAAATTTATTCCCAATAGAATACAATAAAAGTTTTGTGAAAACATAGTTGGTAATAGTTATTCAACTACCTAGGTACATGGACTGACCACATCCACTTGTTAAGAGAGCCTATAAATGCTCTAGTAAGTTATGGTTTCTGTAGATTTGTAGTTGACTATTATTTCACTATGGAATGCTGGGCAGTTCTTCTTTATCTTCATTCAGTGACATTCACAGACTATTGTACAAACATTCTTTACAAACTACACATACCTCCTCAGATCATATCTAGCTGTTTTTCCAACAAGACACGACATTTGATACATAGACGCATTCAGATTTATTACACTGATTTTATCTGGTTGCCAGCTAGTGTTTTTGACAGAGGAAGTCATGGTTCATGAATCAAATGGGCCAGGATTAGGATTGGCAGGGGCCGGGGGTGGGGACGCATGTGTCAAAGCACATGTTGAATGTCTGTGTGCAAAAGATTTAGTTTGTACCATTATTGGAAGCTGCTTAAATCTTATTTCTTTCTGTTAAACAAATCCACAGACGACAATGCTGATGGTGATGCAGAGCTTTATGCAGGATACAACTATTGCCAGTCACACATGTTTTGTTGGACACATGGATGTTAACTGTTAAGACAGTTGACAAACTTTTAAATGTGTCTGATGACCTGAAATGGACTACAAACACACATGTGACACCATTTTCACTCACTTTCAAGGCATAACTAACAATATCTATGGTTTTGGAAGACCTTTTTTTGCTCCTTCATCTTTTTTACCCATCCACCATATTTCTACCTGTCCATATTCGTTTTTACCCATCCACATGACGGGTGGACGGGTCTCTACATAAAGCTATGTGGTGGTGGTGGTTTATTACAAAAACTTTACCTGCATTCAGTTGTACATAATATACCTTTGATTTCTCAGGTAGTCGTTCATTCCGGGTACATTTTAATCAGAAACGATAAGTGCCTACAAAAACGGTCATTCAAGATGAGTGGTCGCACAAGACAGGTTCTACTGTATTGTCAAAGTTTCTATAATGATAATGTTACGCCACAAGTGGCAGATGTTTCCTCCAACACATACAATACATATGTCATTTCATTCCATGGTGCAAGAAAACAATCAGTGCAGTTAAAGAGCAGAAAAGTAGAACAACAGCATGTACCACAACAGTACCATTCTCATAGATGCATGCATTAAAATTACAATGATGAATGGTAATTATCTAAGGCACTAATATTGTCCTCTAAGTCTATTAAGTAATATTATTCTGTGATTACGTTTAGCCATAGCAAAGGTTTTACTGAAGTCAAGAAAAACTCCGTAGTACATAATCATCACAGTCTATAGCTGCAGCAATTTTGTAAACTAGTTGCACAAGAGCCAAACTTGCAGAATGTTTTTTCCTGAATCCAAATTGGTACTGATAGACATAGAAGATGTTATGTATATTTGTAAAATTTGTTATAAAAGTTGTACATTATTCTTTCAAGCACTTTTGACACTACTTACAAAATCAGTATTGAATGGTAATTGCTTACACTTGTCTTGTCACCTCCCCTAATCCTTACATCCGAAAAACAGCTGGAGTAATCTTTATTAAACTCTGATGAAATAGTATTATATGTTTTATTTGGGTCGTCAAAAGTGATCAAGTAATTATTGTGCCGAAGCGTAGCACAAAAGACAGAACAAAGACTCGGCTGTCGCAGGCTGGCGGGTTATTTCCTTAAACATGCTATGTAAGGAAAAAACACAGCAGCCTGTGTTAGTGAATAACACGGGTAAGAACTGTGGTTATTATCAGATTGTACGACTGAGCCAGACCATAAGATCTGCAGATAAGACATGTTCTGTCATTGATGCCATCACATGAAAATGTTACAGACACGGCTGGCCAGCCCTGTACAGAATGTTGTAGCCATTGTTGTGTGACTTTATATGTAATGGACAGCTATGTCACAGAGTAAGTTCTTAGTAACTCTCATTTAGTTAGGTAGCTTTATCCTGGCATGGTCTCACCCCATGGAAAGATACCTGCCTGGTTTGTTACATCTTGCTGCCATTTTGAACCATGGGCAAGTTCATTTGTCTGAATAATTGAGATGTATCAATCTAGTTTCCGTGTTTGTAACCGAGCAGATCTGCCAGGGATTGCAGAATAGTCCAAGGACTTTTGCACTTTTTATGTTTCACCTGTACGTACAGTTGTTTGAGCTAACTGCTTGTGTATTGCCACGTCATCACCACATGTTTACGTTTGGCTGTATGTCGTGTAGGCGGAGGAGAGTATCTCTATCACCACGTGTTTACATTTGGCTGTATGTCGTGTAGGCGGAGGACAGTATCTCTATCACCACGTGTTTACATTTGGCTGTATGTTGTGTAGGCGGAGGACAGTATCTCTATCACCACGTGTTTACATTTGGCTGTATGTCGTGTAGGCGGAGGACAGTATCTCTATCACCACGTGTTTACATTTGGCTGTATGTCGTGTAGGCGGAGGGAGTATCTCTATCCCCGTGTTTTAATTTGGCAGATGCTGTCCAGGGATGGCAGAATATCCAAGGACTTTTACATTTTTATGTTTCAACTGTACTACAGTTGTTTACTAATGCTATGTGTGTTGGGCCCACTCATCACCACTGTTTACATTTGGCTGTATGTCGTGTAGGCGGAGGAGAGTATCTCTATCACCACGTGTTTACATTTGGCTGTATGTCGTGTAGGCGGAGGACAGTATCTCTATCACCACGTGTTTACATTTGGCTGTATGTCGTGTAGGCGGAGGACAGTATCTCTATCACCACGTGTTTACATTTGGCTGTATGTTGTGTAGGCGGAGGAGAGTATCTCTATCACCACGTGTTTACATTTGGCTGTATGTCGTGTAGGCGGAGGACAGTATCTCTATCACCACGTGTTTACATTTGGCTGTATGTTGTGTAGACGGAGGAGAGTATCTCTATCACCACGTGTTTACATTTGGCTGTATGTCGTGTAGGCGAAGGCAGTATCTCTATCACCACGTGTTTACATTTGGCTGTATGTTGTGTCGAGGGGAGTTTTTATGTTATTGCTATCTTAGCGAGAGTTTCATCACCACGTGTTTACATTTGGCTGTATGTCGTGTAGGCGGAGGAGACTATCACAATCACCACTTGTTTACATTTGACTGTATGTCGTGTAGGCGGAGGACAGTATCTCTATCACCACGTGTTTACATTTGGCTGTATGTCGTGTAGGCGGAGGACAGTATCTCTATCACCACGTGTTTACATTTGGCTGTATGTTGTGTAGGCGGAGGAGAGTATCTCTATCACCACGTGTTTACATTTGGCTGTATGTCGTGTAGGCGGAGGACAGTATCTCTATCACCACTTTTCTGTATGTAGCGGAGAGATCTATCACCACGTGTTTACATTTGGCTGTATGTTGTGTAGGCGGAGGAGAGTATCTCTATCACCACGTGTTTACATTTGGCTGTATGTCGTGTAGGCGGAGGACAGTATCTCTATCACCACGTGTTTACATTTGGCTGTATGTTGTGTAGACGGAGGAGAGTATCTCTATCACCACGTGTTTACATTTGGCTGTATGTCGTGTAGGCGGAGGAGTATCACATCACCACGTTGTTTACATTTGGCTGTATGTTGTTTGGCGGAGGAGACTATCACAATCACCACTTGTTTACATTTGTATGTGTGTAGGCGGAGGAGACTATCACAATCACCACTTGTTTACATTTGGCTGTATGTCGTGTAGGCGGAGGACAGTATCTCTATCACCACGTGTTTACATTTGGCTGTATGTTGTGTAGACGGAGGAGAGTATCTCTATCACCACGTGTTTACATTTGGCTGTATGTCGTGTAGGCGGAGGACAGTATCTCTATCACCACGTGTTTACATTTGGCTGTATGTTGTGTAGGCGGAGGAGAGTATCTCTATCACCACGTGTTTACATTTGGCTGTATGTCGTGTAGGCGGAGGACAGTATCTCTATCACCACGTGTTTACATTTGGCTGTATGTTGTGTAGACGGAGGAGAGTATCTCTATCACCACGTGTTTACATTTGGCTGTATGTCGTGTAGGCGGAGGACAGTATCTCTATCACCACGTGTTTACATTTGGCTGTATGTTGTGTAGGCGGAGGAGAGTATCTCTATCACCACGTGTTTACATTTGGCTGTATGTCGTGTAGGCGGAGGAGACTATCACAATCACCACTTGTTTACATTTGACTGTATGTTGTGTAGGCGGAGGAGACTATCACAATCACCACTTGTTTACATTTCGCTGTATGTTGTATAGGCGGAGGAGACTATCACAATCACCACTTGTTTACATTTGACTATGTCGTGTAGGCGGAGGAGACTATCACAATCACCACTTGTTTACATTTGGCTGTATGTCGTGTAGGCGGAGGAGACTATCACAATCACCACTTGTTTACATTTGGCTGTATGTCGTGTAGACGGAGGAGAGTATCTCTATCACCACGTGTTTACATTTGGCTGTATGTCGTGTAGGCGGAGGAGACTATCACAATCACCACTTGTTTACATTTGCTGTATGTTGTGTAGGCGGAGGAGACTATCACAATCACCACTTGTTTACATTTGACTGTATGTTGTGTAGCGGAGGAGAGTATCTCTATCACCACTTGTTTACATTTGGCTGTATGTGTGTAGGCGGAGGAGACTATCTCAAACACCACTTGTTTACATTTGGCTGTATGTTGTGTAGGCGGAGGAGACTATCACAATCACCACTGTTTACATTTGGCTGTATGTTGTGTAGGCGGAGGAGACTATCACAATCACCACTTGTTTACATTTGCTGTATGTGTGTAGGCGGAGGAGACTATCACAATCACCACTTGTTTACATTTGACTATGTCGTGTAGGCGGAGGAGACTATCACAATCACCACTTGTTTACATTTGACTGTATGTCGTGTAGGCGGAGGAGACTATCACAATCACCACTTGTTTACATTTGGCTGTATGTCGTGTAGGCGGAGGAGACTATCAAATCACCACTTGTTTACATTTGACTGTATGTCGTGTAGGCGGAGGAGACTATCACAATCACCACTTGTTTACATTTGGCTGTATGTCGTGTAGGCGGAGGAGACTATCACAATCACCACTTGTTTACATTTGGCTGTATGTTGTGTAGGCGGAGGAGACTATCACAATCACCACTTGTTTACATTTGACTGTATGTTGTGTAGGCGGAGGAGATTATCTCTATCACCACTTGTTTACATTTGGCTGTATGTTGTGTAGGCGGAGGAGACTATCACAATCACCACTTGTTTACATTTGACTGTATGTCGTGTAGGCGGAGGAGACTATCACAATCACCACTTGTTTACATTTGACTGTATGTTGTGTAGGCGGAGGAGACTATCACAATCACCACTTGTTTACATTTGGCTGTATGTCGTGTAGGCGGAGGAGACTATCACAATCACCACTTGTTTACATTTGACTGTATGTTGTGTAGGCGGAGGAGACTATCACAATCACCACTTGTTTACATTTGACTGTATGTTGTGTAGGCGGAGGAGACTATCACAATCACCACTTGTTTACATTTGGCTGTATGTCATGCAGGCGGAGGAGAGTATCACAGATGAAATGGAGGCGGCCCAGGCATGTAAGAGACGCATAGAACACCTCAAGTCGTACGACACACTGCCGCCCGCAGCCAAGGTACAGTGGAAGAAGACACGGCTCGACCGCATGCTGGTCGAGTACTTCCTACGCGCCGGGTACTACAACACAGCCATCAAGTTGGCAGAACACACGCACATACAGGTTAGTACTTCCTACTCACTTGATACTACAACACAGCCACCAAGTTGGCAGAACACACGCACATACAGGTTAGTACTTCCTACTCACTTGATACTACAACACAGCCATCAAGTTGGCAGAACACACGCACATACAGGTTAGTACTTCCTACTCACTTGATACTACAACACAGCCACCAAGTTGGCAGAACACACGCACATACAGGTTGGTACTTCCTACTCACTTGATACTACAACACAGCCACCAAGTTGGCAGAACACACGCACATACAGGTTGGTACTTCCTACTCACTTGATACTACAACACAGCCACCAAGTTGGCAGAACACACGCACATACAGGTTGGTACTTCCTACTCACTTGATACTACAACACAGCCACCAAGTTGGCAGAACACATGCACATACAGGTTGGTACTTCCTACTCACTTGATACTACAACACAGCCACCAAGTTGGCAGAACACACGCACATACAGGTTGGTACTTCCTACTCACTTGATACTACAACACAGCCATGAAGTTGGCAGAACACACTGCCACATTACAGGTTGGTACTTCCTACCACTTGATACTACAACACAGCCACCAAGTTGGCAGAACACACCACATACAGGTTAGTACTTCCTACTCACTTGATACTACAACAGGCCACCAAGTTGGCAGAACACACTCACATACAGGTTAGTACTTCCTACTCACTTGATACTACAACACAGCCACCAAGTTGGCAGAACACACGCACATACAGGTTAGTACTTCCTACTCACTTGATACTACAACACAGCCACCAAGTTGGCAGAACACACTCACATACAGGTTAGTACTTCCTACTCACTTGATACTACAACACAGCCACCAAGTTGGCAGAACACACGCACATACAGGTTGGTACTTCCTACTCACTTGATACTACAACACAGCCACAAGTTGGCAGAACACACTCACATACAGGTTGGTACTTCCTACTCACTTGATACTACAACACAGCCACCAAGTTGGCAGAACACACGCACATACAGGTTGGTACTTCCTACTCACTTGATACTACAACACAGCACCAAGTTGGCAGAACACATCATTGGCTTCCTACTCATTGATACTACAACACAGCCACCAAGTTGGCAGAACACACGCACATACAGGTTGGTACTTCCTACTCACTTGATACTACAACACAGCCATCAAGTTTGGCAGAACACACGCACATACAGGTTAGTACTTCCTACTCACTTGATACTACAACACAGCCACCAAGTTGGCAGAACACACGCACATACAGGTTGGTACTTCCTACTCACTTGTCTACCAGCCATCAATTGGCGACACACTTGATACTACATACACAGCCACCAAGTTGGCAGAACACACGCACATACAGGTTAGTACTTCCTACTCACTTGATACTACAACACAGCCACCAAGTTGGCAGAACACGCACATACAGGTTAGTACTTCCTACTCACTTGATACTACAACACAGCCACCAAGTTGGCAGAACACGCACATACAGGTTGGTACTTCCTACTCACTTGATACTACAACACGGCCATCAAGTTGGCAGAACACACGCACATACAGATTAGTACTTCCTACTCACTTGATACTACAACACAGCCACCAAGTTGGCAGAACACACGTACATACAGATTGGTACTTCCTACTCACTTGATACTACAACATAGCCACCAAGTTGGCAGAACACACGCACATACAGGTTAGTACTTCCTACTCACTTGATACTACTACACAGCCACCAAGTTGGCAGAACACACGCACATACAGGTTAGTACTTCCTACTCACTTGATACTACAACACAGCCACCAAGTTGGCAGAACACACGCACATACAGGTTGGTACTTCCTACTCACTTGATACTACAACACAGCCATCAAGTTGGCAGAACACACGCACATACAGGTTGGTACTTCCTACTCACTTGATACTACAACACAGCCACCAAGTTGGCAGAACACGCACATACAGGTTAGTACTTCCTACTCACTTGATACTACAACACAGCCACCAAGTTGGCAGAACACGCACATACAGGTTGGTACTTCCTACTCACTTGATACTACAACACGGCCATCAAGTTGGCAGAACACACGCACATACAGATTAGTACTTCCTACTCACTTGATACTACAACACGGCCATCAAGTTGGCAGAACACACGCACATACAGATTAGTACTTCCTACTCACTTGATACTACAACATGGCCATGAAGTTGGCAGAACACACACACATACAGGTTGGTACTTCCTACTCACTTGATGCTACAACACGGCCACCAAGTTGGCAGAACACACGCACATACAGATTAGTACTTCCTACTCACTTGATACTACAACACGGCCATCAAGTTGGCAGAACACACGCACATACAGATTAGTACTTCCTACTCACTTGATACTACAACATGGCCATGAAGTTGGCAGAACACACACACATACAGGTTGGTACTTCCTACTCACTTGATGCTACAACACGGCCATCAAGTTGGCAGAACACACGCACATACAGATTAGTACTTCCTACTCACTTGATACTACAACATGGCCATGAAGTTGGCAGAACACACACACATACAGGTTGGTACTTCCTACTCACTTGATGCTACAACACAGCCATCAAGTTGGCAGAACATACATACAGTAGTCCCCCTCTTCAACAAACACTCCTGGAACCAAGCAAAAGTGTCCCTACATTGAGGCTGTCCCCGCATCAGGGTGACAAAATGGGGTGGGCAGGGGGGGGTACAAAAAATGCAGTGTGTAATGTACAGTGTATATGTAAAAAGAAGACACAGTCATAAAACAGTAAATATAATGTTCAGTAACATTAGCATATTGGTACAGGTGTTGAGGTGACATGTATGTGTCATTGTTGTAGGATCTCACAAACATTGAACTGTTCCTGGTGTCCAAGGATGTAGAAGAATCACTCGCAAAACGAGACACATCAAAATGTTTATTATGGTGTTACGACAACAAGTCAAAACTTAGGAAAATGAAGGTAGGTGTGCGTTATTAATGCCACAAGAAGATAGGTCAACTATTTCTTAAGGTTCTGTCGTGTAAGTTTGTTTGGTGGCATATTCACACAATCACATTATATTTGGTACAATTTGTTTGGTTGACTCAGACATTAGTGATCACATATTGCACACAGATTGTAAATCATATACTGTATTCGCTCTACTAAGCGTACATACTCTAATTAGTGTAAAGCTATACATGCCGCTTTTCAACTGTATCTGACATCGATTGGTGACAAAAACTTATCATATCAGAGCCATCATTTATTGTAATTACTGCCCTGTCAACCTGTGAACCAGTGTCAACATCAGACAGTTCCACCTGAATCAACAACCTCTGTACACTTTGACCACATAATCACACACATGAATGAATAAATTATTTCTAAACAATTGATATTGCCATACGCCATTCTAACTTGAATTTTACGCGACATCAATCGCACCATGTAAGTTTCAATGGAAACAACAAACGTAGTGTCCGCCTGGTGGATGACACTGGTGGAAACAGTAATGCCACTAGGTGGCACCACCATAGTGTCATCTTTTTTTTTTGTATGGGTGTCACATCAACATTGGTTTGTATTTCATGCAGCATGCTATGGCTACGGTGTGTAAACTCTGCCTTACTATTATTACAGTATCATTACACGCTGATGTCACTGTGTGTACTTACTACATTATGTATAACAGTGTTTGCACTCATGGACAGCTGCCTACCAGCTGCTCACCAATGAAATGAAAAGGTTGTTGTTCAGCAACACGAAAAATTTAAGTTCATTTTGGCTTTGCGCTGCTATAACCATGACAAAGTTTTGTGTAACGTAGGTTTGGCCTTAATTGTATTTAATGGGATGGCCGTTTATACCTTCAGAGCGTCACTTTTACCCCTCAGGTTGTATTCAGTAAGATAACTATAACTATTGGTAACTTCAGAGGGACGGTGTACAGATTCATGGTGAAAAGTGAATCCATTACACCAACTCATCCATTACAATGTCAGCATCTGTTGGGTGATTTCAAAGTGGCCTTCTTGTCTTGGGGAAAGATCTTATTCAAATAGTACTCAGTTTTGACTAACGGATGCAAGAAACAGGCAGGCTCTGGGCAACAGTAGGTGACCCAGCAGGCGTCATTGAGATGGGCAGTGATTCAGGGGATTAAAACCCAGACATTTTTTCTGGAGTAAGAGTATTGTTGAGATCTAATAGCAGGCTTACGTCTCAAGTGGTCCATTGTTGTCTGTTTACATCAAGTCTCGGTTGGTCTGTTTCTTGCTCATACGGCCAGTTGTGTTTTACAGGTCAGTTGCTCTAAACTGTCCAGTGAGCAACTGTTTCGTGAATAACTGTCTGGGCACCATTGGCTCACACACACGACTCACAAGTACAAAACAATTAACTTGGCACCATTGGCTCACACACACGACTCACAAGTACAATACAATTAACTGGGCACCATTGGCTCATACACACGACTCACAAGTACAATACAATTAACTGGGCACCATTGGCTCATACACACGACTCACAAGTACAATACAATTAACTGGGCACCATTGGCTCACACACACGACTCACAAGTACAATACAATTAACTGGGCACCATTGGCTCACACACACGACTCACAAATACAATACTATTAACTTGGCACCATTGGCTCATACACACGACTCACAAGTACAATACAATTAACTGGGCACCATTGGCTCACACACACGACTCACAAATACAATACTATTAACTTGGCACCATTGGCTCATACACACGACTCACAAGTACAATACAATTAACTGGGCACCATTGGCTCATACACACGACTCACAAGTACAAAACAATTAACTGGGCACCATTGGCTCATACACACGACTCACAAATACAATACTATTAACTTGGCACCATTGGCTCATACACACGACTCACAAATACAATACAATTAACTGGGCACCATTGGCTCATACACACGACTCACAAATACAATACAATTAACTGGGCACCATTGGCTCACACACACGACTCACAAGTACAAAACAATTAACTTGGCACCATTGGCTCACACACACGACTCACAAATACAATACAATTAACTTGGCACCATTGGCTCAACACACGACTCAAAAATACAATACAATTAATTTGGCACCATTGGCTCATACACACGACTCACAAATACAATACAATTAACTGGGCACCATTGGCTCATACACACGACTCACAAATACAATACAATTAACTGGGCACCATTGGCTCATACACACGACTCACAAGTACAATACAATTAACTGGGCACCATTGGCTCATACACACGACTCAAAAAGTACAATACTATTAACTTGGCACCATTGGCTCATACACACGACTCAAAAAGTACAATACAATTAACTTGGCACCATTGGCTCATACACACGACTCACAAGTACAATACAATTAACTGGGCACCATTGGCTCATACACACGACTCACAAGTACAATACAATTAACTGGGCACCATTGGCTCATACATACGACTCAAAAAGTATAATACAATTAACTGGGCACCATTGGCTCATACACATGACTCACAAGTAAAAATACAATTAACTGGGCACCATTGGCTCATACACACGACTCACAAATACAATACTATTAACTTGGCACCATTGGCTCATACACACGACTCACAAATACAATACAATTAACTTGGCACCATTGGCTCATACACACGACTCACAAATACAATACAATTAACTGGGCACCATTGGCTCATACACACGACTCACAAATACAATACAATTAACTGGGCACCATTGGCTCACACACACGACTCACAAGTACAATACAATTAACTGGGCACCATTGGCTCATACACACGACTCACAAATACAATACTATTAACTTGGCACCATTGGCTCATACACACGACTCACAAATACAATACAATTAACTTGGCACCATTGGCTCATACACACGACTCACAAATACAATACAATTAACTGGGCACCATTGGCTCATACACACGACTCACAAGTACAATACAATTAACTGGGCACCATTGGCTCATACATACAACTCACAAATATAATACAATTAACTGGGCACCATTGGCTCATACACATGACTCACAAGTACAAAACAATTAACTGGGCACCATTGGCTCATACACACGACTCACAAATACAATACTATTAACTTGGCACCATTGGCTTATACACACGACTCACAAATACAATACAATTAACTTGGCACCATTAGCTCATACACACGACTCACAAATACAATACAATTAACTGGGCACCATTGGCTCATACACACGACTCACAAATACAATACAATTAACTGGGCACCATTGGCTCATACACACGACTCACAAGTACAATACAATTAACTTGGCACCATTGGCTCATACACACGACTCACAAATACAATACAATTAACTGGGCACCATTGGCTCATACACACGACTCACAAATACAATACAATTAACTGGGCACCATTGGCTCATACACACGACTCACAAGTACAATACAATTAACTTGGCACCATTGGCTCATACACATGACTCACAAGTACAATACAATTAACTGGGCCCCATTGGCTCATACACACGACTCACAAATACAATACAATTAACTGGGCACCATTGGCTCATACACACGACTCACAAATACAATACAATTAACTTGGCACCATTGGCTCACACACACGACTCGCAAGTACAATACAATTAACTGGGCACCATTGGCTCATACATACGACTAACAAGTACAATACAATTAACTGGGCACCATTGGCTCACACACACGACTCACAAGTACAATACAATTAACTGGGCACCATTGGCTCACACACACGACTCACAAATACAATACAATTAACTTGGCACCATTGGCTCATACACGACTCACAACTACACTGAGAGTGGTCTGGCTGCTGCCACACGGTGTCAGTTTCTTGTAGTACAAACTGTTTGTTCTTCATAGCATATTTTTGATGTTCACAGAGCACATTAGAATTCAACTTGAGGCAGCAGGAGTTCATAGAATACGTACGCAACAACTGCAGGATGGAGGCCGTCAGGTAAACACTGACACGTTTACACGTCAGCCGTGTACACAGACACGTGACTTACATTACAGTATTGTCAGAAATCATTGCAAGAAACTGTTAAATGTGACACAGTCTACGATGTAATTTTACATGTTTTATAAAATAATTAATACTTAACATTTTCAGACAATTTGTGTGACAATGTTTGCAACAGATTCTATCTAATGCAGGAGATTGTTTCGTGCCATACATAGGTTATAACATGACATGTGCATCCAAAACAGAACATTCTGTTTATTTAGTAAATTCTTTACCTCTCAAGAAACTGTTTTGTTTTCTCCATGTATGTCTGCTGCATCTCACAGCTTTCTTTAATGGACTGATTTTCACTTGAAAATCAGTCCGCTGAAGAAAGCTGTGAGATACAAGTCATGCAACCAAAATATACAGAGAAAACAAAAAAGTTTCTTTAGAGGTAAAAATTTACTGAATAACATGGACCAAGAATCTGTATTACTACAAGCAAACAGAACATTCTAGCTGCGTTTTTCAACAAGTTTAATTTGTTGTAATACAATATAAGATAGAATATACACAGAAACATGTGGTAATAATGACATTTGTGCTGTTGGTTTTTGGGAATGAATGTTTGAATGGTTGATGAAAGTCCTCTCATTGTCTGATGTTTTTACACTGGTGTAGACATGCAAGGAAATACTTCACTGGACTAGACGAGTCGCAGTTATCCAGTCTACGACAAGTGATGGGACTGCTGGCATTTTCTGTTGACACTCAGATAGCCCCCTACAGGGTGAGTCGATGACGCAGTCACATACACCAGTTAACACTTAGATAGACCCCTACAGGGTGAGTCGATGACGCAGTCACATATACCAGTTGACACTTAGATAGACCCCTACAGGGTGATTCGATGGCACAGTCACATACACCAGTTGACACTGAGATAGCCCCCTACAGGGTGAGTCAATGACACAGTCACATGCACCAGTTGACACTCAGATAGCCCCCTGCAGAGTGAGTCGATGACACAGTCACATGCACCAGTTGACACTCAGATAGCCCCCTGCAGAGTGAGTCGATGACACAGTCACATACACCAGTTGACACTCAGATAGCCCCCTGCAGAGTGAGTCGACGACACATTCACATACACCAGTTGACACTCAGATAAGCCCCTGCAGAGTGAGGCTTATTCACATACACCAGTTCTGTTGCCGAACATAATCTGTGTGTTGGTTGAAACAGTGCCTGATTTCACAAGCAAGCACATGCAGTCCTACCAACTATGTGTCATGGTCTGCCTGTGTGGTGAGCTTTACCACTTACCCAGGCTGTGATTGGTTAGATAGGCCACAGTTTGGTTACGCATTCAATCAATGGCGATAAGATAAACATGAAAAACAGAACAATAACTTTATGTACACATAGACAATAACAAAATAAATCTCGATAAAATGCCAACATGAAAGCCACAATAGTCAACAGGACTCACAGTGCCAGTGTGTGTTTGTAGGAGTTGCTGGACCCGCGGCGCTGGGACAGTCTGGTGCAGCAGTTCAGACACGAGAACTTCAAGTTGTACCAGCTCAACAACCACTCAATGTTCACAGTGGCCCTACAGGCTGGCCTCTCAGCCCTCAAAACACCGTATCCTTGTCACGCGGCCAGCATCGGTGAAGTTCACTTGAACTTACCAAGTACAATTCCAAGTATACTAGGTCAAATACCTGTCTCGGGTACTTTGAAACATAAACTTATCAAGTACAATTCCAAGTATACTAGGTCAAATACCTGTCTCGGGTACTTTGAAACATAAACTTATCAAGTACAATTCCAAGTATACTAGGTCAAATACCTGTCTCGGGTACTTTGAAATATAAACTTATCAAGTACAATTCCAAGTATACTAGGTCAAATACCTGTCTCGGGTACTTTGAAACATAAACTTATCAAGTACAATTCCAAGTATACTAGGTCAAATACCTGTCTCGGGTACTTTGAAATAAACTTATCAAGTAGAAAGCAAGTACAAGTACACTGTCAGTTATGAGTATCTTGAAATATAGACTAATTAAGTCAAGTAAATGAAGGAAACTACAAAATCATGTGCACCTCTTAGTACACTGGTACGTTAAGTAAACCACAAGAACTTTGAAACATTACCTTCAGGCCAACTTCAAGTCCAAATGCATTTCAGTCATAATGGTCAACAAAGATATTATTCCAGTGCCAGTTATTGTAGAAATATGACCTTATGTTGAAATATTTGGTTAAATGGAAGAATTACATCGGCTACAGTCATATAGAGGATACGTTTAGAATACAGATACAAGTACTTTCATGATGTACTCTGATTTTTAAAGGATACGAAAGTACACATCCTTATTTGAAACCTGCCTACGACAACAGTTTACCTTTTATTCCCCAAAATGCGATTACATAATATCTACTGCATTTGTGTTCCAACTCAAGACAGTAGCGAATGTTACCCTTGACGACTGCTCCCCAGCCAGTGTTACCGTGACGACGGGACGAGCAAGAACCCCGACTGCCCAGTGTGCAGTAAGCACCTGAACAACCTGGCGTGTCACCTGCCGTTTGCCCACTGCTCGCAGTCCCGCCTCATCTGCTCCATCACCGGGGAGCCTCTCAACGAACACAACCCTCCCATGATGCTCCCTAACGGACATGTGTACGGCTACAACGTGAGTGTCCATCACCAGCCAGCTGTTACGACTTTCTTAGTTCTTAGGTGGTTTCCTCCAAACAGCCCAAACTTGGGCTAACGCAGGAGTTGTCCTCTAGAATTAGTGAGTCCACTACAGGTTACACATTTATCCCCTATGTGGGATCTTTTACTTCCCCTGGCATAGACACCAGATAGAAGGGACCACCGGCTTTTAGTGTCTCTTCCGAAAGACACAGGCAAATGTGGGGTGAACGAAATTGCCTAAGTCTCGAAACGGCGGTAGGTGGGATTGAATCACCATCCCCTCGATTGACGGTCTGGTGCTCTACCGCGCGACCACCGCTTGGAACTTCAGGGTAGTCACTGCAAAATCTCCATGTTTATATTCAAGACAATCCACGGTGTCTTGCCTACTTACTTGTGTAGCCTTGTTAACCCATACGATCCACTGCGTGGAAATATGCGCTCTACAAACAAGCTGCTGTTAACATATACAGATCTAAAAACTTGTGTGGAGCCAGATCAGATCATTCACCGTATCCGCAGCAAAGGCCTGGAATACACTTCCAAACAATATCAGAGCCAGCGCAACAATCAGTATCTTCAAGGCAGCACTGAAAACACATCTTTTCAAAGCTTACTTTGAGTAATACATGTGGACTTTTCTTGGACATGTTCTGGACGAACAGATTGTATACATTTTATGAAACAATTTTTTAAACTATTTTTCTAAAATACAAGCAGCAGTTTTTATTGTATATACATTTTTTGAAAGTTTACTGTACTTTACTTTGATAATGGTGTCACCGTTTTTATTAATTTTGTATTATATTATTTTAAATGTCACTATTAACATTAATATTATTGTTTTAGCATGATGTTTTATGTGTTGAATGCACAAAATAATGTAAAAGCTCCATGATTGCCAACACATGGCGGATACCAGCGCTATACAAATGGACAATATTATTATCACTGCGATACTGTGTTGTGCTCAAGCTCAGTATTTACGCGAGATGATTTAAGACATGTCTGCTGTTCTTGTCGACTCACTGGAAGGTGGCATTTGACAAAATCTAGAAATCATCGTCATCGTTTAATGGTGGTGTTTACAGGCTCTGCTTTCCTCCTGGTTACCTTTATCCATCTGACATGGTCCTGAGCATCCCATCAGAGTCAAGTCAACAGACAAAGTCTTGTCAAGTTTCCCTTGGTCTGTGAGCAGGAGTTGTCTGCTATACCTTTCACTGAGTCCACATTGTTCTTTTGCTCTACATGCCCATACAACCTCGGCCTGTTTCTCATTACGTCTCCAATCACCTCTACTTCCATCTTCTTCTCAGTTCTGCACTCGGCTGTCTGTCACTGAGTGATGCGTCACACATTCATCTCATCATCCTCATCTCACCAGCTTTCCATCTTCGTGTCATGATCAGACCTCATGGCCCTTGTCTCGTTCATATACAACAGCACATTCTGACACATGCCGTATACACCTGGCCCTTCATCTTTGGGGGAAGGTGTGAGGATCAGTTCCCGCTCAGTCAGGTTCAGTCCGTTTTGTTCAGTGTTTCTGTTCCAATTCCTTTCACTCGGTATCTTATAGTTTCAGTTCAAAATATTCCAAATCCAATGCCTTTTGTTCAAAATTTGTCAGTTCCTTTTGCTCAAAATTTTTCAGTTCCAATTCCATTTCCATTTTGGAATTGACCCTAGCCTGTGCCCTGTCGTGCCTTCAAGTGTTTACACAGCTGTCATCACTCAGTCAATAGCACTCATTTGCAAACTCGTGTTTTGGCCATTGATTACAATCTTGTGTGATCGATGATCATATTGATTCAACATTTCTAGTGAGCGAGATCCGTACAGTTGCTGGATGACCAATACCTGTCTTAATGTCACGATACTGAAACTTATAACTTATACAAACTGCTATTCTTGCAGCATTGGAATGGAAGATGCAGCACATTAAATGTATAAACAATGTGACCACTTTGGCACCCACTGCTGATGATATATGACAATGCTTTATCAGAGATGACCACCCCCTTATGAGAAATGACTACTTATCATGACTGACCTTTATCAGAAATGACACCCTATAGCAAAGGTGATTGACCCTTATCACAGAGGAGTGTCTCTTATCATGTAAGACAAAGAATTACCAGTGATAATCACCCCTTATCAGAGATGACATCTGTTATCAGAGATGATACCCCGTATCATAAATGACCCGCCTTATCGTAGATGAACATCTTTTTGTGTTGCAGTCTCTGCTGGCGATGGCCGCGGAACATGACGGCCGAGTGGTCTGCCCTCGCACCAAGGAGATCTTCAATTGGGAGGACGCAGAGAAAGTCTTTGTCATGTGACCTGTCACATGACATATCCAGTCCCACCAGATGAGACGACTACATTGCTTCAGACCTGAGTCTACTGTTCCATGCGATCTGGTCGTGAGTGCGGACCTAAACATTGGGTGCTATTGTCTATTTTGAAGAATTCTAGAAGATGAAAACCTCTCATGATAGCTGTGATTTTGAAGTAAGCGAAGCCTTGTGTGGTATTTCCACTTGGTTCTACTTTGCTGTAGCTACCATTCTTGTGTTATGTCCCTAGTTTGTGGTCAATGTAATTTTTATTTGGCGGCAAAGTCGTCAAACCGCTGTGAAGATTTGAACGATATTAGAAACCTGCTGTGTGAATGTTTTTTTTTACGTTTTCCGAAAAACCATGTGAGGTCTTATTTGTGAGTCGCTGCAAGACCACCGCAGCGGTGTCCGACTTGTACTAATGATTTAGTTATTTGTGTCTGCAATTTCAGTAGTGTTAAACTGCACACTGGATGAAGTGTCGTCCAGCTGATGGTCACTCATGTGGTCACCCTTTGAGTTGTGTGTGTTGCAAACCTCCGTCAACTGTAGTTCCGGCCAACAATGTTCCTTACAGTGCACCAAAATATTGGCATTAAAAACCTTGAATAATGTCACGTTCACTGTCTGATAAGCACATCAGCCACCCAAAATAAAGCTTACATTGTAGGGTGTTTTGTATTCTCGGTTCTGATTGGCTGCTGACAGTTTGACCATCTTTGTTACACTGTCGTGTACATGAGTTGTATGATCTAATAGAAGATTGTGAGTATACCACGTAATATATCCTCCTACACCTTTGGCATTTATATGTCTAGCTTTCATAATATTCCGATGTGTGTCAAAAGATTGTTTAGCCAACCATGTATCAGTGTTTCAGTTTCAAGTCTACACACTGCCGGTCTCACTAGAGAAATGTTATGCACTAAACAGTTACCAATATTGATTCTTTAATGGTTTGTCTATCTTTTTAACACTGGCTTCTGTTTACTATTCTTCTTGTTTTATCAGACAGAAAAAGTATGTAAATGCATCTGATTTGCACTATATCTATCCGAAAGGATATTTATTTATTTTTATTCAAAACAAAGGGAAATTTGTGAACATTTACACATGAAAATATATCACATATATGTTTGTTCACATAGTGGGGACTTTAACTATTATTGCTCTGTAAATATACTACTTATGAATTTTGATTTATTTAATGGTATAAAAAACACAGTTATTTGTCACACATTCAAATTCTGACAAACCAAGACAGTTTATAGAATTAATTTCAGTCTGTGTGGAACCAAACATGATACCTTGCAAAATAGATCATAATTATGGCCTACAAATAATTCACTCCCTCAGCACAAAAAGTACTTGGATAATAAATTAGGGACATATAAACGGTGTGTCAGCTAACATATTTCATTATATAAATTTGCCTGATAAATGTAGAAATGTTGGTTTTGCATATCATCGGCTAGGGTAACGGAAGTGCAATTGTGGGTCGACTTGTGAACCATAAAATTGGAATTTGCACTACAGGATATATGAATCCAGCAATACTACTTGGATGAATATGCATGTCCTCTAGATAGGAAAGGATCTTTACTTTACTGTTTATGTCTTCCAGTGTTGTCCCTTAGCCAGTACCTGGGTAGTTATCCTATGGCCTGATCACACCAACATCCTGCGTCACTGATACACTGCGAAGAGGGTTTGTGAATAACTTTTGGAAACAACAGTTTAACATGTTTCAGTCAAATGTCTTTTTGACAATGCCGAAGTGTCATATGCTTGACATTTTCATACAGCAGTTATGTGCCAGCATAAAATATGCTCCGTCAAGAAACAATGTTTTGTTATGAACATATGTTGGTTCAGTAACTTTGAAAGGCATTTAAATTATATGTCTAGTTTATTTGGAAGTGAAGTGATGTTTTAAATGTCCAGGTGACCTCATCATGTCAGTGATCTGTGTCTTAAGAACTGTTCACAGACGTGTCTAAAATGATAGTGGAGAATCTATTTATTGTGCACCTACAAATGGAGAAGCCTCTGTTGGTATGGTCAGCACAGAATGTGGTTGCCAGGACAAGCCTATGTTGTCATCTGTTGTAATTACAGATGGTTGCATTGCAGTGTGACATGTCACAGTGGTTCAGACCTTAAGGTACATTACAGTTGTTGGTGTGTCAAATGTGACATGTCACAGTGGTTCAGACCTTAAGGTACATTACAGTTGTTGGTGTGTCAAATGTGACATGTCACAGTGTTTCAGACCTTAAGGTACTTTACAGTTGTTGATGTATCAAATGTGACATGTCACAGTGGTTCAGATCTTAAGGTACTTTACAGTTGTTGATGTGTCAAATGTGACATGTCACAGTGGTTCAGACCTTAAGGTACACTACAGTTGTTGACGTGTCAAATGTGACATGTCACAGTGGTTCAGACCTTAAGGTACATTACAGTTGTTGACGTGTCAAATGTGACTTGTCACAGTGGTTCAGACCTCAAGGTACATTACAGTTGTTGATGTGTCAAATGTGACATGTCCTAGTGGTTCAGATCTTAAGGTACTTTACAGTTGTTCGTGTTTCAAATGTGACATGTCTCAATGGTTCAGACCTTAAGGTACTTTACAGTTGTTGATGTGTCAGATGAGACATGTCATAGTGGTTCAGACCTTAAGGTACATTACAGGTGTTGATGTGTCAAATGTGACATGTCTCAATGGTTCAGACTTTAGGGTACATTACAGTTTTGATGTGTCAAATGTGACATGTCTAAATGGTTCAGATCTTAAATATATTTTGGCAGTGTGGAGTTATATATGAGCATTGTGTAAAATGGCATTTCAGTTTTACAATGACATCAGTCAATTTGACTCACCCAAAGAATTCAAGTTTGAGATGGATAACATAAAACTTTATTGTTTTAACTCTTGTACCATTCAATGCAGGACACTCATCATTAACACGTAGGAGAAAACAATTCCAAACTGCATCATCCTGACTAACAAGGCATTGCATACTAATTCTAGAAAGGCAAACAATTTAAAAATATCAACCAGGTGAATGTATTTTGGATTTTTCTGGGTTTTGTGCCAAGTTGCGTAAAATGTGGACTGTCTTACCTGTCACATACTTAAATGTCTTCCAGGTGGTAGAGATGTGTCTGTCTTCAGCGTGCTATGCATCATACAATGACGGGTCACAAGGGTTAACAAGGGGTGTTTGTAGCCCATCAAACCCATATGTCTCCCATAGTTCAAACACAAATGTGATATTTGATGCTGATGTCATTAAAGTCGTTTGTATAAAAATGTTGTTTGTTTGATTTGGATGCATGAGGCTTGGTTTCATGTCATATCAGTCTGTCATATCACTGCACTCACACATACAGACATACAGACATACAGACAGACAGACAGACAGACAGACATGTAGACACAGGCACGGATTGTGCATGCCACGTCCACAGTCATTTCTGTTCCAACTATATGTTTATTTCTGAAGTGTTTAATGAATAATAATAAGTTTATGCCTGCCTGCCTGCCTGCCTGCCTGCCTGCCTGCCTGCCTGCCTGCCTGCCTGCCTGCCTGCCTGCCTGCCTGCCTGCCTGCCTGCCTGCCTGCCTGCCTGCCTGCCTGCCTGCCTGCCTGCCTGCCTGCCTGCCTGCCTGCCTGCCTGCCTGCCTGCCTGCCTGCCTGAGTTTGATATGTACACTGACCTGATATCACAACATTTAACTACTGAACATAGACAGTATCATGCAAATCAAAGCACTATTGTATGAAACATAAATGGGCAAATGTTTTTGGTACACAAGTATGTATTACGTACCATGCTCCGAACACCATAACATTATCATACAGCCATATTTTTAAGTGTTGGTCAAATGTAAAATTGTGACGTGTACATTCAAATTAAGAAAAAGTTGGACACTTTATTTTGAAGAACCAGGTTATGTTGTCCACACACTTACTGTTTATAATGACATCCAAGATAAACAATTCAAATGCACCAAGAATCATGATATCAGAAAGACCTATGATACAGGTTGTGGTTATATCTCATTATCTGTCGGAACAAAAGTTCTCTGCTATTTCCTACCACGACCTCGTCACACTTGTTGAAATCACACAAATGCTGCAACCCTGTAAACATTTTAAAATAATGTTTATTATGAATCCAGTTTCTCCTAAACTGTATATTACTCATCTTAATTATCACTCATCTTAATTATCACAAGTTACTGATAGATTATGACATAATAAAAACAAATATTATAAATGTTTCCGGATCAATATTGTTATTTATACTCATTACAATGTCTATTACAGTAATTTAAACCAACATCTGAATTTCATGGAAGATACGTTTAAGCTGTAATATCGGATATTTGTATCTCCATTGTAATTGTGTTTAATATTAATTATTGATTAGAATCATTGATTTTCAAAAAGAAATATCAGTGTTATTTATGAAAACATCGCACATAAATATCTGTCTATTATTATTGCATGGGTGGATATGAAACGTAAAAATATACGTTTGAAATACTGGCATGTGGCCACAGTATAATATATATATATATCTACTAGGCCTATGGATTGCAAATCGTAAGTTTTCAATATCTTGCATTTTATTTCAGTACACCTAGTACGGTCTAGAATTGCAGTTTCGTGACCATTCTCGTGCTACTAAGGTTTGGCGATTGGTTTGACTTCCATGGACCATTTAAAACAAATTTAGCCCCCCGGTCCCTCAAAAAAATGCTGTCATTTTCCGCCAGAGGGCTAAATCCAAAATGGCCGCTGGCACTATCTCGAAAAATTTACATTTAGACCAAAGCGCCAAAAACGTATGAAGACACTTTCGTGTAGGTCGTCCACGAGGATTCTGATTCTGACATTAGTTTGATGCTATGACATCATTTGGACCAAAAAATCCAAGATGGCCACGATCTGGTTGAACGAAAACGTAACTGTTGCACCAGAGCACCTAGAAGCATGTATGAAGACACTTTCGGGTACGTCGACCATGAGGATTCCAATTCTGACATCAGTATGACGTCATGACATCATTTTAACCAAGAAATCCAAGATGGCTGCCATCCAGTCAAAGATGGCCACCATCCGGTAGAGCGAAAACAAACGTAACTTGAACGAGAAGGGAAGATGTGGCTTTTTGGAGTTTGCATTAATTGACACAATATGTAAATAAGTAGAATAACAATACTTGTAAACAAATGTTAACGTCAAAACCCGGGCCATTTTACCTTGGTATTGCTGCAAGTAGTTGGCGCGGAGGCAGTGTTGGCGTAGGCTATCGATCTGCATCTGGAAGGAGACGGATGAATGATTTGTTTCTCATTCTCTTCCACTTCACGGTTCGGGCCTCAGCTATGGTGCTACTTTTGTTGTCGCCGTAGATGACCTGTCACGTGAACTCGAACAGCTGCTCTACCACCTCCTTCTCAAGGTCAACATTTTCTCCGCACCGTGTCAGCTGCCGTCGCGCCACACCCACAGGGCTCTTCGCCACCTGGTCAAACACCGGCTTCTTACCCTTGCCGTAGAAGCCTGAGTTGGCATCACAGCCAGTCATACAGCTGCACAATACACTTGACAGTTGTTGTGAGATGACCGCTGCCGCGACATAGGTATCTGTATCAGCGGCATCAATGACAACAGGGCCACTGTAGCCTGACTCGCGCGTGAGCGGAGAAGAGGACAGTGTCAGCCCCAGACTGGTCAAAGCTGTAGTTCTGCATCGGTTGCTGGGTTGACACGTTGGTGCAGTGGGAGCCAACTGAGTTGATAATCTCTGCATCAACACTCTGTGCTAGGACGGTCAGATAGCTCCATATCAATTTTTGCTGCCGACCCTTGTTGCTGACGATACACAGCAGCGTTTTAAACGCTCTGTTTTATTTATGAATTCACCTTGTATATAAAATTGATATAGATGCTAATTAAATTGATTTTTATTCAACTAACACAATAATGTTTGTTGAATAAGTCAATTTTATTTGCATCTATTCCCTAGGTGGCACCACATGTATAAGCACCGGTGACGTGGGTCCAAGTTCAGCCGGACCGCACGTTTTGACCCACCACAACAGAGCATTTTTGTCCAATGAGTAACGAGCATGTGTCCGCGTGGACAGCCTCTGTTTACATGGTACACGTGACAATGTTTCCACGTGGTTCTGCCTGTGTTTATATTGTAAACATGGTGAAAACAAGTATTCGTAACTATTTTGAGAAACCTAGACGTATAGTTGTTTCGAATTCCGTGTTTACAGTCTGTAATGTGTGATCATGGTCTGTGCATTTTATGTCAACGAATTCAACAGAAATATCATAATTTGAAATAAAAATATGATAGAAATAGTTGTGTACACCCACTTTGAAGAGAAAACACGTGTCATTTGGTAAAATTAATGTACCTGTCTGTTGTTAGTTTTTTGCATTTCAAATGAATGATGTGTGTAAATAAATAATAAAACAATGTAAACGTAATACATTAATTAGTAATACGAAAATAAAGCTGGTGCAAATTTAATATAATTAATTTTATTCAACAACAACAAAATATATACAAGTAACACATACAAATGAATCTAGACACAGCAACTAATTGCTGTGCTTACATAAACAATATACTATAATGAAAACAATCTATAACCCAGATAGCATGCAAACGTTAATCTAACGTTAAAGTAATGTTAGCAGAAATAATTACGAATACTTGCTTTCACCACGTGTACAATATAAACACAAGCAGAACCACGTGGAAACATTGTCACGTGTAACGTATAATCAGAGGCTGTCCACGTGGACACATGCTCGTTACTCATTGGTCGAAAAATGCCCTGTTGCGGAACTTACCTGGCGAGTCAAAACGTGCGGCCGGACCCAGATTCAGCAAATCGCATATCTCGCATATCTCGCATGCACGCGCACGCGCAGTGCCCGCTTTTATCTGCTCTAACGTAGCAATTATGATCTACATTACGTCCCAGTCGAGATTCCTTAAAACCCATACTGCGCATGTATCTTATATTTTTAAAAGTTCATAATAATAACCATATTGGAGTACTTGATATATATATATATATATATATATATATATATATATATATATATATATATATATATATATATATATATATATATATATATATATATATATATATCATTTATTACTTACCTACCAACGGAAAATGCATTAGTAACAACGGGGAATCCTGGCCCGTTACTATCGCGAAGCCAGATTTGGCAAATTCGGGCCGAAACCGGGTCCAGCCGAATCCTGGACCACCATACCGCATTCGCATCAAAATAATCCAGCCATAGCTTGATGATATCAATAATATTATATAAATATTACAAAATCGAATCCTCAACGTTGTTTTTGCCCAAACCTTCAAGCGGGTTAAGAGAAGCAGCTGTTCCACACCGCTGTCTACGGACCGTCATGGAGAACATGAAACAAAACAGGATACGCGATGTGAGTAAGAAAGGAGATCCCCGGACTGTTTGACCACATATAATTTGTGTGTGTGTGTATGTGTGTGTGTGCGTGTGCATGTGCGTGCGCGTGTGCGCGCGTATGTGCGTGTGTGTATTTTATGTGTGTGTATGTATGTATGTATGTATGTGTGTATGTGTGTATGTATGTATGTATGTATGTATGTATGTATGTATGTATGTATGTATGTATGTATGTGTGTATGTATGTATGTATGCATTTATATATATATATTATATACATATATATATATATATATATATATATATATATGGGCGACTTTTTCCTGAGATTTGTCCAGCATGATGTTGTTATGTCGTTAACAGATAGCATGCAAATTGTAACTGTTCGGAGTCGTGTCCCACTTGAACATGAGTGGTGTTAATGGCATTGTTGATCTTCCGTCCACCTATCTACGTGGACATCGATTATCGGAATAGTATTTGACTTTGACAAGCATCATAGCCATCCCTGAGTGTTTCAAATGTGTTGATCATATATTCAGCGTACAATTATGTTAATATCACAATAAGATTCAGTCGAGTGCATTCGCAGCGATCGTGCCATACCAAAAAGCCCACAGGAATTTCTAGATACCAGTATACGTTCACATAAAATACCTCGCGACCACCCACAAGTTACAATCGGAACTATATACCATCCTCCGGGGTCAGACAATTGGGATAATGTTAAATGACATCGACCAGTCGCTAGATTACATACGCCGACATCATGTTTATACAGGCATCGTAATAATAGGTGACTTCAATAAGATAAAAGATTCACACCTAAAAAGAAATCATAATCTTAAAAAATCTACCAACAAGAGGCAATGCAATATTGGATAACATCTACACCAACATCCCTAACTTCTACTAACGCACTGATCGGCTTCTCTGATCACAAGGTGGTTATCTGCATCCCACCCACATCGTTGAACTATACAGCACCGGTGGTTTCCAGCACCATTTCGCAGCTACAAACCACGTCATCGAGCCGACTTTGCGGTAGTGTTTCCCACCTCACGGGGAACACTATTCCGTCTCGCAAGCTGTGGAGAGCAACTTATTTATTTATGCATGTTCCTGAACGCCAAATCAGACGTTGCTCAAATGACAGACCTTAGGTAGATGATAACTTTCGCCATTTAATTCCTCGGCGTCAGAGAGCACTGGGCGGAGATCGTACATTGTACAATCAATACGGACACAAAGTCAACCGTGAACGAAAGTCGCCGCAATGGAGGTAGTACGGCTAGGCTCTTGAGAAAGATCACCCGAAACGATGGTGGAATGACATCAAAGATATTGCTGGGGTCAAAGTAAATTGCGACAATCTACAGGGACTTGCTAACTCGCACTGCGCGGAAAATTTACACGTTCTCGCCGATAACGTGTGTGATTTCTTTCTTGCAATCCGTGACGACTGACTGAACCCGACTGTCACCGGACGATACCTTCTTCCCGGCCGCTAGGAGCAGATATCTCCGTCCCAAATACCTACATAAAGGCTCTGCATTTGTTAGGCCTTACCCCAGATTAGGGTAGAGACGCTGATTGGCTCTCAGGCCAAATTGAAATTAAAATTACGATATACTTTTTTTTACAAGATATCCTATGAAAAGTATTCAACATTGAACTTATATTAACACAAAAATAAGTAAACAAATCAAATTTACAGTTGTTTATAAAATAAGAATTACGACAGGATTAACCAGTATCCGTGAGGTGGCAGCATTGTTTAGCCCCACACGAATAACATACAAATTAAATAAGGACACCTTTTTAACAAATAATGCTCTATTATAAAAACTATTCAAAATTAAACTTATACATATGTATTGTGATATATTTTATTTGTGCGTGCGTGCATTGATGCTTGTTTGTCCATTTTGGGTAATGTAATCACGTATGCTCGCATTACAAAGGGGCATGCTCATATTACCAACAGTTGTTTTAATATTCTCGTCGTTCTCATTAAAAATGTAAACTACACGCAAGCAATAATGCACACAACAATAGTCACAATACATCTCACGTTATAGTTTCACAGAGCACGTAACCAGTCATACGGCTCCAGAATATCAGTGTGAAAAAGTGGTTCATATTACCAGACTTTATTAAATAAGCATCAAAGTTAAGTTATCTTGCATTGAAGATACAGCTTAAATGATTGATGGAATACCAATTACCTCGGGGTAGCTATGCTTTCCATGCAGGCCACATGGTCTTCAGTGCATGGCAGTGGGCAGCCACGAAATTTACAATAATCAATTATCCAAGGTTGTTCCTGGCAGGCCAACTAGCCAGAGTGGACCTAAAGCCAGTCAGGCCCGAATAAACAAGTATTTTTTTCCAGCAAGTTCAAGCAGACACTGGCAAAACGTGAACGTGCAGCTTTTGGGGAAACCGTGAGGTGCCTTTAGAAACATTCAATCAGATACAAATTATAGTATCTTCACTGTAATCACTTAATTGGCATTTTCTCTGGTTATTCATATGAGATCACCAGAAACACAACCACACAATGTGAATGCGGCAGGCAATATCAATTAAGGGTATGCATTTTCACTCTATAGTTTTAATTGTCTAGATTTGTCAATTGTCACTTACAGGTGACAGTATAAGTTTAACCAGTAGACACCACCATCACCTAATTATAAAGATACACCAAAAAAATAATGTATGCTTGCACGCACACCTTGGCTTGGGCGTGATTAACCTAAATTATTTGTTGTCCACTTACTGGGGTACTCCCTGGGGTTGAGGGTGAATAAGTCTTGCTCAGCATCACAATTACAATGATGTTCCACTTCTCACAACGCATATGTATGCAAAGCCAATCACATGTATTCAACCTACCAGTAGGTACAGATACTAACAGAACATGCAAACCTTCAAACATATTAGATGTGCCTACTTTGATCGTATTTTGAAGACAAACAAAACCTATTACACTTCAGGATGTTTAATATGTTGTAATCTAACTTAATATGTTACTTGCATATATATCATGTATATATGTGTATGTATGTAAACGATGCAGCATTAAAATGCAATACACATTGATTATTTGTACCAGCTTTATGTTCATATCATCAATGTATTGTATTACTTTTTTATTTTTTATTAATTATTTACATACATCATTCATATGAAATGCAAGTAATATTTCACAACATACATTCAAAGTACAAAGAGAAATGTACTTGGTCTTCAAAGTGGATGTAAAAATATATTTATATCATATTTTCCTGCAAAAACATAGTTATAACAATTGTAATATTTCTGTTCAGTTCGTTGAGTGAAATGCGTAGAGCAAGATCTGATTCGAAACAACTGCGTTTAGTTTTAGCAAAATATTTACCAGTTATAAGCTATCCGGGTGACGTTTCCGCGCGTGCGCGATGAATGTCAACTTGTCTTCTCGGTATACTGGCCAATACTCCTGGTGGAGTCAAATGGTCAGGGTTGGGTGCGCCTGCTTGTTGGGTTATTAGTCATGTATTAAAGCTTGTCCAAAATGTTGTGGTTCAGGAATGTTAACAATTGCATCTGGTAGGGAATGCAGTCTCTTATTGTTCCAGAGAAAAAAATATATAGCAGTTCTTACTGGCGTGGATAGTGTTGAATGCTTAATTGTTTAAATGCCTTGAGGCGTTGTACGGGCTGGAGGAGGTTATTGACAGGCAAGAATAAGTGTCCATAGATGGCTTCGTGAAATATGGTGAGGCGTCTGTTTGTTCGTCTGGTTATTAGATGTTGTAGGTGTAACTGGTTTAGCATTTCTGACACACAGCCCACTTCTCTAGATGTATAGTCGTTAAGACCAAAACGGGCTGCACGTCTTTGGACCATTTCGATTTGGTTGATAAGGATCTGGGTGTGGGGGTCCCATTCTGATGATGAATATTCTAGAAGTGCTCGAATTAGGGTTGTGTAAGCAGTTGTTTTGATGTGTATTGGACATGAGTGGAGATTGCGTCTGATGAATGCTAGAGTGCAGTTTGCAAGGGCTGTAAATTGTAATCTGATGAATATAATACGTTTGTTCCAGTTTAGGTCTTTGGTGGTAATTTTCTAGCAATGTTATTTGTCGAAAATTAGCACGAGAACACATTTGAAAGTATGTTTTGATAGCAAGCGCAAATCACGTGACTGCAGTGCGCCATAATCCGTTACAGTGATTTTAACAAACTTTCATGAATTGAATTTTTATGTATTGAACGCAATTTTAAGCAACTCTTCACAATAATTACCACTGGAGAGTTAACGAATAACACGTGTATACAAATCATAAATGCTTTGCGTTTCGCGACAGATTGATGGGTTTACATGTATTGCGCATGCGCAGAAACGCCAACCGTTATTTTTAACGTCCGGATTGGCATAATCAATCATTTCATTTTCAGGGAAATTATCTTGTGATTTTATGACTTCTTTCATACTGTATAGTATATGCAGTTCTAGATATTACCATGGATACGTTGTTAACCGCCACGATTGTTGCCTGCTTTGGTTTGATCGGTAAGTGTTTAGCTCTTAGTCTTAGTCTTAGACCTAGTCACATAGCCATAGGCATAGGCTAGTGCCGTGGTAATCCTATTTGGTAATTTGGGTAGAACCCCGGTGTAAGCTATATTGCGATTGCAACATGTCATACGGTATAGATTTGCAAACTAGAGTCCAATTCAAGGGACCCTTAATGTTATGATTTATCAGATTCACATCATGTTGGTATGGATAAAATAACTATACCATATTTATTAACATAGCCAGGACATGTAAGTGTCGCGCGCGAAAACGAGGCTGGGGGCAGTTGGGGGCAAGAAGTCCATATTCTCCATGTTAACATATAGGACTTTGTTTTGTTTTTGGTTGTAATAATCGAACTGTTCCCAAATAGCGTATTTCAGTTATATTGTCCGAAGGATTATTATAAGTAGAAGCAATGGAATACTTTGCCGGTGACACTGATCATGGAAATCATGAATTGTAATCGATTATTATGGAGGTTGCCATGGCATCGCCGGCTAGTACTTGTGTTTGGCGATCTTGACTTATAATGAAGAGTGCCATTTTTCGCGCAGTACAACCTGTTTGAGGCAAACGTATACATGTGTTATGATTATGTGCATTTAGACAACTTGTCAGATATAAGTGCTTATCGAAACCACAACGTACAACAATGTAAAATGCAAATCCCGTAAAAGACACATACGGCCTAAAATCGTGTATATTATATGCACTACTTAAATCGTTATATGTCTATGATAGTGTGGTAATTAAACTCAATATTAAATCGGATATTTAAGATAAGGAAGGTATAACACAAGATATTTATGACCTGATTTTCCTAGTATTCATCAATCGGAAGCTACAACTGTCATCCATCGTTAGAATATTATTCTATATATATATGTATATAATAATTATATATATTTTTTAACACCTTATGACTAAATGATTTATGTTAATGTGTTATTTATTATTAACTGAATTCGCGACTTCATAAACAGCCCAACTCTACACCTTTATGTATATGTCCTTCAGTGCAAGATAGATTGCTGAACATGTGTATGGAATTATCTTCTGGTAGTACGACCAATTCTGTACTGATACTCAAGAGATTGGTAACTGTTACCTGTAGGACATATATCGTGAAATAATAACTTGCACTTGTAGAAAATGTATATGAACTAACATTACTAGTCACAAGTATTGCAGTGGTTACATGTTATCAGGGTTGGAGGAATCCAGAGTGGATTAAGTGGCCAGTTCATTTTTGACATGTATTTATATACGTTCAAACTTAGGTTCATACCATTCACTATTTCGGGATGGATCACATTCCGGAACAGAAATTTGGGTCATTCCGTGTGAACGCAACCAATGGGGTTGGTGTCAGCTCTTAGATTTCGGTAAGATTAGCAAGAATCTCAGATTTGAGCGTTCTAGCTTAAATACTTTTCAAGTTACAGTAGCTTGAAATTTGAGACTTAGACGTTTTTCGACAGCTTGTTAAAAATAAATAATTTTATTCACATTTCACTAGCCAATATCTTCTGCACTTTTTAACCTGTGTCAATAACATTATGTGGAGTTGTTCTCTATAATATAATGATTACATAACTACAATTAGAAAATAAATACAGTGTATGGTTAATGTGCAGCAAGTGCATAAACATCATGATTTATTCAAAATATCACTGGCGGGTGGGTTTTTAGACCCTGATTGTGAGGAAAATACACACACCTTAGACCCAACTTGTACATATTTGGTACCAGAACATTAATATGTGCAAATCTGATAAATATGGCAGGTCTGGCTGCCTTAATCATGAATCTATACATGTGCAAAGATGGTATGTTATTATATTTCTTTAAAAATGACCAACTTCCCACCCAAAAAGGTCGACGAGGCGTAGCTTGCAATATCACAAAACTTTTTCTTGGTGTTAGTACATTTCTATAACTCAAATAACTAGTAAATACTAATATCCTTCTGAGCTTCCTTTACCACAAAAATGGCATACGTCTGGATGCCCCAAATTTAATTAATGTTATTATTATATACGAGAAGGTTTTCAGATATTGATTGCAAGCTAAATATTGATGGTTCAATTAACTGTTATGTCTTTTGATATATATATATATATATATATATATATATATATATATATATATATATATATATATATATATATATATATATAATATATATATGTATTTGTATTAACAAAGCAAATATGCATGCCTGACTGTCTTAATTATGGGTCTACATAAACCCAAATATCAATTGTTTTATATTTCATTAAAATTAGCAAACTTCCTACCCTAAAGGTCAATGTAGATTAGAAGGTATTGTTATCATTTTTTTACCAGGCATAAACCAATTCTAAGACAAAATAACAAGTAACTCTCAATATCCTTCCATGTTTCCTTCTCAAGAAGAATTGGGATTCATAATTAAGTCAGCCAGACCTGCCATATTTCTCAGATGAGCACATATTTATGTTTTGGTACCAAATATGTACAATTTGGGTCTAAGGTATGTGTATTTTGCTCACAATCAGGGTCTAAAAACCCTCCCGCAAGTGATATTTTGAATAAATCATGATGTTTATCGACTTGCTGTACATTAACCACACACTATATTTATGTTCTAATTATAGTTATGTAATCTTTATATTATAGAGAACAACTCCACACAATGTTATTGACACAGGCTACAAAGTGCAGAAGATATTGACTAGTGAAAAGTGAATACAATTATTTATTTTTAACAAGGTGTCAAAAAACGTCTAAGTCTCAAATTTCAAGTTACTGTAACTTGAAAACTACTTAAGCTAGAACGCTCAAATTTTGGATTCTTGGTAATCTTACCAAAGGCTCTCACCAAGCTGATCTATTCAGAAATTTAAGAGATGACAGCAACGAATTTCTGGAAGTTTGGTTCCGTTCACTCGGAATGACCCATTTGTGTGGTTGATTGGTTTTTTCAAATATGTATGTGCCCTAGATTCCTGTTGCAAAAAATCATGATAAATTATCATTCCTCAGTAGAGTTTGTGGTAAACTGCCCCAGGTTGCTTGTTTGTAGGTTTGGTTTTTACCAAGTAGGGGTTTATTTTTATGGATACTAAATAATCCATTTATAAAACATTACTGATACATGCCTGATAGTATATCTGATATTTCATATCAATATTTTAAGTGGTTAATTATGCTAAATAAAACATTTCATGTTAATTACAATTAATGTCTACACCACCTACATGAAAACTTAATTTCTTACCGCATTTCTGACCGTTTGACTCCACCAGGAGTGTTGGCCAGTATACAGACAAGTCAAGATTCTCATTTCATTACTGTATAACATACCATGGTAGGTAGGCAATCTATGACAACAAACCTGTGACTAAGCTGTCTGAAGTTTAGCAACGTGCACTAATATTCGCGTGGCCACCAGGTCCAGGCTATAAATAGACACGCCTTTCAGCACAATCTGCAGATGGTTGCTGCTCTTTGTAGATTGCACAGGTCCAGCTTATGCGCATAAAATAAACGACAATAGCTGAAGCCAAGCCAAACATACTAAAGCAATCAAATCACTGAAACGTCAACATAACGCTCAAACAATAAATTATGTAATAATTTTGTATACTCGTCGCTAGAATTCGAAGAGTTACAGCAAGGCGCTCAGCAAGTGGTATTGCATCGCGCGTGGCTGTGTCTTTGTGGACATTTAACGGCGAAGAAGATATTGAAATTGCTGTGCATCCATCCGGACAAAGTTTGCAAATGTTCTGGGGACCTCCACTTTAATTTCCTTCACCAGAGCATGGAATGCGCCGAACTGCTGGGGCCGCGGAATGCTTAGGCGAACCCACCATCTTTTCCGTGTTTCTTCAGCTTTTCTTTCTCTTCTTCGTCATTAATTTGCTGCAGCACAGCTAATGCACCGAGCAAAATTCATGTTCTACTTCTGCTGCTTCAACTGTCAGCCATTGCCGTAAAGAAGCACGTGTGCGTCTGTAATGGCCTTCACATTATGACGTCATTTACGCTCTCCCGACTCGATTGTTTCGCCACGACTACGTGTGTCATATACTCGTACGTAGAATGGCATAGTAGGTGGCCGCTTTGTAAGATAGTGAAACATTCTTCTGGTCTTCTAACTTCGAAGATCCCGATTACATCCCATACGAACCTGGTTTCCCTAAGTTGTTCTTCGAGTTCTTGTAGTGTTCACCTCTTAGTAGATTTCTGACATTGTAGGTCGGAATCTTTAGTGTACTTACCCTCTTTCGGCTGCTCTTTTTGACCCAGAGATTCATAGCATCCCCTGCACGTAGTCCTTGTTGACCAGAGCCGCCTCCTTGGTCATAGACTCTTTCGGCGCCGCTGGGGACTGGGGTCCATGGCTTTGTAGTGCTTTGCATGCAGGTGTTGTTGGCCTACCCTTCCACACTGGCAGTGGGGGCTGGAAGGCCGGGACTGGCGATATAGGGTGAATGAAATTGCCAAAGTTTCGACACGGCGGCTGTATTAATACCGAACCACCGACTTGCCGGCACCGGGATTCGAACTCCGGTACCTCTAGTCGGGAGTCCGGCACTCGGCCATCCAAAAGTTAATTTCCAGAAATTATTTGTTGACTTTTCGTATAACAATTATTTCATGATATGGAACAATTGCTAATGTCTTCTCGGGTAAAGGCATAATTTGAAAGCCTAATAAATGGGATTAATATTTTTGAATTCCCTTATTCATTTTCATTTCATGAAAGTACTGCGCCAATGGGTCACGGATAAATATATATATATATATATATATATATATATATATATATATATATATATATATATATATTTATTAAACATACTGTTATTGTCGGTATATTTGTTATTGATTTACATACATTTTATCAATTATTTTATACCTCTAGTCGGGAGTCCGGCACTTTAACCACCCGGCCACCGCAAAAGTTAATTTCTAGAAATTATGTGTTGACTTTTCGGATAGCAATGACATGGAACAATTTGCTCAAGAGGTGTTGGGCTATGTCTAATGTCTTATCGGGTAAAGGCATAATTTGAAAGCCTAATAAATTGGATTCATATTTTCGAATTCCGTTATTCATTTCATTAGATGTTACTAAATTATTTGTATAGCGAAACTGCTGCACCAATGGGTCACGGATGTATATACTTATTAAACATACTGTTATTGTCGATGTATTTTGTATTTATTTTCATACATTTTACCAATGTACGTTTATGTATGGACATGAGAATTGTCTGAAATAAAATTGTATTCATTTATGTTTATTCCAGCAAACATCATTCAGTGTATTTATTCTAATTGATTTACGTTTCATAGACATTTGATAACTGATATTTTTAAACGAACAATTGATTAGGCACTAATATTTGTGATTTGTAAACCTACAACGTAGGGATAAAACTAACTAGCATTTGATATACCATGTATTAGTGCTTCATTTTTTTAACATGACTCGTGATAAAATTTACTGTTTTTTATATGTACCAAACACATTTTCAACCTGTCCCTACTTTTATTTATTGCTGCTGTGTTTTTGTTCTGATGTGCATCTAATATCGAAAACTAAATACACATATCAAGTACAGTGATTGTATCTGTAGTTGTACCTGCCCTGTGCTTGTACCTGTAGTTGTACCTATGCTGTGCTTGCCAGTATTTTGTAGTCAATCCCATTAAATACTTTCAAAATTTTGTTTACTTTACATTGTCTATACTTCAAGGACACCCATTACTAATTATAATCCTCATACAGACCAATACACTACCTTGTGTACGTAACATCTTCCACTGGCGGAATGAACCAAACGGTGTAGCCTAAATGTTGTCGATACCACACCTCAACCGACAACCTCTCAAATACAACTAATGTCATGGTCTTGTTATTGTTACATTACTGTTATTAATAATTTAAAATTAATTTATTAATAACAGTAATATAATAACAACATACATAATACATTATAGTTTTATTTAAAATATGAATATTTTTTATAGATATGCATTCACACATCAATATTGTCTTGAACTAGTTAAAGACGCTATTTTATTTATTAACATTACGCGATTTATGCAATATGACCAAGTCCAAGATCCGATAGTTACAATCACAGTCACTAGGTGAAGAGCCACTTGTTGCCGTATGATCACAGAGTCTGAGGAAACACGTAAATAACGACAACAAGAGGAGTGCAGAAGCTAAACGAAAGAAGAACTATGGTTACAATGGTAGTCGACGTATTTATCTTGGATATATTTACGCTATGATGAATTGGCATGAAGACGTCGTTAATTTGGATATACCCATGCCCACACATCCTCTGCGGAGCGTTTGGCACGATCTATTGTCTGTACAATGCCAGCATGTACCGTGCTCGGTGATTTCACAAAGAATTCTGTGAGCTTTGCAATGTTATCACCTATTTTCCATATCTATCAACATATGTAGAAAAAATTATGGTGCAATAAGCACCGTGAAATATGATATTCTCAAGATAATAACATAATTTCAATATGGCTGTGAAGGAGAACCATTCGCGCACATTATTGTTAAACTTTAATATTCCTGCGTTATATACTCATTATGTTATAGTGGTTTGTCTTAGGCCATCCCTATATCAAATTCACTGAAAATATGTTATCATTAAAATGGGGTTAGTGCTAAAAATATTGATTTCTCACAGAAAGAGTGAGTCCTGCAATGGTATGACATATTTTCCATCTCTAGGGATGTAGATCTATCTAGAAATCACTGTGAGCATTCGTCCCTAAACATGTAACGACAAACTGTCTGGTTCATGGCCTATGAGCCTATCACCTCGTACTATGGATATAGCGCCCGGAAAAGTAAGCTCCTTGAGAGGAAATATGTGTGACTTTACAGTTGCATTCTGAATTAAGTTTCCATTTTGCCGCATTTTAGACAAGTCAGTGTACACTATGAACGATATTTACTTATTAATATACTTCCTACCACACGACTCACTTTGGTTGTATACGTTATTTGATCAAATATGAGTTTGCAACAAGTCACGACGCAATCAGTCTCCTCCTGTAAACCTGTCTACCCATTTGTTCTAATAATGTTTGCACATTGATGGCATTAAACAGACATGTCACGAAAATAGATCACAGGGTTCATCATTAACAAAATCGGCTTTGGAAGTGACAACATAATGGTTATTAGCAACAGCGAACTTGACATATATGTAAAAAGGAAAACTTTGATGGAGAAGAGGCCACCAAGATGTATGCCTTTTTTGATAGGATGTAGTCAGTTTGGTTTCTATAAAATCTCATCGACGTCGTTGTAGAAAGTATGTGTCTTCTTATGAGTATGATGTTTGTTGATGAATATACTTGCACGATCTTCTTCTTGTAGGGTTTTGTTATGCAAAGAACAAGTTCAGCTTCTCTGGGGCTGATGTTGTTTTCCCTCACTATATGGGTTTTCCATTTCCTGTTGATGAGAAAACCTACTCCTGCTAAGTCTTTATTTACCCTAAAATGGCATAATAAGTGAAAGGTAGTGAAACATTCCTCTCGACTTCTCCGATCCCGATTAGATCCCATGCCAACCTGATGTCCTTAAGTTCTTCGAGTTCTTGTATTTGTTCATCTCTTAGTAGAGTTCTGACGTTGTACGATAGTCTCTTTAGCCTCTTTCAGGGGCTATATTTGACCCAGAGATTCTTAGCACCCCCTGCACGTATCCATAGTTGACCAGAGCCGCCTCCTTGGTCAAAGACGGTTTCGGTGCAGCTGCGGACAGGGTTCCTGGCGTTGTTGTGATTTGCATGCTGGTGTTTTTGGCATACCCTTGTACGCTGACAAGTGCCGGTTGGAACGGGCGATATTGGGTGAAATAAATTGCGCAAGTGTCGACACGGTGGCTATAACAGTAGTGAGCCATATACCTGCCGGCACCAGTGCTTTGATTACAAAGTCGGCCAGTCCAAGATTCGGCACAAATCTGGGACCGTGACGGTAGCGGGCCAGGATTCTCCGTTGTTTCTATCGTAGTTTCCCTTTAGTGGCGTAGCCAGGGGGTCATTCCCCCAAATTCCGGAAAGGTATAGGATGATGGGAACGGAGGACCAATAACTGGCTGCCTGATTCATAGAATCACACGGTACAGAGGGTATAAAGATGCCTGTGTAAGACTTAACTTCCCAATTCTACCATTTCGCAGACATTTGTCATATTCAAATAGGATTCATGCAGTTAGGAATGCTCCACTTCTGTCGCTGACTACAGCCCAAGAGGTGACAGGGCAACGAAAATGTCTTCATTCTCAAAGAGCGTGATGGCTAATATATTTATGATTTAAAATAATAGCTTCGCGATTAATAGACGAATCAAACTGCATTTATTTTTTCTTGGCATCTCTATCGTCAATGGTAAGTTGGCCATGATTTCCGTTTCATTGTCTTTCTTCGTCATCTCATTTTTATCTCTACGATCTCTATCAGCAGTTTCCAATTCCTTCTATCCGTTGCAGTTTTCCTCAATTCTTCTCTTTCTAGGTCTCTTTGAAGCAATCCGCATCGCAATTTCAGTCCTCTTTCCCGTCTTTCCCCATCCACTTTCTGAGCATATGCTTTCATTGCCAGTTTTTCATCTCCCATCCTTTCCGCATGACAAGCCCATGTCAATCTACTCCTCGCCAATTTCTTATTAAAAAGTTCCTATGCCTGGATTATATAGGAGCTGAGCACATTTCCTCTACGTTTACGTGAGTTGCGTCTGTTTCCCATCACCTCTTCGACTTTCTTCCAAACGATTTGCCCCCTGCTGTAACCTTCATTATAACCGAAGCAAATTATGTAGTGGATTTTGCACTGGGTAATTTAAATTGAATTTATTAATTTTAATAAGCAGCAAAGTTACATGTTGTGAAGTGACTGACTGAACGCCAACGCCTTATAATCTATGTTAGCTTAGGAATGTTCAATTGTTGTTTCATCTGAGTAAGTGACTACATATTAGTATTTGTCATGGTTTTTGTCAATAGGTTTGGGAGATATAGCGTGACGAATGTCTGTATAATAGATGGATATTGTGTAAGGGCTATGGGTTCGTATCTCTTTAATAATGTGTCGTTTCTGTATATATATTATTTAACTATATTATTATATTATATATATATATGATATATAGATATAGAATATAATATAAATATAAAAAGTAAGTAATAGTAAGTAGAAAAGAAATATATATAGATGTAGTGAAGATAAGTATATAATAGAGGGAATAAGTATATATAATATATAGAGAGAGAGAGAGAGAGAGAGAGAGAGAGAGAGAGAGAGAGAGAGAGAGAGAGAGAGAGAGAGAGAGAAGAGAGAAGAAGAGAAGAGAGAGAGACAGAGACGAGACAGAGACAGAGACAGAGACAGAGACAGAGACAGAGACAGAGACAGAGACAGAGAAGAGAGAGAGAGAGAGAGAGAGAGAGAGAGAGAGAGAGAGAGAGAGAGAAGGGAGAGCAAGCGCGCGGAATGGCTCAGGGGTAGAGCTTCGGACTTTCGACTAAGAGAACCCAGAGAGAGAGTTTAAGACAAAGGTGATGATAGAATACGACACACCAATATATGTCAACTAAACTCAGATCGAGAACAGTGAAAGCTACATCTACCTGGGACAGAGATACAGCACCAGAAACCAAAACCAAGACAAGGAGATTCAAAGAAGAATCACGGCCGGATGGACAACATTCGCCAAGCACCGCGACACCTTCAAGGGTAACATTGGAACACGACTACTGGAAAGGTACCATCTGGCAGAGGATAGCGCAAAATAGGCAGATGTGGAAGCAACATGCAGAAGCCTTCGCCATACCACGGGACACTATGGCTGCGCAATGATGATGATGAATGCTATAAAGAGTTTGCTTGGTTGTCGGATAGTCCCCTCCAATTCAAAATCCTGGCTACGCCACTGTTTCCGTTAGTAATACATCAAACATTCCAATATGATTGTTATCACGCAAACTTAAAAATAAAAATTGATTAACTTTTGTGATTATTTTTACGCGCTCGAACAAGTTTGATTTAGAACGTTGTTTTTCGTCAGTCGAGGTTATAATTAGTATCGAGGCTACAACTATAGGCGGCGCGTGGCGCTGTCTGTTTGCACAGCCGCGACGTCCTGCTTCGTTTTATTTCGATTGCGAAATTTCTACATTATCTTTCTAATGTGTTCTACTACATTGGCTTGTATTGGATCAAAATGTAATACTCACGCATGACATGTACTCTTATTTATCGCCATCCCCGCCAGAATGACACGGTTGTCGTTCGTCTATTTCCTCATCGATATATATATATATATATATATATATATATATATATATATATATATATATATATATATATATATATATATATATATAAACAAAACACACCGACTACTGGCTCTGCTGTCATCAATAGAAGTTTGGATCATAACAGACGCTGACGTTTACATACGCATGCGCAATATGCGTTTTGCCGAATCTAGGCCTGGGAGTAACGTATGTCACTCGATGCTACGTTAGAGAACGTCGTAACGAATAAAAGCAGGCGTCACTGCGCGCGCATGCGCGGTATGGTTTTAGCCGACTGACCGAATCTGGGACCCCGTCACTGGGATTCGAACCCCAGCCCCATTAGTCGGTAGTCCGACTCTCTAAACACACGGCCACCGCGGTGTGGTATTGTGTTACATTCTTTATTTTCAGTAGTCATACATTAAATTATGGTATTGTTCTGTTTAATTCTTAAATAATATTGTAGTATTGGGCACCTTCAAAACACTACACTCTTAGCTTTTAACTGTGGTTAGATAACTTAAATTGGGTGTGACATTTGTTCGAACATATTTCGAGATCATACTCTACTATATCACGTAGGCGATACGTTTCCCTTCACATTGTACATGTATATTAATGCAGCCAGACTCTGTATAATTATCAACGTTGTAGATGTTTCAATTAGAAAACTCCAAAGTAAGCCGTGAATATTAATACATTTTCATTACCCAGCGTATAACTATTTGTATGCGTTAATGCACCTAGCGAGCAACACGCAAAACGTATCAGTCGCCAGAGCAACGTGCTAGAATGATAGTTTACGTAGTCAAAACTAACGTGCTTGTCATGCACGCCTGCTTGCTGATCGCACGCAATATTGTGGACCTAACAGAGTTAATATAAATAAACAACTTCCAGCAATAATCATATTATTCACGTCAACGGTTCATTAGGACATTTCTTTAGAACACATACCCATAGACAGTTTATAGACTACGCCATTTTAGTTGATTTGACGTAGTTGAGTCTTCTTGATCGGCGTGGACTGTGCATGCATGTTATTATGTTTTTCTTTCTGACCTAACCATCAAAACGAGCACCAACAGCCGCCAAACTGCTCCTCACATATCTTACATACATTACCTTATAAACAAAATCACTTGCGTTCCCATGAGGAAGAAAATTCACAAAAGAAAAGCGCAAATCTTGACTACCGTATATTTATAACACTACTGCATTCGCACGCGCCAGTTTAATTAATTATAAATAATATAATAATAATTAATTATCATCATCACTATGATCTTAAGAACATATTAAGTATTATTATAATGTAATAGTAACATTTTATGTCATATAGCGCCACATACATAATTATTTGTGACGCTTCACAACATACTACTAATATAAATATATACAATAAGAAGAATACTACCCACAGGTAATATTTTAAAATAAATAATAAAAATACATGTGTCTATATAATTATGTAAAATTACCTATTAGTCATAACAATACATAATAATAACCAATCTAGCACATACAGTAAAAGTTGTCATATGCGTCTTGAGCGACCGTTTTCCTAGCCACGGGTCGTTTCTGATTAAAATGTACCCACAATGAACGACTAATTGCAAACGCCACCAGCAGCCACACGAATTGTTCACGTGATCGTTGCTTTCACCTGTTAGCAGCGACTGGATCTGGTGCCGAACTGAGACATGTATTGGTCAAGCAGTCTTTACGTCGTTCACTCAGCGTTATATAGTATTTAATTTAATATCACTAAAAAGGCAGCATAGTATTCTTTACAATGTTATAATTATTCAAATGTTATCGCCCGAAATAGAAAATGATTTATAAGTATGGAAATTACGTTTAGTTCGACGATGTCGCATTGGTTTTTAACAATAGTTATATAAACATCCCATGTGTGCTGCGAGCACGCAAGCTAATAATTATTACCTAAACGATGTTTCAACAATAATAACTAAACAATAACATATTAATATTATTTTTAAATGCAACGAAACCTTTTTTCTTGCCCCAAATAAAAATTTTTGTGCGTTACTACATCACAATTAATGTTTAAAAAGAAGAATCCCCCACAAAATTTTTATTTTAAAATAAATAATTACTGTTTTTCCAAAATTATTATAACATATCTGGTGGTCATAAAATCTTTAATAATAACAATTAGCACATACAGTACATTGTCTTCTGCGATGTGTCATGTGTGTGTTGAGCGACGTTTTCCTGCCGGTGTGTTTCTGTTAATGTCCCCTGAACGTACTTGAAAGCCGCAGCCAGTTGTTGTGTGTTGTTTCATGTTGCAGCGTGGATCTGGTGCCGTGCGACAGGTATTGGTGCAGTCTTTGTGTTCACTGCGTTAATGTACTTTAATATCACTGGCAGTACTGGTGTAATTGTTAAATGTTATGCCGTGCATGTTTATAAGTATGGTTGTTTGTTGACGTGTGTTGTTTTTTAACAATATTTATATAATCTTCCCATATGTGCGGTGAGCTATGTGTGTGTATGTGATGAATGAAAATTAATGTTACGTCGTAATTACTTTAATTATTTTTACAATTTTAATGATTTGTTACTATTAACCATATGTTAATTTATCACTATTGTTGTTATTAAATTTGTATTGTATTTTTCTGACTAATATGTAATTTAAGCTAATTATATAGACACATGTATTTTATTATTAATTGTATTTTAAAATATTACCTGTGAGTAGTATCCTTCTTATTGTATAACGGTTTAATAGAAGTATGTTGTGAAGCACCACAAACAATTATGGATGTGACTATTTATGTGAAATGAAATATTATTTTAGTACAACAAATTAAATAAAATTCCTGTAGATCATAATGATGATAATAATTAATTATTGTTATAATATTATTTAAATTAATTAAATTATTTCGCGCGTGCGAATGCAGTAAGTAAGGTTTATCAATATTCGCGCCGTCTAACGGTATTTTGTGTAAAACTAACTTATAACAGCGAGTTTGTAATGCAACATCATCGATCAAAACATTGTTTCCGCATTTACATCATGTTTAACTAGTACACAACATACATGATTTGAACAGTGAGAAATTGAAAAATGGACTGCTTATCGCTCGAATTTGTATTTCGGGCTATAACATGAGTGAATCGGCACGATTACACGTTTACTCGTCATAACATTTGATTTTTCTGGTGACATCAATTTCGTGCACCATATGCAGGAAAATATATTTACTAATTGGCTGACTAGGATTAATAAATTTACAAATAATTTTACGTTTTTAGAAGTGCGTGTTTACATTTTGTTGTGACCTGTTACGTAATGACATGAAAAGGTTGGCGCGCATTTTCGCTAAATCACAGACAAAACGTTCACGAAATAAATTATTTTCTTTGACAACTTTAGTGTTCCATTCAAAAGTATGATGCAAAATAAATGTGCAGGTTGGCAAATCAGTCAAACTCAATAATCGTATAATGCCTAATTAAAGTTTTGCAAATAAGAAAAAGAAACCAGAGCCTGCTAGTTAACGGATAACATAGAACGCCATCTGGTGAATAAATAAAAAATAAAAATCGCTTGTTTAAATTATTTCACATATTTATGAAAGCGATTTTATTTACGTGAATCACAGGTTTCTTCCGGAAGAAATCAAACCCTGAAGTAAACTCATACATACAAGCCTGTTGACATGTGTTTTATGACTTGAAATACACTAAAGAAACACACATATGACACCTATTTGCAAGGCATAACTGGAAATATCAGACTTTGGAAGACCGTTTCATCCTCCTTTGAGCCGAAGGTCCTATGAACTTTTGGCGTCACTCGCCGTGCCCTGTCAGCCGTCTGCCATTAACTCTTATATTTCAGAAACGGTTGAACTTTGCATCACGTTTCTCCCTCATTATGACCAGGAAATGTAAATTTCGTTCAGACATTGTTAAGCCTCCTAGGGTCCTTTAGAGACTAAACACTGGTACATGCTCCTATTTTATTTAAAAGAAACAACTGTTCTGTAGCTTTTTATCTGATTTTGCAGATACGTATCTGAGTGTAGCTTCATTGTATGTTGTAGCTCACTAGTCTATTGTACGGGCACCACAGAGCCAAATGTCCTGTTTCAGCCGGCGCTTTTAGCAGATCTCGCGACATTTCTACTTTTATTCCAAACATTTTAACTTAATTATAAGTGTTCACAGAACGGCAGTTTCATAAACAATTTTTTTTCTGAAACATGTTTGTAAATTACTATATTTTTGTCCAGTTCGTTAGTACTTTTATTTTTCATTGTTAATTTTAAACCCTATCATAGTTTTATCTAGAGGTCTGTCCTCCTATAATTAGGATATGTGAAGCTCATTTTGGATGGTAACAAATTAGAGGACGGGTATAAATGCACAAGCAGGAATGTGAAGAAAACAATAAATGTCCCTTTTATTATAAATGAGCATGTCTATCTAAAATAGTTTTACTGTTACAAAACATCAATCGTAATTTGGGCCTGATCCTGCTCTATGTATCTTGTGTGTAGCAACAATCAATGTTACAAACCTAATGTTCAAATCGTGACATGCAATTGTGTACACATTATGTTTTGTTGCAGTTGTGTGTGGACAGTTGACGAAGGGCCCAGAGAATGTCGCTGTGTTGGTAGGAAGCGATGTTACACTCAGATGTGCAGGAACTGATCTATCCTGGGAAGAATATATCTCGGATCCAACTGCTGCAACGGCAATATCAACAGGAGCTCGTGTCTATTCTCCTAACAAGCATGACCTCACCACAGAGCCTACAGGAACATATGACTTGACTATCAAATCTATTAAACTAAAACAAGGTGGAAAATACAGGTGCAAGGCATTACTACCCCCTCATCTTTCCGCAAGTGCACAAGTTATCACATTCAGCGGTGAGATATTGTTGTTGTTTCTTCCTTGATATTATTATTCTAGGATGGTTTTATATTACAAATGTTCATAGACTAATTCAAAGTATATTTTGAACAGTTGTATTTGTCAGATATTTATTATGTAACTGGATGTTAACAATTGACCAGTGCCCGTGACGCCCACTTTGAATTCAATCCTTGCAGCAAGTGTACACAAATTCACATAAAACACTGTTTATAAATGAGCATTATAGTATGTAACCATCCTTAACATAATGCAGTGCACTCAATAGTTGTAATAAACCAAGTATAATGTTTTCCTCTGGTTGCTTGCATTTTCTACATAAATTATTGGTGTTGCTGTTATTTTATATCATATCAGATTAATTACATTGATTCGAAATTTCTTATCTTTGGAATTGTTCATCTCAGATTTCAAGGAATTAATCAAACGTATTTTGTGAACATAAGTATTTATTCCTTATATATAAATGAGCATTATAGTATGTAATCATCGTTAAAATAAAGCAGTGCACCCAATAGTTGTAATAAACCAGGTCTAATGTTTTCCTTTGGTTGCTTGCTACATATATTATTGGTGTTGCTGTTATTTTATATCGTATCAGATTAATTGATTGATTCGAAATTTCTCATCTTTGGAATCGTTCATCTCAGATTTCAAGGAATTAACCAAACGTATTTTGTGAACATAAGTATTTATTCCTTCCATCAAGCTTATAAAATGTAATCCTAGAAAACAGTATGACTCATTCAATGTCAGAAGTTCATATGCTTTAGAGTTCATTTCTCAACAAGTGAAGAACTTGGATTTTTTATGCTTTGTTTATATGTTTTGTTACCCTCTTTCTGTTAGTTTAGTATCTTTGAACAACATCCTCTGGAACGTCAGGGCACTCTAAATGTGCTCTTGTTATATGATATGTTATTCTACCACATATTTGGGAGACATTTTTAATCATTTATATATCATCAAAATATATTTATGTTTTAACATATGACTTCATAGTTGATGCTGCTTTTTTCATGCATATGCCCAAGTAGATTTTTTTGCAGAAAGCAGTACTGCAATATGTACTGACTGTTTTCAGCCTTTAATCCCACTTGTACAAGCAACATGACAACACGCAATGAGGCAGTAGAGGGCGAGTATATTGAGTTCAGCTGTGAGCGGATGTACCATGGGAATTTTACCTCAAAGATGCAATGGAAGGATCTAAGCAGTGGTGAGGATATAAAAGCCAAGGACGAGTCAAGTAAGGGGACAGTCAAGTTCAGTATTGTTGTGGAGATAAAACCATCTCACAATGGAGACAGCTTCACATGCCAGACATTCTTTGACAAGCCACAGTATCTAGTCAATCACGCGGACAACATACCTGTCAACAACAATGCTTTCAATGAAAGTTTCACGTTACCAAAACAAACTGTCTATTGTAAGTACTGAGTACTATTTGATTTGAACTGTCGCACATTGCTAGTCCTTTGGGCTGAAGGTCCAGTGGACTTATGACATCACTCTGCGTGTTCTATCCGGCATTAGCTCTCAGATATCATAAACCGGTGAAGATCTATTATTCATATTTTGCTTTTTTACGGTACTTGTCACTATGCACTAGAATTTACGAACTCATCTGTAAACACCCTACGACCATCTAGGGCTTGAAAACGTATATTTTTTCAAACAATACTTTTCTGTCGCTTTTCGTCTAATTTTGCATAGACGTGTCTTGTTCACAAGAAATTTATATCTGACAAGTATTTTGTAAATGCAACTCAGGGCCCCTCCAAAACCCAAAACGTAAACATGTTGCCAGTTTGTGTCAATACATTTAGATGTCACATAGGAATCGACTTCAGGCTGTATAGTATCCCTATAGAGGCCAGACCACAGCAAAGTATAAGTGAAACTGGACATTTCTAGCCTTCTGTTGTTGATGGGTCACCTTGACTGATTGCTTTCTGGCAGCAGTGGCAGGTCTATATCAATAACCCAGTAGTTCCCTGCTAAACCGCACAGTTGTATTGAGCTATATTTTCAAAACTACTGATTTCCTATCAATACAAGTTGTGTTTATTTTGATGTTTCTTTAATTATCGTTACAGTTATGTGACCGTAATATATACTGGTTAAATTATATATTATAACCTGAAAGTGATAAACATAGAAAGTTAATATTCTGGACAACATTCGAATGAAAATAGTTGCTTCAGAAAATTATAATGGATATGCCGTATTCACAAGCATTGATTAACAGTTGTTAATGTTGTTGCATTATTGTGTATAGCAGAATGTAGAGTGCATTTAAATATGTTGTTTGGTGGTTAAATGCTTGAATTTTCTGATATATCCAAATATTCAAGTCCTATTAATGTTTGTTTCCAGACATGCACTCGCGGTGAAATTTAATGGTTTAATATAATTTGCGGGAGAGTTTTCAGACCCTGATTGTGAGCAAAATACACATACGTTAGACCCAAATTGTACATATTTGGTACGTAGACATACATATGTGCAAATCTAAGAAATATGGCAGGTCTGTACATATGCAAAAATGGTACGTTATTATATTTCTTTTAAAATGACAAACTTCTGACCCAAAACGTCGATGAGGCGTAGCTTATATTATCTTTACACGTTTTCTACGTGTTAGTTCATTTGTATAACTGAAATAACTAGTAACTCTCAATATCCTTCCGATCTTCCTTCACAACAAAAATGGCATACGTCTGGGTGCCCCGACTTTAAAAATAAATTGCTTGTGATATACGAGAGGGTTTTCAGACATTGATTGGAAGCTAATTATATAGATGGTTAAATGAACTGTTGTGTGTATTTAATATATATGCATAACATTATACATATAGTTCAAGCATTTAACCACCAAAAATATATTTAAACGCACTCTACATTCTGCTATACACAATAAAGCAACAACATTAACAACTGATAATATATGGGTTATATATATATATATATATATATATATATATATATATATATATATATATATATATATATATATATATATATATATATATATATATATATATATATATATATATATATATATATATATATATTATATATATATATTTATAAATTCATATGAATTTTTTGCTTTATTGTGTATAGCAGAATGTAGAGTGCATTTAAATATGTTTTTTGGTGGTTAAATGCTTGAATGTTCTGATATATCCAAATAGTCAATTCATTTTACTGTTTGCTTCCAGACGGGCCACATGCACTCGCGGTGAAGTTTAATGGTCAAGTAGATACCAAAGGAGGAAACATCTTCGTTGGAGAGCGAATGACTGTAACTGCTGACAGCAACCCAGGAAAAAGAAACTATACGTGGAAAAATACTACCTCAAACGAAATCATTGCAACAGGAGACTCCATCGCAATCACTGAAGAAATGCGCGGAAAGCAGTCACTCAAAGCCGTGGTGTGCAACACCATCCCTATTCCGTCCCCACACACTGTCTGCAGCGACTTCACGGTGAATGTTGTTGTGATAAGTAAGTGTGTTTCAATAATATTCATACTCGAATACGTTTAAGGTGAATCAGGATGTTTCGAGCATTGTAAGACCTATAATGTAGACAGGTTTCAAAGCATGATCAAATGCTTTCTTCAATTTTTGGAAATACATTGTCTACATTCATTGTCCTGGAACAGTTAGTCTATAACTGTTCTGTGTATGCAATATCTCTTCTTTTGTAAACGTCCAGCTACATACATTTTGCACCCTGGAAGTATAACATCACATTTCATAATATTATCTGTTGTTTCAGTCAATGTTTTGGACGTTAATATCCAGATTGCGTTTCGTGTAAAATGCATTGGTTTTTTTTAATTTGGCATTGTAATTTGATGCAATTTCGCATTTTATTTCAATTGCATATTGTAGCTAAGTGTTTATAATTCCACGTCCATATTACGTTTCTTTTCAACTACAAATGTGATGGTGCGGTTCGAATTTTTACTCACACTTTCGTTTTCTTGATGCAGATTTTTACTGGCAAATTTGTTAGAATTAGTCTGCCGAAATAAATAATTCTGTAATCGATATAGACTAGAGTACTTTTTTGTAACATTTATTTGCCAAACTAATTGTCATATGGAGTGGGTGACTAAAGATTAAAGTAGTGTTAATATATCTAAATACCTTACCTGTTCTTTCTGTACTTGTTAACAACACATAAACAGAGTTTGTTATTGAAATCACGATAACATGACATTAATTATTAAACCAAGAAGTAGTGTTAATTCAGTATTTTATACGTACAGTAGATTGAGTCTGACACAATTACAACTGAGGCATTTTGCGAAACATCACGACTTAGATAGTAAACATTGCCATACATTCCATCTACTATTGCGAAGAATTCGTTGTTTTGAAACTTGCCATGATTCTGCTTGGCTTCTGTTCCATTGGTTTTTCGCTTGCTTTACTATTGCCATATTGGATCGCTGCACGCTTGCTTCAGCACCTGAATACGAGGGGGCATCGATGGTGGCATTGTCGATGCACTAGTGTGGACGTCTTTAGATATTTACGTTGTCGCATTGATCTAGTTCCTTTCAGCGACCACGACTACCACCTTCACGACCACATCCGCTACTGCAGTGCCTCCCTCCGAATTAGGACTAATGCATTATTTGTCAAAAAACGTTTGGTTCACAAAATAACGTAATTATTTAGTACAAATTTGTCAACAACTCCGGCATGGCCGGTTCCAAGTCCGGCTGAGAAAGGAGGAAGGTTGTGCGTGTTGTTAGCACCTTCACCATGTAAAACACCGTTACGTTACACAAACCAGTACCACAGAACACAATGTAAATGGTGCAAGGCGTGAAGCTACCCAGGAATCTGGGATCATGAAGGATATCAGGCTAACCTAGTTGGAAGCTGACACCCCGAGAGTGGAGCTCCTCAGGCCGAAAACAAAGATACGAGTGGGCTCCTGGCTCCTTCTCCGTCATTACGGAATCCCCCACGTTTGTGAGCATAATCAAACTACTCTATGGTGATTTTAGGTCTAAGGTCATTTGTGGCCAATACCTGACAGAGGATTTAAAAATAAAGAGAGCAATCAAACAAGGATGCATATTATCACCCCTCACTCTTCTGCCTTGAGATCGACTGGGTCATGAAAGAAACAACATTAGGAACAAAAGCTGGCATCAAATGCACATCACAGAAACACTGGATGATGCGGATTTAGCAGATGACTTCTGTCGCAGCGCTATGGAAACAGCCAAAGCTAAAACCTTGCCAGAAATGCTGGAAAAATTGAATTACATATAAACACCGGCAAACCAAAAGCACTGCGAAACAACAAACAAACAGCAGTCCCCATAATGATAGGAGGACATATCATTGAAGAGGTCACCGAACTTACCTATCTTGGGGCTAAGGTGGCAAAATATGACAACACAGAATCTGAGGTTAAGGCAAGGATCAGTTAAGAAATATCTGAAAAAATAATAAGATTAGCAACATAACCACAATTACTATGTTCAAGAGTAACGTCTTGAGTGTGCTACTCTATGTTGCAGAATCATGGAAGGTTACCAAAGGCATATGTCAAATGATAGATGTTTTTTTTTCTTCAAAATAAGTGTATCGGGAGAATTCTGCGAATCTACTGGCCCAACATTATTTTGAACGAGGAACACCACGAAAGAACAAGCATGCAGCCACTCTCTCGAGGTTAAACGCGGCTGATGGATATGGATCGGTCACGTCTGTAGAATGCCATTGAGTCATTAACATTCATTCCGAGAGTAGCCGAACGTTGGACTCCTGGTGGCAAGAGAGCGCGGGGGAGACCAAAGGAGACGTGGAGAAGATCAGTGGAATGGCAGATGAAAACTCTCGGATGGAGTTGGGGCCAAGTCACGAAGTTGACAGCGAACAGATAACATTGGCGTTCTTTGGTTGCGGCCTTGTGTGTGATCCCACACGCAGAAGATTAAGTAATTAAGTAAGATTTGTCAACCGAGCAAAGCATACTTCAAATGGTCAGAGCTCGGAGACAAAGCCCTTCTAGATTCCGGTAACAGTAAGAAACTTCTGCTAACCAAATCAGACTAGGTAGTATGATGATGTATTCCCGTATGCCTGCATGACCAGTCAGATCTTATCTTATTGTCTTTAGCAGTAGACCAGGTTTATCTACACACAGTTGTAATTAAGCCTTTGTTTGAGTGGGACCTTGTTGGCCAAGCCCTTTCTTTGACAGTGCGCTCGTTTGCCCAGCCCACATCTGTTTCCCTAATTAAGTAGGTCACCACTACAACGTATTGCAGCAAGTGGATTTTTACGTTGTAAATGCGCTAAGATTTTTTAACACAAATATGGCTGGGTTGATTCTACACAAACCTATCGCGTTTCGACATCCTGACAACGTCGACGACATAATGTCATACTGATGTCGGATTTGTTTGTCAACTTGATATCAACGTCAGAATACTGGTCACGTTTCGACGTTCCTACAACGTCGACGCAACAACGTTGAAATGACGTCGGACTTTGTCGTCGACGTGATTTCAATGTCATGAAGACGTTGTATTTCGACGTCATTACAACGTCGACGACCCGACGTTGTACTGATATCTGATACATCGTCGAGGGATGACATCCTCATTATGTGGAAGACATGACGTGTTAACGACGTCATTTCTTTATGGTCAACGTAATGTCTACGTCGTCACGACGTCGAGTTTCGACATCCCTACAATGGCAACGATCCGACGTTGTAAATACGTCGGATTTGGTTGTCGACGTGATTTCAACGTCGTCAAAACATGTAATTTCGACGTCCTGACGACGTCAATGGCCCGTCAATGTGAAGTCGTTGTATATATGTTGCCGACGTCGCGACGTGTATTCAACTAATAACTGACGTCCTACTGACGTCGTGTACTAGCTTGGAAACTGATGGAAGTGAGCGTTTCATTTCTGCCCACAGTACGCATGGATTACGTAGGTAACGAAGATAGCCATCGCCGCTACTTTATTGCCATTACTAACTGACAACCTTTCTCAATATAGAATAGTCGCTTCTCGGAAGATGACCTTTGATACACTAAAATATGGTCCTTCAATTTGTGGTTATACAAATGGTAGCTCATATTGACCCAAACATTACGATGCACAAGAATGTTACGTTTCTTCTGAGAACCAATAAGATATTTTTACATACATTTTATTTAGAATATTCTTTCTGAACTCTCTAGGACTATAATGCCACGTGTCCTTTGTTAACTGAATTGAAAAGTAACATTTTGAACGTCTGCATCGTAGGAGTTACATGTGGATACTTGACTAGATTGCAGTTTTTCTACACACACACACACACACACACACACACACACACACACACACACACACACACACACACACACACACACACACACACACACACACACACACACACACACACACACACACACACACACACACACACACACACACACAAGAAAATAACAGAACGTCTGCACAGGATTACAGGACACACAGACACACCACACACACACACACACACACACACACACACACACACACACACACACACACACACACACACACACACACACACACACACACACACACACACACACACACACACACACACACACACACACACACACACACACACACACACACACACACACACACACACACACACACACACACATATATATATATATATATATATATACACACACACACACACACACACATATATACATATGTATGTGTGTATATTTTTGTTCATTAAGGTGGTAGCTCTGGGTCTGACACGGATGATGGCACAGGTACGTATTGAGCTTGTTTGTGTTTCGCACATGTTGAAATAAGCACATTTTCACACAATAATTGCACTCTATGCAAGCCTAAAATCTTACATACATTTATTCTTCAGAATCTTGCTTTGGCCAAATAAATTAGCAAATTTGAATAATTACTACCAACACCTATCTGGATTGTAGTCTCATTAGAGGAAACATGGCTACGTCTGGTAACTCATTTGTCTGTAATGGTCAAATGTCCAGCTGGGCAGACAAGCAGGTAATTGAAATGTGCCAAGGCAGGTCAAAAAGAAACGCTCCGTTAAGTTCTTAATGACTGTATTGTATGTAAATGCTGCTGACGTTCAGTGCATCTAATAATTGTGCTTTCCATGTCGGTACCCATTGTTCTTCAGGCATTAGATATTAAAATTGACTAGTGTACAATTATGAAATAAATCTTTTGTTTTTATGGATTTCTAGATGTCTACTTTGTAAAGAATACATGTGCATACTGAAACTGGTTGCTGCTTTTATATATGTCGATTTCTTAATTCTATTCTAACTAGATTCCTTTCAAAACCTTTCTGTACATACCTGTTTGCCTTATACATAATATACGTATATATATATATATATATATATATATATATATATATATATATATATATATATATATATATATATATATATATAACTATATATATATATATATATATATATATATATATATATATATATATATATATAGTATATATATATATATATTATATATATATATATATATATAAAACAGTGACACAAGTGCTTTTTCGAATAAATCAAATATTATAATACTGAATTTTGTGTGTAGTTTGTATTTACTGAAATATGAACATGAATTGCAACAATGATAAGAAAATATATCGTTCGAAAAAAATCAGAGAAGCTTTCATCTGACACCAGACATAAAGTGAGCGGTTCTTACATTTTGCTGACATAGATTAATTATTCAGCTTTGGCCAATTTAATTAACAAATTCAAGTAATTTGTACACAAACCGATCTGGTTTGAAATGTCATCAGAGGAATAATAGCTGCGTCTGGTCATTCAAGTGTCTGTAATGGTCAAATGCACAGCTGGGCTGGACAAACTGGTCATTGAAATGTGCTCATGGAGAGCATTTGGAAACGCATCGTTAAGTTCTTAGTGACCTGTAAATGCAGCTGAAACCCAATGCATCTAATATTTGTCCTTTCCATGTCGGTTCCCGTTGGTCTTGAGGCACTATATGTTAAAATTGACTTTCAAAATATGTTAGTGTAAAATTCAGGAAGTTAATATTGTGGTTACTGTGAATTTTTGGATGTCTGCATTGTAGAGGTTACATGTGCATACTAGAATGGATTGCTGTTTATTTATATATATATATATATATATATATATATATATATATATATATATATATATATATATATATATATATATATATATATATATATATGTGGTTAACTAATTCCATGTTAACTAGATTCTTTTGACAAATTATATACATAGCTGTTTTGACTTAATCATTGTGTATCTTTATATCTTGTTTATGTTTCGGATATTTTGAAATATGCACATTTTACACAGAATAATTGCGCTCTGTGCAAAGTCTCTTGTATCATGACTATGTACTTCATGTTTAAACATAATCCTCCAGTTTTGTAAATAGAATGGTAAATCATGGTGTAGATATTTATACTAAAAATTTAATTGTTGTAATTTAAGGGTGTCATCTACTTTTAATAAGCTGAGTTTTTGTGTGCATTAGTTCAGTATGGGAAATGTAGTTACTTAAAGTAATAATTATCAGGGCTTTTTCTGTAGTTTTATTATTCTGCTTGATTCAAAGATCCATGCCATGATGCAGTAATTTCTGTGTGGCAATATTAATGAATTATATAATATTTTTTAAATATCCAGAGGTAACATATGTTTCAATTTGTTAAAAATTCCAATTTTCTAGAACACGCATTTGATATGTTTTCAGTATGCGTTTTCCAGTTTAAATTTGTATCTATAATTAAACCCAAAAAATGAAAATCGGTAACTTGTTCAATATCTATATTGACTATCTTCAGGTTGAGTGTCTGTATATTTTTCTTTTGAAATGTCATGAATTTAGATTTTACTACATTTAATGATAATTTATTGATTGTGAGCGACTCACTTATCTTAAGAAGTTCTTCGTTTATTAATGTTTCTATATTTTGGTCATGTATGTTATCATTGAACGTATTTAGTGTACTTGATAGAGTTGTATCGTCGGCGTAAATGAGAAAGTTAAACAAGTTAGTTGCTTGAGCAAAATCATTGATATATATGATAAATAAAAGTGGTCCTAAGATTGAACCTTGTGGTACGCCTGTTGTTATTAATGACGTATTTGATTTGACAGTGACAATTTCCGTGTATTGTTGACGATTTTCTAGGTAGCTGCTGAACAATTTTAGATTTATTTCCTTTTTATGATGACATCTTCTTCAACGTCTTTAAATGTAAAGTTACTTTCTACTATTTTATTTAGATAATATGTATGTCCACGAATGACTTTATATTTAATATTCTTTGCCAGGTTACTACCTATATTGGTAAAATATGCATTGAATTGATTTACAATTTCAGATTTATCTGTTACTATTAAATCAGAATCTTAAAATATTTAGGAAATGATGTATTTGTTTTATGTCTAGATAGTATTTTATTGAACATTTTCCACGTGTTTTTATATCAAATTTAAAATGATTAAAGCGTTTGTCATAATATAATTGTTTTGCTTTGCGAATACTTGTTTTCAAAATGCCATTGTACGTTTTTAAGTTCACCAATAATATGCCATATTCGGAAGATTCAGGGTTAGTGATTTTTAGTTTTTTTTAGAGTTTATCTCTATCTTATTGAGATTAACAGGCCTTGAGTTATCCATGTAGACTTTGTATGCTTGTATTTGTTAAATTTCACTAATTTCCTAGTCATATATTTGTTTTTAGTTTGGTTTATTTCATTTATGATAATATTATAATTATGGTTTGGATCAGTATTTGGTTTTGTGTCTAATTTATTGTATATATCAGAAGAGTTTATATCAATTTTTACCTTTAACATAACCTCTTTATTTTGTACATTACCTTGTATAAATCTTGTGGGATGATCCTCTTTAAGGGTGGTGTCCACGAACATAAAATATGGGTGGTGATCAGAAAATGTCTTAATTAATATTCCTGCTGTACTTTGTAAAATGTGTTTTGTTAAATTACAAAAGAAATTGTCAATAAGTGTGCCAGTGCATGTCGTGAACCTTGTAGGAAGGGTAATTTGTGGGAAGAGGCTGAATGAAGTTAACATATCAAAGAATGTGCTACAGTGTTCTTGCTCATTTATTTTTAACAAGTTTATATTGTAATCCCCTGCGAGGATAACACTTTTGTTTTGATGACACGGCAAATTTGATATGACCGTTGACAATTCATTGATGAATTCATTATAGTTTTCAGTTGAGGGCCTTGGAGGACGGTATATGTTTCCTATAGTAACTGATTGTGATAATCCTCCTCCAGTTATTTGTATTATTTGTCCCTCCCATTGCTCATACATATTTAAATTCATCCTTATTTCGTAATCAAAGCGTTTATCTATATATGTCTTCAAGAGCGTTGGTTATCTGGAAATGATGACTTATCATTAATTCAGTTAACTTGATATAACTGTATTTCACAAGGAAAAAGTTGTAGTAGTAGTAAAGGTGGGTTGTTAATATATATATATTTACAAATGCCTCAAGTTCACTAAACTTTGCATTTATAGACTGTATATTTGAGCTTAAAATACTGAATTGTTCACCATTTGTTTGGGCTAATGAGTTAAATTTATCAAAATCATAATATGATGATCTGCGTATTATTGGCAATTCGTTATTTTCGTCAATAGTATTACCAAAGCTTAAAATATTATTTAGACAACTATTTGAAATACCACCTGTAAATTGAAGAAACGTTTCGTCAATTACCATTTGTCTATAATTTAACTTTTACTAAAATCAGCATATTATCAATGTGCAATAACACTTTGTTAACAGTGTGTGCCTGACAGCAAAACAAAATAAAATTAAAAAAACCCAGCTAGGCCTAAAGTAAAAAAACATCATGAAATATAACATTGTTTTTCTTTGAGTGCATTTCCAATATGTCCAAGGATTTCGCTAATCGTTCAATGTGATCGTCCTTCGCTTGTAGTTTTGATTCTAGCTGGTCTATTCTCTTGTCCATCGTATCGTAGCTTTTTTCATCTCTAACCACGCCTCTTGTAGTTTCTTGTTTGAGACTTTTATCTCATCAAAACTATGGCACAGAAATTGTAATGTTTTCATTTCTGCTATGATGTTGTTCGCTTACTTTTGTGGGCGGCATCTTTGCGAGTGTATTCTCGGTCCAATCAAAATAATGTTTTTGTTTTGACGGCGTAAGTCAGTAAGCAGGGTATGATACCCGTAGTCGGTGTGACACCCGTAGTCGATGAATGGCTGTGGGCGCAAAGTCCAAATGGTGAATCAGTGAGGTGGAACGGTCAGCGAGCGGCTCCAGCCGGTCTGTCTGGGTGTGGCATGGCGTGGTGTGGGCGATAATGCATGCATGCATGCATCTGACAATCAATACACATTTTCTGCCTGATCACGCGACATTTAAATTGCACGTCAACTGGTGCGGTTCTTCTGCTCCCTTAACACCGTTTGTACCCCCGAAGAGGAGCAATGTCGGATATGACTTACTTGGTGTGGAACGATATCGCGTCAACGCTGTGCACTGCGAGTCTCACTAACAATCTAGGAACCGAAAACCAGACATGAAGTGAGCGTATCTTACATTTTGCTCACATACATTAATGCTTCAGCTTTGGCCAATTAAATTAGCAAATTAGGGTAATTACTACCCAAACTTATCTTAATTGAAGTGTCATCAGAGGAGTAATGGCTATGTCTGGTCACTCAAGTGTCTGTAATGGTCAAATGTCCAGCTGGGCTGATACATTGGTCTTTGAAAGGTACCCTTGGAGGGTAACAGGAAACGCCCCAGGAAGTACTTAATGACTGCACTCTCTGTGGATGCTGCTGAAGCTCAGTGTATCTAATAATGAAGAATAAGAACAATGGGTACCGCTTTCCATAGCGGTACCCATTGTTCTTCAAGCACTATATAATAAAAGTAGACTTTCAAATATGTTAATGTAAATTTATGAAATAAATAGAGTGGTTTTGGTGGATGTTTGGATGTTTGCGAAGAGTTTACATGTGCATACTGGAATTGATTGCTTCTTTTCTACATGTCGGCTACCTAATTCCACGTTAACTATATTCTTTTCAAGAACTTTCTGTACATAGCTGTATACCTTATATCATTATATACTATTGTATCGGCTGAGACCTGATACTGGCTGGTGAAGCCACATCTATGGTGAGGGGCTCTCATTAAAAGATGATTACACCTTGTATTACAAAATATTTGTCACACAGTGGCAGCTCTAAGATTACTATTGTCTTTCACTGTGGTAGACAATGCGCTGTTGGCTTTGACAATTTATCTACAAAACTTATCCAACAGACTACAGAAGAAATAGTCATCCCGCTTGAGCATATTATTAATCAATCATTTGTCACTGGGGTTGTCCCAGAAAATCTAAAGGTTGCCTAAGTAATTCCAATACATAAATCAGGAAACAATATTTTTTATAACTACCGACCTAAAAGAGTGATTTTAGATGGGTGTTTTTATTAAGTGTTTACAATTTGTACAATTATCAAACACTGACATCTTGTGTTACTTATGTTATAAATTAATCGCTGCCAACCGAAGCATATACACTCATGTCTGCATGTCTCTAGGGGACTATACGGTAAATAATAAAAAGAAACCCTAAGAATAAACCGCCTCCTTTTAATGAGCACCTGTACTGATTGTAAGACGTCTGTTTGGTAACGTATAATTCATACTTGGGTCACATTGCCTAAAGTGTGATGTGTTGATGTAAGACATAACTAGTAACACACAGTTTTTGTTGACAACCGCAAAAGGTGGACTGAGAACCAGCGTGATGATAGGCATCGCTCTAGGAGCCGTAGCCATTCTGGTGATCTTCTAAATTCTCAACACATTCGTCATCACCAATGACAAACCCAAGGCACGAGGTAAGGATCTTTGCTTGTCGTATCATTGCTGCTCTGTCTATTTGGGTGTAACGCTGGGGCGGCATGGTGCATTTCCGTTACTATATCGTTCTCCACCATTGGTACTCGTCGCCTATCCCTTAGAGCACAGTGTCCAAGTGCTGGTGCTATATGTCACCTTCTCTTGTTTAACGTCATTGATAAATGTGTTTACGTTCCCTTCAGGGTTTATCTCGGTTTCTGTCGTGTTGTCTCTCTGTCTGTCTCTTTATCCACTAAACCCTCTGTCCCTCTGTTCTAACTTACTTCCATCCCCAACAACCTCATTTATATGACTACATTAAGTGTATATAACTAACAGGGACATACTACGCTTTATGTGGAAGACGCAACATCAATATTTATTACTAAAATAGTACCAAGGCTATGCGACTCGCTCCTATACACCGCTGTATAAGAGATAGCTGCAGCGGGTTCGACCTCATTCATACAAAGGTCTATTCGAGAAAGAACATGGATTTTCTTTGTTTTGTGCATTTTCAATTTTATATCGATGAAAATGAGTTTTTCGTAGCTGTTATTTTGTGGTGTTTGGTGATAGATTAGATTGTCTGTATTGTTTGTCAAGTTTAGGTTTTAATTTTGAGTTAGTAGAGGACCGAATTTCGTCAGACCACGAATATGCGAAGTGCCACCATTTTGTTTCAACTGCGATCTTTCTTCTCCGAGTTCGTTCCGAGGTTTATGAAAAGTAAACAATATGACGTCGAGCGTGTAGATAGTTGGAGATTCACACAGTTTCTTGCACGGGTGGTTTTTGCGTCAATGGAGGTAAGATTTTGTGGTTCTTTGTTAGAATGTCTGGATTGGCATATCGCCATTATTATCATACAATGAAATATAATGTAATACAACATATCATAACACAGCATTAATTACAATAGAGATAGAGAGAAAGAGAGAGCGAGCGAGAGAGCGAGAGAGAGAGAAATAGAGAGAGAGAGAGAGAGAAGGAGAGAGAGAGAGAGAGAGCGCGGAGAGAGAGAGAGCAGAGGAGAGCGAGAGAGGAGAGAGAGAGAGAGAGAGAGAGAGAGAGAGAGAGAGAGAGAGAGAGAAGGGAGAGCAAGCGCGCGGAATGGCTCAGGGGTAGAGCTTCGGACTTTCGACTAAGAGAACCCGGGTTCGAATCCTGTGCTGCGGTGTTAAAACCTTGGGCAAGTTTAATTCACTCTACATTGCTCCAGTTCACTCAGCTGTATAAATGAGTACCTGGCTATGGGCACTGGTGGATATGGGTACGAGCAGTCAGCTGAGTGTTGATGGTAATGATTTGGACCACGTTGGACATTCGCAGACGTTGCTTGTAGGTATCCGAATTGACGAGTTCGCCTAATAATTGGTTATCGTGGGCATTAATAGGGTAGTTGTGTGCCAGGTGGTGCGAAGCCCGAGTTGACAGAACATAATGTGCGACGAAGGTTCGGTCAGAGTGACTGAAATTAACGAGGTTTTAAAAAGCTTGTGTAATGCTTCCCGTTTGTCATTTTAGTTTTACAAGGGTTTCTGGAATATCCAGCAACAAATACTTGGTCCGGAGGTGGTACATTTTAATTATTTTGGGAATCACAAGTAAGGGTGCTGTGTTTAGTTCGGTCAAGTCGATCCGGCAGTAAAATACTCTATATAGTAAATGCCTGACCAGGTGGGTGATTTTGTTTACCTCTGTTATTCGGGTTTTGTTTATAAATGGCAGTACTTTCGTCGTCACTTGAACAATTGATATCCCTTGCTGCCAGAGAGGAGCTTCGACAATCTATACTATAGTCTTAGTACGAGGGGAAGATAGTAACACAGGAGAATGTATCACCCGAAGATTAAAACGTCTGTCCATTCTTTCGGCCAGTGATCTCGAACGGATCAGATCTATATGGTCCATGTTTTACTGAAGCCAGGGAATGCTACGATTGCTCCAAAGTTGTTACCGTGTCTGAACGAGAGGGAAACTGACGTAGGTAAGACGAGTCTTTCAGGATACTGATGCGCAGTGAGGGATGGGCCTGGGATTGAATACACTTTGAATTGTGGTTCAGTAGAGTACAGCAGCCATCTTTCCGGGTTATCACACAGTCGGAACCGCTAGTAGGGGTATTGGAAACCGTGCAAACCGAGACTCTTGGGCTATAACCCAGAGATGATATACACGAAATCCCTGCCCGTTGAGAGGGTTCTGCTGCCGTTGGTGTTGTGTGTTCACCTTGGATATTGATGTATGCAGTGCTACGCCATCTGTATTACTTTCGGTAGCAGACCAAGTTACACATAAATGAATGTTTCAATTGTTGTGCGAAAGATCCAAGGCTGTCATTGTGCCAGAGGACATGCATTGGTTCCTGCCAAATAGGATGTCTGTCTCGTGCCCTTGGCCAGAGGTGTTGTATTGCAAACACGAATGAACAATAAAATTATGTTAGAAGAGACGTGACTAATAAACGATCTCCGGTACCTTGGGTGTTCATTACTGAATAGTATACTCTTTGTTTCAGATACATCACTACCCGTGGATGGGCGCACAACTGTTGTAACGAGGTCACAATAAAATACATAATAGAATCGACACAAACAAATGATAGCGTTAACGTATTTATATGAAGATTTGTTTAATATTTAAATTGCAATATTGGTATAATTATTTGGTAAAATTAAACTAAGTAGTATAATTAGAGGACAAGAAGTAATATTAATAAAAGAACAGCGTGGATGTTTCGACGAGAAAGCACTCATTCTTGCAGATGACGATAAACGCATCGAAAAAATTATGTATTGATTATGCTATTGCTTCCATTGTGGGTTATATAGGAAATTAAAACAGACGGCATCCTCGCAAGCTAGAGCTGTTTGCTATTGGCTCCGCTGTTTTCTTGTAATCGTACAATATAATATTGCTTGTTATATACATTTGTATATGTGATTTGTACGATTCTAAAAATAAACTGTATATGTATATATCTGTGTATCTCCATTGGTTGATATACATTTCGAATTGTGGAAGATAGCTAAGTCAAACTAGTAATGTAAAATTCGTCAAAAACGACTGCTCAACCCCGCAAGAACATCGTAAAAACAATACTAAGATGAAGACGAATGCGGTGTGATTAAATATATTGAGATATCTGGTAATTATACAGGAGTAAGCTTGCCAAGTATTACATGTGAAGTGTACATGTTCATTGTTATGTATGAAGTTTACATATCTGTAATTGAATGTTGTATGCGGTGTAGTTTGTTGTGGCGTTCGGTGTAAAGTGTGTGTGTGTGTGTGTGTGTGTGTGTGTGTGTGTGTGTGTGTGTGTGTGTGTGTGTGTGTGTGTGTGTGTGTGTGTGTGTGTGTGTGTGTGTGTGTGTGTGTGTGTGTGTGTGTGTGTGTGTGTGTGTGTGTGTGTGTGTGTGTGTGTGTGTGTGTGTGTGTGTGTGTGTGTGTGTGTGTGTGTGTGTGTGTGTGTGTGTGTGTGTGTGTGTGTGTGTGTGTGTGTGTGTGTGTGTGTGTGTGTGTGTGTGTGTGTGTGTGTGTGTGTGTGTGTGTGGTGTGTGTGTGTGTGTGTGTGTGTGTGTGTGTGTGTGTGTGTGTGTGTGTGTGTGTGTGTGTGTGTGTGTGTGTGTGTGTGTGTGTGTGTGTGTGTGTGTGTGTGTGTGTGTGTGTGTGTGTGTGTGTGTGTGTGTGTGTGTGTGTGTGTGTGTGTGTGTGTGTGTGTGTGTGTGTGTGTGTGTGTGTGTGTGTGTGTGTGTGTGTGTGTGTGTGTGTGTGTGTGTGTGTGTGTGTGTGTGTGTGTGTGTGTGTGTGTGTGTGTGTGTGTGTGTGTGTGTGTGTGTGTGTGTGTGTGTGTGTGTGTGTGTGTGTGTGTGTGTGTGTGTGTGTGTGTGTGTGTGTGTGTGTGTGTGTGTGTGGGGTGGTGTTTAGGCTTGTATTATTTTCAAGATTTGACAATAGCCTATCATATATATATATATATATATATATATATATATATATATATATATATTCTCTGAACATACCATATATATATATATATATATATATTTTAGTATGTTCAGAATAAAATACATTACAACGCATTACATACAATATAAGTTTCAAAGTCCTACCTTCAGACTTGTAACAGCTACATTGTTGTAGATGGCAGACCATGAATATAATCACTCACCGCAATACCTGATGTTCGATATTCAGCAATGACGGCATCTGAACCAGTACAACCAGCTAACTGATTGCACGTATCAATGCTTACTTTTGATTTTGTATGAGTATGTATTTGTACTGATTTGTATTTATCAATTTGCATGTCTTTGTGCAATATAGTATTATATCTCACGTGCAACAGCCATCTATTGTACATATATAATCGTTGACGTGCCGATTTCCTTCCTTAAATTCTCTTCGCCCAAATGGAGCATATGGCTGAAACGAAAATGGTCAGTCTAACTTTGTTAGCCTAGCTTCTCTTGTAACTGTTTGGATGCATGTCTGGTATATCCTCTTGGTCGGTTTTGTATTAGTGAACTGTGCGGTCATTTAGTTTTAAGATGTTTCTTGTTAACGAATTTTACACGTTCGAGTTCAATATTTGAATCTTGTTTCTTGTTGAAAGGATACCACACTTTCTTTAAGGTGGGGAATCCATGTGTGGCCTTTCTAGTACGATTTATTATAATGATACTCAAGACTGTGTGAAGATGTGTACATTAGTTCTCATTTATAATAATAAATACACATTAGCTGTAAATTTGATGTCGTTATATAATGCTTATGCTATTTCATGCCAAATGGTTATGCTATTGTAACAAGAATCAATCACTTTACATGCTTGATTACTTAAGTAATTCGCCATAAAGAAAGTTTATGATATTTATGTTCAGAAACTGAAATATTCGTTTTGTTACATGTGTGAAATAAACATTTCCCAACGACTTTTGTCTATAATTTGCTGTAACAATATATATATATTTTTGTTAACATATAGTTTATAATATTTTCGTGATAGTAACAGTAGCTAAACACCAATATCAATAGTGCTGCTGACAACTCTACTCAAGACGTTATCTCTAATCACACTGCAGCGGACCTCCGACAAAATGGATGACTTCCTTTCATCAGCCCAAAGCGGATTTCGTCGAGGACGGTCAACAGCCGATGTGATATGGGGACATCGGTGGTTCGTCGCTATAAGTGCCAAAGATACGTGATCGAAATACTGGGTATCGACCTGTCACGTGCGTTCGATACAATCCGTCGAGAGAAACTCCTGAGTGTTTTGCATTCGTTCCTTGATACAGACAACGTCCGAATCATACTGCTTCTGTTGTCGCAGACAAACATCACCGTTAGGGTTGATGACGCGCTGTCTGCCCCGTTTAACACAACTGTTGGCTTTCCACAAGGGGATTCACTATCGCCAGTAGTGAACCTAGAAGCAACCCTTCGAACTTTGCGCGGCTGTCACCCACGCCGACCACCAGCCAACACTAACTTACCCTGCGAAGCAATATATGCAGACGACACTGATTTCATCGCAATCGATCATGAGAACCTGAGCAAAGTCAACGAGCTGCACTGGGCGAGTGGTTCCTGTATGTCAATGTCGACAAAACAGAGCGCACAAACATCAAACTGCAACACAGTCGATTGACTGTTTTGCAGAAAAATTGAGGACGACAAAGTAGAAACGTGGATCACTGCTCGGAGACGTTGAGGACTTGTATCGCCAAAAAATGTTTGCGGTTTCCGCTTTCCGTTCTATGTGGTCCCTTTGGCTGCGAAGGTAATATTCAGTGAGCGACTGCAATTGCGTTTATATAACGCATTCGTGCGGCCAGTGCTCATATACCACGCTGGTACTGACGGGGTCAGAAACAGACAAACGGAATGCCTTCCACCGGAAACAACTCCTCTTCTATTTAGGATAATATGGCCCCAGAGAAACTTGTATGAACGGTGCGAGTGCCGTGAAATAAGCACAGACATGATGGATATGCGATGGCGGCTATTTTGTCACGTCCTACGTTTGGACGAGAAAGCGCCGGCACACCAGGTAATGTCAGCCTATTTCGAAACGGAGGGACTTCAAGGACATCGCGGCCGACCCAGAACCAACCTCCCCAGGACGCTTGACTCCGACCTGCAGCAGATCAGCATGCGCCTAAAGACCAGGACTGAAATGGAAAAGTTTTGCGCCGAATCGCATTAAACAGAACTGGATGGCGTATATTAGACAAACCAATTCTAGATAAGTGGTCGTAGGAGCGGGTTTCTCGCGCAACCTTGCTGCCACGACGGCGGAAGATACTTGAATTATATATATATATATATATATATGCTGACATATTGCCATGGTAATTAAGTATGTTTGCACACATACCTATGGCAATAATAAAAACTGGTGTATGTATATAATTTATACACATATATATATATATATATATATATATATATATATATATATATATAATAGATAATCTGTTTTGTCCTACTTATAGATATGCCTCAATGATCTGGGACAATGGAAGTGATCTTTTACTCGAGTACTAACGTTATTCACCAGCATGAGAGATGTGCAATTGATCAACAGAACTATTCAGGAATCATTCTGACAATCTGAGGGACTATGGTTAGTACTCGAGTAAAAGATAACTTCCATTGTCCCAAATCATTTAGGCGTATCTATAAGTAGGACAAAACAGATTATGTATTAAATATATATGTGTGTGTATAAATTATATACATACACCAGTTTTTATTATTGCCATAGGAATGTGTGCAAACATAGTTCATTACCATAGCAATATGTCAGCATAATAGACCTCGTACATAGCTGGCCTTGATAGAAGAGGGTCTAGCAACGATAACCACATCACCATGGCAACAGGTCAGAGTTGTCATCCTGTTAGAACTTGCACCACGTTGGCACTGTTAGAGCTTGCAACACACTGACATTGTGACAGCCTGCAACACACTGACAAACTGTTAATGCGAGAAACACACTGACATTATGAGAGCCTGCAAAACACTGACACTTTTAAAGCCTGGAACATGTTGACATTGTTTGAACCTGCAACACTGACACATAGAGCCTACATGACACTGACACTGTTAGAGCTTGCAACACATTGACACCTTTATAGAGTTTAACATAGAGACTCTTCTAAGACACTGGTAGGCGCTATTGAGGAGCCACAGTTAGAAATTTAGCTGAATCTGTACATCACCACAATAAATTATTCCAGAAGAAAAACTATAAAGCAAACAATTGATTATGTCTATGTGTATGTTTGTTTTTTTGATGTACATATGTATGCGTGTTCACGCACGTGTGTGTGCTTGTATGTGTAAATGTGTGAGTTTGTGTGTATGTGTGTGTTTGTGTACATGTGTATGCCTGCATGTATGTATGTACCTGCGTATGTTTAATGATAACAGAATATCTTACATAATACATCCAACACGTATGCCACAACACTTTTAAAAGCAGTTTCCTACACAATAATAGTGTATCATAAAGTATCATAAAAGAAGAAAATGGAGGTAAAATGGAAAAAACTAAATTATGAAGGAAGTAGTGTGATTTTAACGCTCTGAAACAGGATGGTAAAGAGCTGGTAAGAACTCCTAAATGACCGGTGATGTTGCCGATGGCTGAATCAGCGTATTCATCGTGGATCGCTGAGGTCCGATTGGAGAACTTGTCAGGGAGACTGGTGCCAAGGGCAATGATGGTGATTCCTGCCACTAAATACCTTCAGCTCAATCAAACTGTTGCCCAGCTGACACAAACACGGAACAGCCTTATAATATTGAACACTTCATGACATTTAAAAATAATTAGTTATATTATATGTGCCAGGAAATTGTAAACAATGTACTGACAATGGCTAGTTCGTTAATGTAAGCATTACTGCAACTAGGATCAGTTCACATATGAACTTAATAATCTATGCTCATTTTCACTATCAAGGTCACTAATAAAGTCACATTTGGGATTGGTCAAAAGTGATTCGATCAGCAAGGTGACCATAATCTATTTCCTTTAGTATTGTATTTTGTAGATTATTTGGCACAGGTGTTTGAAGGTGGTGTGACATCACATGTATTGAAGGTGTGTGAAAGTACAGGTATTTGAAGGTGGTGACATTACATGTGTTCGAAGGTTGTGTGACAATGCAGGTGTTTGAAAGTGGTGTCACATTACACGTGTTTGAAGGTGGTGTCACATTACATGTTTTTGAAGTAGGAGTGACATGACATATGTTTGAAGGTGGTGTGATATGACAGGTGTTTGAGGGTAGTGTATTATGACATGTTTGAAGGTGGTGTCAGGTGACACATGTTTGAAGATGGTATGACATGACGGGTGTTTTAGGATGATGGTGGTGTGATATGACATGCATTTATACATGGAGTAATATGACAGGTTTTGAAAGTAGTGTAATATATTCTTGGGAAGAAGAAAACATGGACACATGAATGAAGACAACATATATGAAGGATTGAAGACAACACACATGAGGGAATTAGTACATCGTAGATGGGACATGAAGACAACATTATAACATTGGGGAATTAAGAGAATACGTTGGAGGAAATAAGACCACAAAGCTGGGATAATGAATACACCATATCTCATAGGGTTAAATATATCACATCACAGGGAATAAAGACAACAGACATTGAGGTATGAAGCCAAAACACTTTGGGGAATGAAGGCAAAGAAGGATATGAAGTGGAGTCCGTAGTCGAGTAGCCATAACGACAATGCAATACGGTCATATCAACCACCATGGCACGGCAGCATCACTGCAAACTTAGTCTTTTCAACGTCCATGGCACTGTAATATCATAAGTCATATCAACCACTGCAGCATTACTGGTCATACCAATCACCAGGACACTGCAACATTACGGGTCATATGAATCTGCATGGCATTACTACATTAGGGGGTCATGTCATCCACCACCAGGTAGCTAATACACTATCACGGATTAAAACAAACAAAGCTGCCGGCCCGGACGAAATGCCAAACTGGATTCCACGTGACTACGCCACCAACTCCTCCCGAGTGCGCAATCTTCAACAGCAGCCCTAGGGAAGGGATTATGCAACAACTGGGATCAGACCACATTTGCATTTTCCATAGGCGACCATAATAACGTTTCCTTAATTTCCTACTAATCTTGATGAGATCTGTTATTGACAATTTCACAGCATATTTATACTCCATAGACAGACGTTCTGTGAGCAATTCATGACATTCTCACACCTCAGTCGCCCACAAACTTCTTTCAAACCTTACACCCCTCCATTTTTGCTTGAACCACCCACGGATTGCCCCTGATTACATCATCAAGCGAAATGACAACTGTTTTAATACGCAGAAATGCACCGACTGACAGCTGTCATAATTTGACAGCTCTGATGTCACGCTGCACAAAAACATCATTTCTACTCACTCCACACTACATATGTGCTCACAGAAATTCAGAATCTGCATACTACTCATTCTATGGGTACTGTTTGGTCGCGCTGGTAATGGCGGACGAACACCTTACTGTGGTCTTGCATCTACTACGGGAATGCGCCGACATAAGATCATTACCCAAAATGCAACCACCGAAGCTCATTCACAAAGACCTGCGGCCAATTTCGCTCACGCCGGTAATGTCTAAGTGCTTAGATCAATTCATTTGCGCCTGGATAACGGCAATCGCAGGCGATATAGTTGACCCCCAATAATTTGGGTCAGTCAAAGGAACGTCCACTGTGCATGCATTTATCGAACAAGTGCACAGGTGGAAATCTGCGCTCGATTCTACCGGTACCATGATCCGCATGCTACTCGTTGACTTCAGCGAAGCGTTTGACAGAGTAGACCATCATATTCTGATGACTAAATGTGCGTCAGGAAATCCATATTCTCCATGTTAACATAAAGGACTTTGTTTTGTTTTTGCTTGTAATAATCGAACTGTTCCCAAATAGCGTGTTTCAGTTAGTTATATTGTCCGAAAGATTATTACAAGCAGAAGCAATGGAACACTTTGCCGGTGACTATGATCACGGAAATCATGAATTTTAATCGATTATTATGGTGGTTGCGTTGGCAAGTACTTGTGTTTGGCGATATTAACTAATAATAAGAGTGCCATTTTTCGCGCAGTACAACCTTTTTGGGGTCAAACGTATACACGTGTTATGATTACGTGCATTTAGACAACTTGTATATAAGTGATTATTGAAACCACAACGTACAGCAATGTAAAATGCAAATCCCGTAAAAGACTCATACTGCCTAAAATCGTGTTTATTATCTGCACTACGTAAATCGCTATATGCCTATGATAGTGGGGTAAACTCAATATTAAGATAAGGACATTTAAGATAAGAAAGGTACAACACAAGATATTTAGACCTGGTCTTCCTAGTATTCATCAGTCGGAAGCTACAACTGTCATCCATCGTTAGAATATTATTCTTGTGTCCAGTCCCCAATCAGCCCCAATCGCGCCATGTATCGCGACCAACTGACAGGCCCTATACAACATAGAATGATGTTCCACTTCTCCCAATTTAATTGTTTTTGAAATGAGCTGCCTTAAAGTTCACTCAAGTTCTACGTATACAAAAGCCAATCACATGTATTCAACCTACCAGTAGGTACAGATACTAACAGAACATGCATATTAGATGTGCCTACTTTGATCGTATTTTGAAGACAAACAAAAATTATTACACCTCAGGATGTAAAAGATGCAACATTAAAATGCAATACACATTAATTATTTGTACCAGCTTTATGTTCATATTAATAATTCATTTTATTACTATTTCAATTAATTATTATTTATTTACATACATCATTCAATTGAAATGCAAGTAATATTTCCTAACACACATGTACATTCAAAGTACCAAGACTGGCAAGAGAAAAGTACTTGCTCTTCAAAGTGGATATAAAAACATATTTGTATCATATTTACTGCAAAAACATAGTTATAACAATTATAATATTTCTGTTCAGTTTGTTGAATAAAATGCGTAGCGCATGGTCTGACATTACAGACTGTAAACACGGAATTCGAAACAACTGCGTTTAGTTTTAACAAAATAATTTTCATCACGTGTACGATGTAAACATAAACAGAACCACATAGAAATATAGTTACGTGTACACATGTGTTGTCCACGTGGATACATACGTGTTCGTTAGTCAGTGGTCGAAAAATGTCCTGCGGTGTAACGCTTACATTTATCTGGCTGTTATAAACTAGCCGGGTGACGTTTCTGCACATGCGCAATGAATGTCCACTAACGAATATGCAGCGAAACGCAAATAATTTACGATATAAATATTAAAGGCTGTTCACTAGGACCAACATAACATCTCAGCAATATTAGTTGTCGCAAATCAACATGAGTCTAACACGTTTTAAAGTATGTTTTGATAGCAAGCGCAAATCATGTGACTGCAGTGCGCCATAATCCGTTACAGTGATTTAAACCAACGTAATATGTTTACGTATGAACGCAATTTTAAGCACCTCTTCACAATAATTACCACAGGAGAGCTAACGAATAACACGTGATATCAATATCATAAATGCTTTGCGTTTCACGACATATTGATGGTTTACATGTATTGCGCATGCGCAGAAACACCACCCGTTATTTTTAACACCCGCAAATATGTAAGCGCGACAGTCCAACCCACATGATGAGTAAAACTGACGAACTGCCTTACATTGGATTGGCGTAATCAATCATTCAGGGAAGTGATCTCGTGATTTTATGATTTATTTCATACTGTATTGTATATGCAGTTCTAGTTATTAACATGGATATTTTGTTAACCGCCACGATTGTTTCCTGCTTTGACTTGATCCGTAAGTGAACAATTATTTGTCTCCTACTGCGACTTAGTCTTAGTCTATTGACGTAGACTTATTTTAGACAGGCTATTTCGTATTTGATAATTTGAGTAGAACCCCTGTCTTCGCTAAATTGCGATTGCAACATGCCATACGGTATAGATTTGCAAACCAATTAAAGTAATAAAGGGACTCTTAATATCATAATTGATCAGGTTTACGTCATGTTGGTATGGATAAAATTACTATCTTTACCATGTTTATTATGTTGTACGTCAATTGTATTTATAGGCCTAATAGTATATATAATAAGACACCGGTTACATAATTTAAAGTTTCGCAATCCATTCGTTTGACCACTACCAATGCCGTTCTTTAATGTCCAAATGTGTAATCTATTCATAGTTTAACTAGTATGCTGCCATAGCCAACTGAATTTTTAAATGCGTACTTGTATTTTTCAATCCTAAAAACAAACTGTCGTTACACCGGGTATAACGGGGGAAACAATATTCAGCTGTCGATGTCCTCGTGTCTCGTGCTTTACGTGGTATCGGCACTCTACAGCACAATAACAACTCCACGTGGTTTTGCGCGTCATGACGAAGATTCCGAAGTACTCTTTGTATGAAGGTAAGTATTAAAATGTAAGTGCATTCGCAGTTAGCAACAAGAGCTAGTAGTCGTGGGATATTTACGCCCCTGTTGATCGTGCAAGAAACTTGGTAATTTTAAGCGAGCATCAATTACCTCGTGCATTTTAGTACAATTACAGAACTTAAAGTATTAGTACAGCTAGAGTACTCCACAGGTACGGACTACACATAACATTCTTGCATTTGTTTCCATTGTGGTAATTTATGCCAAGCTGTAGTCTGTAATACCTAATATTTTTCAACTTGCATATACATGTGCCAGCTGTTCTGACATGTTTACAAAAATGTGTATCTATTTTCATCTCTGCAATATATGAATGTATAACATTATAAGTTGAATTACGATATTGCTACAGGCCACATGACGATGCAAGAGTGAGAATAAGATGAGGAAGAGATGCCAAGCCCACGGCAGTCACCTGGGTCAGAAAAATGCAAGGAGGACAGTTTGCAGGAGACCCACATTTTATCATTCCAGTTAATTTACACATTTTAACAATCAACAACGTATCAATTATCAAAAAAATATTATATGCCCATATAAATTCACACGTGGTTTCATTCACATAATATCTTGGACACGGTAACCTAGGTTGACCTTTGCACTTGCATAGTGCATATTATACCCACAATGTGTCAATACAGACATAGTTATACAAGTTTGATAGGGATTCAGCATACAACGATGACTCAACAAAAAATGTATGCAATACATTATTCAGTATTGAAGAAGGTAAACATGCATATTATGAATGCTTAAATATTTGGTGAGGGAATTATACTCTTAGAATCACCGTAACACCTCATTTTGTCCTTTCCAACATTCACTTTGACCATATAACCTCTGGTCGAACCATAAAATATCAAACATGAATACGTGTAGTAGTTATTATACGGTAGACCTTAACAATAATTTGTATACTAAAAACAAAATAAAATGTACGGATGTGTTATGTGTGGCAGAAATCAAATCGTTCTATAATACAATCTAAGATCAGGCATCAATGTAATGAAATTTAATAACTTTAATTTCATGTAATGACAATAAACACCTAGTAAATTAAAAACAGTAAAATTAATCACCGTTTAAAATAATTGCAGTATTGGAGAATTCTCAGAATAATCCAATCCTGGTAAATACTCTCTGTTCCTGTAGATGCTGCAGTAGCAGAACACGTTTACTGTCAATTTGTGAAATGTAGGTCATAAATGCAACATTATTTCGAATATGGCAGTGAAAACATATTATTTACTCCTAGCTCTACTGCCATGATGCCTGTTTTTCTTTACTCAATTGAATATCTGCTTTTCATTACAGGTCAACAGGAAACTGAACAGTGAACTAGTGTGCTTAGTACCACTAGTTCCCCAAGTGAATATGCTATGCATGACTGTTGTAGTTACCCGTGATCTCGGACAATATCATAGAGCCATGAGCCGTGCAAGATGCTGCATATTAAATGTCATGTTGAAGTTGACCGGATGGTCCCAGTTGTGTTGTGTTGCATCCGTGACAGACTCCCAGTACTGATGGCTTGTACACTGGCTTCCAGGTCAATCAGTTACCCTGATTGAATAGTGTCCAATGTAGAATGTACTTTGCTTGACATACGAATATGGTGATGCCTGATTAGCTTTGCAGTTGGTGATGGAACGGTGGGTGCCATGGTCTAGCAAATATGGCAAGAGCCTCGGTCAACCTCTCTCAACACTGTAAGACACGTTCGGCATTCTGGGTGGTTTGTCGTTGAGTATCCGCTTCTGAATCCAGTCCATGTTTTCGTCTAGTGTCTTTTGTGAGTACTATATAGATGTTTGATAGTAGACATATCGGTATGTAATTCTTCAGGTCTATCTTATATCCCTTCTTGAAGGTTATCATCATCTTAGCGTTCTTCCACGCTGTGGGTATTCATCTTTCGGATAAGCTTTTAGTGTACCGCTTAGCAAGTGGTGTTCATATGGTTGTTGCTTGTTGCTATTCCATTGTTCATATCTCGTAGTGCTGCTTCCACCCCCATGGTGTTATCTCTGGTACATCGTTTGGGTCAGTGTGGATTATGGTACTCTGTTCACTGTCGTATACTTCGGTGTAGAATTCCTCTATTCGTTTTATGATCTTATACTGATCATGACTTTCTCTACCCTGCTTATAGGAGTGTGAACAGTCTGTCTTGGCTTAGCTTCTGCGTTTTTCGGACTTTCTTCAGGCTATTTGATGTCATGGTCGTTTCTCGTATGATCTCTTGGTTGTATTTCCTGATGTCATCTCTTGCTTTCTTTTTGATGGTTTTGAATATATCTGCGTACTCTATTCGTTGTTTATTGACGCCGTTTTCCGCCACTTCTCGTCGTTTAGTCAATCAGGGCTGTTGTTGGTGATGATATCCTCGATTTGGGTGGCTTGTTAATTACCTTAGCTACTTTTGACGCGCTTTGTTGGATCGTGTCTGAGATGGTTTCACTCATGTTGTCGATGTCGTCTAGTTCTTGTAGTGTCTCGTATCGGTTTCTCAATGCGAGTTGGAATTCAATCTTATTTGATCCTATTCGTGTGGCATCTACTCTTGGTGGCCTCTTGGTCATCAATTTTTTCCTTTCCACCTCTACGTCCAGTTTGTTATTACTCATAACCAGTCTGTGGTCACTTCCAGTGTTGACTTGGTTGATGACTATTACGCCTGCGACGATGTCTGGCCTGTTTGTTAGGATATAGTCAGTTTCGGTGTTCGTTACACCGTTTTGGCTTTTCCACGTCCATCTCCTCCCTGCTTTCTCCTGGAACATGGTATTCATGATTTTGTACCTTCTTGGTGTTGCCCACTCTATCAAGGTGTCGCCTCTTTCGTTTCTCAATTCGAGAACAAATTTGCCCTTTACCGTTTCTATGCAGTTTCTTCTTTTCCCTATTTGAGTATTGAAGTATCCCATCACTATCGTGTAATGGTTTGGTTTCCTAAAGTATCATCGACGTCGTTATAGAAGCTATTTATGTGTTCTTCTGAGTATGATGTTGTTGGTGCAAATAGTTGCACTAGCCTTAGTTTGTAACGCTTTGTTATGCACATAAATTCTGCTACTCTGGGGCTGATGCTGTTTACCCTCACTTTTATGGTCTTTCCATTTCCTGTTTATGAGGAAGCCTACTCCTGCTTGACCGTTGTTTACCTTAGAATGCCATAGCAGGTGGCGGCTTTGTAAGATAGTGAAACATTCCTCTTGTCTTCTCGCTTCGGAGATCCCAATTACATCCCATACGAACCTGGTTTCTCTAAGTTATTCTTCGACTTCTTGTATGTGTTCACCTCTTAGTAGAATTCTGACATTGTAGGTCGCAATCTTTAGTGTACTTACGCTCTTTAGGCGGCTCTTTTTGACCTAGATATTCTTGGCACCCCCTGCACGTAGTCACAGTGGACCAGAGCCGCCGCCTTCGTCATGGACTCTTTCGATGACGCTGGGGACTGGGGGCCATAGCTTTGTAGTGCTTTGCATGCTGGTGTTGTTGGCCTACCATTCCACGCTGGCCAGGGCGGGTTGGAAGGGACAGGCGATATAGGGTGAACGAATTTGCCCACCTTTCGACACGGTGGCTGTATTAATACCGAACCACCGACTTGCCGGCACCGGGATTCGAACTCCGGTACCTCTAGTCGGGAGTCCGGCACTTTAACCACTCGGCCACCCAAACGTTAATTTCTAGAAATGTTTTGTTTACTTTTCGTATAACAATTATTTCATGATGTGGAACAATTTGCTCAAGAGGTGTTGGGCTATAGCTAATGTCTTCTCTGGTAAAGGCATAATTCGAAAGCCTGATAAATGGTATTCATATAATTTAATTCCGTTGTTCATTTCATTAGAAGTTACTACATGTTTTTTGTAGATCGAAACTGCTGCACCAATGGGTCACGGATGTATATACTTATTAAAATATACTGTTATTGTCGATGTATTTTGTATTTAGTTACATACATTTTATCAATGTACTTTTATGTAGGGACATGAGAATTGTCTGAAATAAAATGGTATTCATTTATGTTTATTCCACCAAACATCATTCAGTGTATTTTTTCTAATTGATATACATTTCATAGGTATATGATAACTGATCTTTGTAAATGAACAATTGATTAGGCACTCATTGTTGTGATTTGTAAACTTACAAGGAAGGGATAAAACCGACTAGCATTTGAAATACCACGTATCACTAATACGTGGTATTTCAAGTGCTAGTTAGTGTTATCCCTGCCTTGTAAGTTTACAAATCACAACAATGAGTATTCATTCTTTGTAACATGACTCGTGATAAAAGTAACTGTTTTTTATATGTACCAAACACATTTTCAACCTGTCCCTAATTTTATTGATTGCGGCTGTGTTTTGTTCTGATGTGCATGTAATGTTGAAAACTAAATACACATCAAGTACCGTGATTGTACCTGTAGTTGTAGCTGTCCTGTGCTTGTACATGTAGTAGTACTTGTCCTGTGCTTGTACCTGTAGTTGTACTTGTCCTGTGCTTGTATCTGTAGTTGTACCTGTCCTTTGATTGCCAGTTTTGTGTAGTCAATCCCATTAAATAGAACCAAATGGTGTAGCCTAATTGTTGTCGATACCACACCTCAACCGACAACCTCTCAAATGCAACTAATATGTCATGGTCTTGTTATTGTTACATTACTGTTATTAATAATTTAAAATTAATTTATTAATAATAGTAATATAATAACAACATACATAATACATTATAGTGTTATTTAAAGTATGAATTATTTTAATAGATATGCATTCACACATCAATAGTGTATTTAACTAGTTAAAGACGCTATGTTATTTATTACTATTACGCGATTTATGCAATATGACCAAGTCCAAGATATGGTAGTTACAATCACGGTCGCTAGGTGAGGCGCCACGTGTTGCCGTATGATCACAGAGTCTGAGGAAACACGTAAATAACGACAACAAAAGGAGTGCAGAAGCTAAACGAAAGAAGAACTATGGTTACAATGGTAGTCGACGTATTTATCTTGGATATGCTTACGCTGTGATGAATGTGCATGAAGACGTCGTTTATTTGGATAAACCCATGCTCACACATCCTCTGCGGAGCGTCTGTCATGATCTGTTGTCTGTACAATGCCAGCAATTACCGTAATCGGTGATTTCACAAAGAATTATGTGAGCTCTGCAATGCTATCACCTATTTTCCATATCTATCAACATATGTGGAAAACATTCTGGTGCAATAAGCACCGTGAAATATGATATTATCAAGATAATAACATAATTTCAATATGGCTGTGAAGCAGAACCATTCGCGCACAAATTGTTAAAGTTTCATATTCCTGCGTTATATACACATTATTTTATAGTGGTTTGTCTTAGGCCATCTCTATAGCAAATTCACTGAAAATATGTTATATTAAAATGGGGTTAGTGCTAAAAACAGTTATTTCTCACAGAAAGCTGTGAGTTCTGCAATGGTATGACACATTTTTTTATCTCTGGATGTAGATCTATCCAGAAATCATAAAGTTCCTAAAAAGGTAACGACAATCTGTCTGGCTCATGGCCTATGAGCCTATCACCTCTTTCTATGGATATAGCGACCGGAAAAGTAAGCTGAGAGGAAATATGTGTAGCTTTACAGTTGCATTCTGACTAGAATTTCTATTTTTACGCATTTTAGGAAAGTCAGTGTACACCATTAACGATATTTGCTGATTAATATACTTCCTACCATATGTTTAACTTTGGTTGTATACGTTATTTGATCAAATATGAGTTTGCAACAAGTCACGACGCTGTCAGTCTCCTTCTGTACTTATCTACATACCCATTTGTTCTAATATGTTTGCACATTGATGACATTAAACCGACATGTCTGGAAAATAGAGGTGTAACAATCATCAACCATCAACAAAGTCAGCATTGGAAGTGACAACATAATGGTTATGAGTAACACCGAACTTGACATAGAGGTAGAAAGGGAAACACTGATGAAGAAGAAGCCACCAAGATGTATGACTTTTTTGATAGTATGTAGTCAGTTTCGATATTCGTTACAACTGTTGGGCTTTTTCACGTCCTTCTCCTCTCTGCTTTCTCTGAAATGTGGTATTCATGATTTTGCACTTTCTTGATGTTGCCCATTCTAACAAGGTGTCACCCCTTTCATTTCTCATTTCGAGCCCAAATTCGCCCGTTGCCGTTTCCATTGGGTTTGTTATTTTCCCTATTTGCGCATGGAAGTCACCCATCACTAGATTGTTGAGTGGTTTGGTTTCTATAAAATCTCATCGGCGTCGTTGTAGAAAGTATGTGTCTTCTTTTGAGAATGATGTTTGTTGATGAATATACTTGCACGATCTTCTTCTTGTAGGGTTTTGTTATGCAAAGAACAAGTTCAGCTTCTCTGGGGCTGATGTTGTTTTCCCTCACTATATGGTCTTTCCATTTCCTGTTTATGAGAAAACCTACTCCTGCTAAGTCTTTATTTACCCTAAAATGGCATAATAAGTGAAAGGTAGTGAAACATTCCTCTTGACTTCTCCCATGCCAACCTGATGTCCTTAAGTTCTTCGAGTTCTTGTATTTGTTCATCTCTTAGTAGAGTTATGCGTTGTACGTCACTATCTTTAGTCTATTTAGCCTATTTCGGGGGGCTATGTTTCACCCAGAGATTCTTAGCACCCCCTGCACGTAGCCGTAGTTGAACAGAGCCGCCTCCTTGGTCAAAGACTGTTTCGGTTCAGCTGCGGACAGGGTTCCTAGCGTTGTAGTGATTTGCATAGTGGTGTTTTTGGCATACCCTTACACGCTGGCAAGTGTCGGCTGGAAAGGGGTCATTGTGTGAAATAAATTGCGCAAGTGTCGACACGGTGGCTGTAACAGTATTGAGCCTTATACCTGCCGTCACCAGTGCTTTGATTACAAATTCGGTTAGTCCAAGATTCGGCACAAATCTGGGAGCGTGACGGTAGCGGGCCAGGATTCTCCGTTGTTTCTATCGTAGTTTCCCTTCAGTGGCGTAGCCAGGGGGCCATGTCCCCCAAATTATGGAAAGGTA
>JAODUO010000353.1:37500-147500 GCA_025642075.2 Ridgeia piscesae | reverse complement strand
AACGATGTTTTTAACAATAATAATTAAACAATAACATATTAATATTATTTTTAAATGCAACAAAACCTTTTTCTACTGCCATATATTTGCCGTATACTATTCACATCCTGTTTAGATTTCATCATCACTTGATTTATTGTTCCGGTAAATAATTACGTGTTTTGTCCAAAATTATTATTACATATCTGGTGGTGGAAATAGCATTAATAAGTAGAAAAATAGCTGGAATAGTATTTTCTCATGCATAAAGTGTGTATGTGATGAATGAAAATTGATGTTACGTCGTAATTACTCTAATTATTTTTAACATTTTAATGATGTATTACTATTAACCATATATTAATTTATCACTATTGTTGTTATGGAATTTGTATTGCATTTTTATGACTAATAGGTAATTTTAGCTAATTATATAGACACATGTATTTTATTATTAATTGTATTTTTTAATATTACCTGTGAGTAGTATCCTTCTTATTGTATAACGGTTTAATAGAAGTGTGTTGTGAAGCACCACAAACAATTATGGATGTGACTATATGTGAAATGAAATATTCTTACAGTACAATAAAACTTATAATTTCCTGTAGATCATAATGATGATAATAATTAATTATTTTTATAATATAATTTATTGTATGTGAAGCTCAATTTGGATGGTAACAAATTACAGGACGGGTAAATAAATGCACAAGCTGGGATGTGAATAAAACAATAAATTTCACTTTTTTTATATAAATGAGCATGTCTATCTAAAATAGTTTTACTATTACAAAACATCAATCGTAATTTGGGCCTGATCCTGCTCTATGTAATTCATGTGTAGCAACAATCAGTGTTACACACCTAATGTTCAAATCGTGACATGAAATTGTGTACACATTATGCTTTGTTGCAGTTGTGTGTGGACAGTTGACGAAGGGCCCAGAGAATGTCGCTGTGTTGGTAGGTAGCAATGTTACACTCATATGTGCAGGAACTGATCTATTCTGGGAAGAATACGTTACGAGTTCAACTGGTCACTGGTCAACGACAATATCAGCAGGAGCTCGTGTCTATTCTCCTAACAAGCATGACCTCACCACAGAGCCTACAGGAACATATGACTTGACTATCAAATCTATTAAACTAAAACAAGGTGGACTATACAGGTGCAAATCAGTACTACCCCCTCGTCATTCCGCAAGTGCACAAGTTATCACATTCAGCGGTGAGATATTGTTGTTGTTTCTTCCTTGATATTATTATTCTAGGATGGTTTTATATTACAAATATTCATAGACTAATTCAAAGTATATTTTGAACAGTTGTATTTGTCAGATATTTATTATGTAACTGGATGTAAACAATTGACCAGTGCCCGTGACGTCCACTTTGAATTCAATCCTTGCAGCAAGTGTACACAAATTCACATAAAACACTGTATATAAATGAGCAATAAATGTAATCATCCTTAACATAATGCAGTGCACTCAATAGTTGTAATAAACCAAGTATAATGTGTTCCTCTGGTTGCTTGCATTTTCTACATAAATTATTGGTATTGGTGTTATTTTAATAATTGCATTTTATGTCATATCAGGCAAATTACGTTCATTCGAAATTCCTCAGCTCTGGAATGGTTCATTTCAGATTTCAAGGAATTAATCGATCGTATTTTGTGAACATAAGTGTTTATATAAATTGCAAGTAACTGATACAGCTGTCCATACATCACAACAGGTTTATTATTCATCTTCCTTCCATCAAGTTTATAAAATGTAATCCTGGTAAACAGTATGACTCATTCAATGTCAGAAGTTCATATGCATTAGAGTTCATTCCTCAACAAGTGAAGAACTTGGATTTGTTATGCTTTGTTTATGTGTTTTGTTACCCTCTTTCTGTTAGTTTAGTATCTTTGAACATCCTCTGCAACGTCAGGGCACTCTAAATGTGCTCTTGTTATATGATATGTTATTCTATTACATATGTGGGAGACATTTTAAAACATTTATATATCATTCAAAATATATATGTAATGACTGCTTTCAGCCTTTAATCCAACTTGTACAAGTAACATGACAACACGCAATGAGGCAGTAGAGGGCGAGTATATTGAGTTCAGCTGTGAGCGGATGTACCATGGGAATTTTACCCCAAAGATGCAATGGAAGGATCTAAGCAGTGGTGAGGATATAAAAGCCAAGGACCAGTCAAGTATGGGGACAGTCAAGTTCAGTATTGTTGTGGAGATAAAACCATCTCACAATGGAGACAGCTTCACATGCCTGACATACTTTGACAAGCCACAGTCTCGAGACAAAGAAGCGGACAACATACCTATCAACAACAATGCTTTCAAAGAAACGTTCACGTTACCAAAACAAACTGTCTATTGTAAGTACTGAGTACCTATTTGATTTGAACTGTCGCACATTGTTAGTCCTTTGGGCTGAAGGTCCGGTGAACTTATGACATCACTCTGCGTGTTCTGTCCGACATTAGCTCTCAGATATCATAAACCGGTGAAGATCTATTATTCATATTTTGCTACGGTACTTGTCACTATGCACTAGAATTTACGAACTCATCTGTAAACACCCTACGACCATCTAGGGCTTGAAAACGTATATTTTTTTCACACACAACTTTTCTGTCGCTTTTCGTCTAATTTTGCATAGACGTGTCTTGTTCAAAAGAAATTTATATCTGACAAGTATTTTGTAAGTGCAACTCAGGGCCTCTCCAAAACCCAAAATGTAAACATGTTGCCAGTTTGTGCCAATACATTTAGATTTCCCATAGGAAACGACTTCAGGCTGTTATCTGTATAGTATCCCTGTAGAGGCCAGACCTCAGCAAAGCATAAGTGAAACTGGACATTTCTAGCCTTCTGTTGTTGATGGGTCACCTTGACTGATTGCTTTCTGGCAGCGGTGGCAGGTCTATATCAATAACCCAGTAGGTCCCTGCTAAACCGCACAGTTGTATTGAGCTATATTTTCAAAACTACTGATTTCCTATCAATGCAAGTTGTGTTTATTTTGATGTTTCATTAATTAGCGTTACAGTTATGTTACCGTAAAATATACTGGTTAAATTATATATTATAACCTGAAAGTGATAAACAGAGAAAGTTAATATTCTGGACAACATTCGAATGAAAATAGTTGCTTCAGAAAATTATAGTGGATATACCGTATTCACAAGCATTGATTAACAGTTGTTAATGTTGTTGCATTATTGTGTATAGCAGAATGTAGAATGCATTTAAATATGTTTTTTGGTGGTTAAATGCTTGAATGTTCTGATACATCCAAATATTCGATTCCTTTTACTGTTTGCTTCCAGACGGGCCACATGCACTCGCGGTGAAGTTTAATGGTTTAATATAATTTGCGGGAGAGTTTTCAGACCCTGATTGTGTGCAAAATACATCTATGTTAGAACCAAATTGTACGTATTTGGTACGTAGACATACTTATGTGCAAATCTAAGAAATATGGCAGGTCTGGTTGCCTTAATTATGAATATGTACATATGCTAAAATGGTACGTTATTATATTGCTTTTAAAATGAGCAACTTCTGACCCAAAAAGTCGATGAGGCGTAGCTTGTATTATCACAACACGTTTTCTACGTGATTGTTCATTTGTATAATTGAAATAACTAGTAACTCTCAAAAACCTTGGCATACGTCTGGGTGCTCAGACTTTAAAAATAAATTGCTTGTGATATACGAGAGGGTTTTCAGACTTTGATTGCAAGCTACTTATATAGATGGTTAAATGAACTGATGTGTGTATTTAGTATATATGCATAACATACTGTTTGCTTCCAGACGGGCCACATGCACTCGCGGTGAAGTTTAATGGTCAAGTATATACCAATGGAGGAAACATCTTCGTTGGAGAGCGAATGACTGTAACTGCTGACAGCAACCCAGGAAAAAGAAACTATACGTGGATAAATACTACCTCAAGCGAAATCATTGCAACAGGAGACTCCATCGCAATCACTGAACAAATGCGCGGAAAGCAGTCACTCAAAGCCGTGGTGTGCAACACCATACCTATTCCGTCCCCACACACTGTCTGCAGCGACTTGACGGTGAATGTTGTTGTGATAAGTAAGTGTATTTCCATAATATTCATACTCGATGGAATTTAAGGTGAATCAGGATGTTTCGAGCATTGTAAGACCTATAATGTAGACAGGTTTCAAAGCATGATCAAATGCTTTCTTCAATTTTTGGAAATACATTGACTACATTCATTGTCCGGGAATCAAAACACTGTACAGTCAATATATAGCTGTTTTGTGAATGCAATATCTTTTCTTTTATAAACGTCCAGCTACATACATTTTGCACCCTGGAAGAATTGCATCAAATTTCATAACGTATCTGTTGTTTTACCTGTAAAATGCATTGTGTTTTTTGTATAATTTCGCATTCTAATTTGATGCAATTTCGCATTTTAATTCAATTGCATATTGTAGCTATGTTTTATAATTCCACATCGATTTTGCGTTTCTTTTCAACTACAAATGTGATGGTGCGGTTCGACTTTTTACTCACACTTTCGTTTTCTTGATGCAGATTATTAGGGGCAAATGTTTTAGAATTAGCCTGCCCAAATAAATAATACTGCAGTCTACTTAGACTATAGTACTTTTTTGGAAACAGTACATTTATTTGCAAAACTATTTGTCATGTGGAGTTGGAGACTAAAGATTAAGAGAGTGCTAATAAATCTAAATATCGTAATTTTCGAACATAAACCATATGTCACACACAATGACAAATAATGGTATTGTGCAATTGGTTGAGACTTGCCCTTACCTGTTCTTTCTGTACTTGTTAACAACACATAAACACAGTTTGTTATTGAAATCACGATAACATGACAGTAATTACTAAACCAAGAAGTAGTGTTAATTCAGTTATTTTATACGTACAGTAGATTGAGTCTGATAAAATTACAACTAAGACATTTTGCGAAACATCACGACTTAGCTAGTAAACATTGCCATATATTCCCTGTACTATTGCGAAGAATTCGTTGTTTTGAAGCTTGCCATGATTCTGCTTGGCATCTGTTCCATTGGTTTTTCGCTTGCTTTGCTATTGCAATATTGGTCTTGAAAGAAACAACATTAGGAACAAAAGCTGGTATCACCTTCACAGAAACACTGGATGATGCGGATTTCGCAGATGACATAGTTCTTTTGTCGCAGCGCAATGGAGACAGCCAAAGCTAAAGCGAGAACCTTGCCAGAAATGCTGGAAAAATAGGATTACAAATAAACACCAGCAAACCAAAAGCACTCGAAACAACAGACAAACAGCAGACCCCATAACGATTGGAGGACATATCATTGAAGAGGTGACGGAACTTACCTATCTTGGGGCTAAGGTGACAACATATGATAACACAGACTCAATCTGAGGTTAAGGCAAGTATCAGTTAGGCCAGAGGAGCATTTGCTGTATTAAGGAATATCTGTAAAACTAATAAGATCAGCAACAGAACCAAAATTCGTCTATTCAAGAGTAACTTCTTGAGTGTGTCACTCTATGCTGCAGAATCAGGGAAGGTTACCACAGGCATATGTCAAACGATAGATGTTTAAAAAAAAATAAGTGTATCAGGAAAATTCTGTAATACTACTAGCTCAGCACTATTTTGAACAAGGAACTCCACGAAAGAACAGGCATGCAGCCCATCTCTCTCGAGGCTAAACGCCGTAGGTGGAGATGGATCGGCCACGTCTGTAGAATGCCATTGACATTCGTTCCGAGAGTAGCCATACGCTGGACCCCTGGTGGCAAGGGAGCGCGGGGTGACCAAAGGAGACGTGGAGAAGATCAGTGGAGTGGCAGATGAAAACTCCCGGATGGAGTTGGGGCCAAGTCACGAAGTTGACAGCGAACAGATAACGTTGGCGTTCTTTGGTTGCGGCCTTGTGTGTGATCCCACACGAAGAGGATTAAGTAATTAAGTAAGATTTGTCAACCGAGCAAAGCATACTTCAAATGGTCAGAGCTCGGAGACAAAGCCCTTCTAGATTCGGATAACAGAAAGAAACTTCTGCTAACCAAATCAGACTAGATATTATGATGATGTATTCCCGTATGCCTGCATAACCAGTCAGATCTTATCTTATTGTCTTTAGCCGTAGAGCAGGTTTATCTAAACACTGTTGTAATGAAGCCTTTGTTTTAGTGGGACCTTGTTGGCCAAGCCCTTTCTTTGACAGTGCGCTCGTTTGCCCAGCCCACATCTGTGTCCCTAATTAAGTAGGTCACCAATACAACGTATTGGTGCAAGTGGATTTTTACGTTGTAAATGCGCTAAGATTTTTTAACACAAATATTGCTGGGATCACATAAACAGATAAATGATATGATAACCTACGAGGTATCACATTTAGACAACATGTATTTATAGTCACGAAGGCAAAATCGCCGGAGGTCCGGATTCTACACAAACCTATCGCGTTTCGACATCCTGACAACGTCGACGACATAACGTCATACTGATGTCGGATTTGGTTGTCAACTTGATATCTGCGTCAGAATAAGGTCACGTTTCGACGTTCCTACAAAGTCGACGTGCCAACGTCGTCGACGTGATTTCAATGTCATGAAGACGTTGTATTTCGACGTCATTACAACGTCGACGACCCGACGTTGTTCTGATATCTGGTACATCGTCGAGGGATGACATCCTAACAACGTCGACGACATGACGTGTTAACGACGTCGTTTCCTTATGGTCAACGTAATTTCTACTCGTCACGACGTCGAGTTTCGACGTCCCTACAATGGCGACGATCCGACATTGTAAATACGTCGGATTTGGTCGTCGACGTGATTACAACGTCGTCAAAACATGTAATTTCGACGTCTTGACGATGTCAATGGCCCGTGAATGTAAAGTTGGTGTATATATGTTGCCGACGTCGCGACGTGTATTCAACTAATAACTGAAATCGTACTGACGTCGTGTACTAGCTGGGAAAACTGATGGAAGTGAGCGTTTCATTTCTGCACGCGTGCAGTAGGTAACGTAGATGGCCATCGCCGCTGAAGGTATATTGCCATTACTAACTGACAACCTTTCTCAAATATAGAATAGGCGCTTCTCGGAAGATGACCTTTGATACACTAAAATATGGTCCTTCAATGTGTGGTTATACAAATGGTAGCTCATAAAGATCCAAACATTAAGATGTACAATAATGTTACGTTTATTCTGATAGTCAATAAGATATGTTTACATACATTTTTTCTGCACTCTCTAGGACTAAAGGTGCCACGTATCCTGTGTTAACTGAATTGAAAAGTAATATTATGAACGTCTGCATCGTAGGAGTTACATGTGGATACTTGACTAGATTGCAAGTTGATAGTTTCCCATAGAGTTAGTGTTGTGTTCACATATGTGAAGAATGCTCATTTTCTAAAACATGACAAACTTCAGGAAGAAATACTAATACTGTGCAGTTGCCTCAAACAGTGACAAATTAAAGGCACATTTTTTAATAAATCAAATATTATGACACTGAATTTGGTGGGTATTTTGTATTTACCTAAATATGAACATTAGATGCAACAATAATCAGAAAATGTCCAGTTCAAAAAAATCAGTGAAGTTCTCATCAGTCACTAGAACTGTAGTGAGCAGACCTGACATGTAGTTGATATATATTAGTTCTTCAGCATTCAGATTTAGCCAATTAAATTAACAAATTCTAATAATAACTACCAAAACCTATCTGGATTGTAGTCTCATTAGAGGAAACCTGGCTACGTCTGGTCACTCATGTGTCTGTAATGGTCAAATGTCCAGCTGATGTGACAAACAGGTTTTTGAAAGGTGCCCTTGGAGGGCAATAGAAAACGCCCCATTAAGTTCTTAATGACTGTAGTTTACGTAAATGCTGCTGAAGTTCAGTGCATCTAATAGTTGTGCTTTCCATGTCGGTACCCATTGTTCTGCAGGCATTAGATATTAACATTGACTAGTGTAACATTAAGAAAAAAATGTTGTGTTTTGATGGATTTCTGGATATCTACTTTGTAAAGAATACATGTGCATCCTGAAACGGGTTGCTGCTTTTCTAAATGTCGATTTATTAATTTTATTCTAACTAAATTCCTTTCAAAACCTTTCTGTACATACCTGTTTTCCTTATACATTACATATCTTTACGTTTTCCCATTTAGGAGGTAGTCCTGAATCTCGCAAGGATGCTGGCACGGGTAGGCATTCAGCTTGTTTGTGTTTCGCACATGTTGAAATATGCACATTTTCACATAATAACTACCGAATCCTACCGGAAAGTCTCATCAGAGGAAAAATGGCTACGTCTGGTCACTCATGTGTCTATAATGGTCAAATGTCCAGCTGGACTGACAAATAGGTCAATGAAAGGTGCCCCGGCAGGGCAAAAGGACACGCCCCATTAAGTTCTTAATGCTGCTGAAGTTCAGTGCATCTAATAGTTGTGCTTTCTTTGTCGTTTTATTCTTCAGGCAATTATTAATATTGATTTTCAGGTTTGTTAGTGTAACATTTACAAACTAAAAAATTTCGATGTCTACATTGTAGAGTTTACATGTGAATATTGGAAAGGGTTGCTGATTTTGTATATGTCGATTACCTCATTCTGAGCTAACTAGATTCCTTTCAAACACTTTCTGTACGTAGCTGTTTGTCTTATACATTGCATTTCTTTATATTTTTCCATTTAGGAGGTAGTCCTGGGTCTGTCACGGATGATGGTACGGGTAGGTATTGAGCTTGTTTCTGTTTTGCAAATGTTGAAATGTGCACATTTTCACATAATAATTGCACTCTATGCAAACCTATAATCTAACTCGGGTTGATTGTTTTCCATACAGTTAGAATGTATTGACATATGTTAAGAATGCATTTTCGAATAAGTCAAGTAATATCAACTAAATACGTTAATTCCTGGAGGGCATTTGGAAATGCCCAGTTAAGTTCTTACTTCTTAGTGACCGTATTCTCTATAAATGGTGATGAATCTTAAAATTAATGAAGTAACTAATATGGTTTTGGTGGATTTATGGATGTCTGCATCGTAGAGGTTATATGTGCATAGTAGAATAGATTGCTGTTTTTCTATATGTCGGTTACCTAATTCTACATTCCTTTGAAACACTTTCTGTACATAGCTATTTGCCTTATATCTGTGTATCTGCATATTTTTTTCCATTTAAGTGGAAGCCCTCGTTATGGCACTGATGATGGTACGGTTATGTGTATTGAGCTCATTTATGTTTCGCATATATTGAAATGTGCACATTTTACACAGAACAATTGCACTCTGTGCATGCCTAAAATCTCGAGGTGATTGTTCCGCATACAATTAGTATTTATTTGATTGGTTGATTATGGGTTGAATATCTTCCACATAGTTACAATGTATTCACATATGTGAAGAATTCAGCCAAGAAAGACATTATATTTTATTTAAATATACGTATTCTTTCTTTATAAAAACGTTAGTCAGTATACTGTATTCAAAATGCTGTATTCGCTGTAGAGAGTGTGAAATTGTGATAATTTGTATTACAAGTTATTGCATCAAACAGTGACAAAGGTAAATGTTGAGTAAATCAAATATTGCGATACCAAATTTGGTATGAATTTTGTATTTACTGAAATATATACATGAGTTGCAACAATGATGGGAAAATATCTAGTTCGAAAATCAATGAAGCTCTCATCAGTCACCAGAAATGAAGTGAGACGATCTTACATTTTGCTGACATACATCAATTTTTAAGCATTCAGTTCTGACCAAGTAAATTAGCAAATTCGAGTAATTACCATCCACACTACGTCTGGTCACTCATGTGTATATATTGGTCAAATATCCAGCTTGGCTAACAAACTGGTCGTTGAAAGTTGCCCATGGAGGAAACTGGAAATGCTCCATTAAGTTTTGAATGCTGCTGAAGTTCAGTGCTTCTAATAGTTGTACTTTCCATGTCGGTACCCATTGTTATTCATACACTAGACATAACAATTTACTTTCAAATATGTTAGTGTAATATAAAATAAATATTGTGGTTTTGATGGATTTGTTATGTCTACATTGTAGAGCTTGTGTGCATACTGGAATGGTTTGCTGCTTTTCTACATGTCGCTTACCTATTTCTAAGTTAACTAGATTCCTTTCAAAGACTTTCTGTACGTAGCTGTTTGCCTTATACATTAAATATATCAATATATTTTTCTCTATTTAGGTGGTAGCCCTGGGTCTGTCACAGATGATGTTACGGGTATGTACTGAGCTTGATTCTGTTTAGCAAACAATGGCCTAGCCAGGATTTTGCATCGACAACAAGCAACCTCTGTATAATATATATATATATATATATATATATATATATATATGTATATATATACATATGTATATATATATATATATATATATGTATATATATGTATATATATATATATATATATATATATATATATATATATATCTTGACAACCAAGTTCATTGACCAATGTAGATGGCAGTACAGCAAACCTATTCAAGAAGGCGTCAAAGTTAGAAAGTAAGATAGAAAACGACACGTTATTAAAGATACAAGAACCCAGAGTCCATAAATAACATCAAGCTATAGCCGGCCACCACATTCCTACTCTATTAAACCTACTGACAAAGACGATAAACAAATACCAACATGTAATCACTTATTCTGATGAAACAATAAGTAAACATCCCTATCGTAACATAGATGATGTGGCGTTGGCCTTCAACCAGTAACTTCACAACATTTAACAAGATTTAACAAGATTGCCACCTAGAGATTCAACTCTAGACGGCAGGTGGACTAGGAAGCCATTTGGCTTATCGAGAGTCCAACCTATCTATCAAAGTATATCTCGCCCGTCTTAGGTATATGTATTTTATTTTTAAAATATATTAACACTACTAGCACATACACAATCAGGTGATAATCTGTTCCATTCGTTTACTGTTACTTGTGAAAATGAATTTTTTTAAATATCTAGTTTACACTGCTTCTTTGCTAATGTAACTCCAAGTCCTCTAGTCCTTCTCTCTTCCTTGACCGTGAAAAAATATTTCTGTCAATATTTTCATACCCTTTCAATATTTTAAACACCTCAATCTGATCTCCTCTCAATCTTCTGGTATCTAGTGTTATTAAACTACATTCTTTTATATGCATTTCATAACTAATATTTTCTAACATATCATTCAAAATCATATCTTGTGATATGGCCTCCATGCTTGTACACAATATTCTAAACGAGGCCTAACTATTGTTTTATACAGCGGTATTATTAGTTATTTTTCTTTGTACACTATATATCGCCTAATTAATCCAAGAATATGGTTTATCTTCGCTGCTGCAATTCCACACTGCTCTGATACCTTCATGTCAGCACTAATAGTTACCCTAAGTACTTTTCCTTTAAGGTAGTATTTAGTACAGTACCACCCATTCTATATTGTGCATCTTCATTCCCATGTCCTGAGTGGAGGCACTTACACCTTCCAAAATTAAACAGCATTTGCCACTTCTCAGACCATTTTGTCAACTTATTAAGATTTAGTTTAAGTAGTAATCTTTGGTGTGGCACTTTGTCAAAGTAGTTTTTTAAATCTAAGTAGATTATATCTACTGGTGATCCCTCATCTACCCACTTTGTGACGTCTTCCAAAAACATAACATATTTGTTAAGCATGACCTCGCTTTTAAAAACCCAGGTTGAGATGGGTTTATCAATTTATTTTTAACAAGAAAATCAACCATGTGATATTTAATTAGTCTTTCTAATAGTTTGCAAATCACCGATGTTAAACTCACTGGTTTATAGTTCTCTGACTTATTTCTCCAACGTTTTTTAAATAATGATATAATGTTTGCTTCTTTCCATTCTAACGGAACTATTCCCTCCTCTAATGACAAATTGAACACTGTTGCAAGCCGTATGCTGAGTCGTTCTACAATTTCCAATAGTAATTTGGGAGGAATTCCATTCACTCCAGGTGATTTATCATCCTTCATATCTCTTATTTTCATAGCTACCACTGTTGGGGTTACAATTAGTAGTCCTAAATAGTCAGACTCTCTCCCTTCGAACTTAGTCTCAAGTACTGGTAATATACTAATATCTTCCCTGGTAAACACCGAACTAAAGTACTCATTTCTGTTTACTTCGAACATACGCATAACAACTCTTGCTGTCATGTTTTATATTAAAAGCAATTTTTTGTTCGTAGCTTCTCTTTGAATTTCTAAATTCAGCTGTAGTTTGATTAAGTGTTTCTTTATAAATGCTATAGTCTTCTTCATTTCTAATATGTCTATATATCTTCCACATCATTTGCTTGTACTTAATTTTTCGAATGACTTCCTTCGATAAGTGTTTCTTCTTTGACTGGTTCCCCTGTTTTTTTCAAGGGGACAAATTTGTCAACGACGCAGTCAATTTCACTCTTTAAAATATTCCAGCATTCTGTTGCTGTCTTATTCTTCAGTGTATTATTCCAGTCTATCTTTGCTAAATATTCACTCATGCCCTTTGTGAAAAAATTTCCTGTACCTTATTTTCTATTCCGTTCTCCTTTTACTTTGATGATAACATATATCTGGTTCTGATCACAACATCCCAGTGGCTCACATATCTTGACATTATCAACAAATTCCTTCTGTGAGCTCAAAACTATGTCTAACACGTTCTCGCCCCTGGTTGCTTCTAACACATGTTGAGAAAGGAAACTATCTTGTACTAAATTAAAAAAACTCTTGATCCTCTCTCCCGGTACACTGTAGAGATATCCACTGTATATGCCCATGGTTAAAATCCCCATAATAATACAGTCCCGTTTACTCACTTCTTTGATAGCGTTATGTACTTTTTCATTCTCTTTTATGCTTATGTTTGGACTCCGATAAACTAACCCAACAGTTAATGTTGAGTTTCCTGTAACTATGTTACACCAGACAGCTTCTTCACATTCTGGTTCTTTTTCTAATTTTATTTCATAAGCCTGGATGGATTCTTTAATATATAAAATAACTCCGCCTCCCCTTCTTCCTAATCTATCTTTCCTAAAGATTACATATCCTGTCATTCCTAATTCGGCATCTGATATATCGGGGGTGGCACAAGATTCACTTATACCTATTATGTGAGAGTCACTATCTTCTACCATAATGTTTAGCTAATTTCGTTAGTTTAATAGGCATTTAAACAAACACATTTATAACCAAATTCCGTAGGGATTTCCAGCCTGTTCTTTACTGATTTCTTTTTGCTGTCTTTATCTATGCCTCGGCAAAATCCACCAATCTGTGGCAGTGGATACACACCATGTGCCTCCTTGCCTTCACTTGCCGCTTCCAAGATGCCATATTACGATGGGATTACATCAAAAGTAACTTAGAAAGGTTGAGAAAATATAGATAGAATATTTGGAGACGACTGACACAGAACGTAGTAAGAGAAAATAAGATACTCACCACTGACGATAATGTCAACAACAAAATAACAAAATGCAATTTGACCGTAGTCTACAGGGTTGCCACTTGTCAGGCAAAAGTCAGGGAAATTCAAGGTTAGGAAAAAGTCAGGGAATTTTGTGCTGGGTCAGGGAAATGTGAGATTTTGAGAAAAGTCAGGGAAATACAGGAAAATCCCTTGAAAGTCAGGGAAATGTGACTTTCTCATGGCATATGCGTAACGCCGCGATGCCGCAAACTCGAATTCATTACGCGTAACGATGCCGTGAAATAATATTGATACCATAAACACATCCTTTTAAAAATGTGGATACCATACGTTCTTCAGTTGGCTGTTGTAATAATGCCATAAATGTTCTTTTGGCCATTTTAACTTATATATTTGAGGGTTTGAGTGTGCAGCAAGACATTTTTTGTTAAATGGTTAAGGCGACCTTCTGTGATAATATACACCTGGTCATCCATTATATGTACATCGCGCAAACATTTTCATGATTATTCAGCCAGCATGGTCAGGGAAAAGTCAGGGAATTTTGAAAGCTTCCATAAGTGGCAACCCTGGTCTAGTAACTGGGCAACTATTATTTTGAATACGTAATAGCCATTAACCAATATGCACTTTGAGAATAATGATATTTTCGTTGCTCTGTCAACTGTTATGCTGCAGCCAGCGACAGAAGTGGAAAATTCATAACTTAATCCTATTTGAATGATGACAATTTGTTTGCGAGATGGTAGAACTGGGAAGGTAAATCTTACACAGGTATCGTGAAATCAGATGTAATTTGTGACTATATGAATCAAGCAGCCAGTTATTGGTCCTCCGTTATCCAGTATCCTAATTTTTTCCGGGATTGGGGGTCCCTGTCCCCCTCTGGCTACGCCACTGTTAACAAATGTTGAAATGTGCACATTTTCACATAATAATTGCACTCTATGCAAACCTATAATCCAATTCGGGTTGATTGTTTTCCATTCAGCTAGAATGTATTCACATATGTGAAGAATGCTCATTTTCTAACATATGACATATATCAGGAAAAGAATGACTAATATTGTGCAGTAAAGACGTGGCAATTAACAACCGGGTTTTGAGTACAGTACTTCATTATTTTTATTTCAAAAATAGATATGGTTTTTTTTTTAACAAAAGTTAATCAATACACTGTATTAAAAATTCTGTATCAGCTGTAGAAAGTATGAAATGTTGACAATTTCTATTCCTCAGTGCCACAGGTGCATATTCAAAAAAATCAAATTTTATGATACTGAATTTTGTGTGTAAGTTGTATTTACCGAAATATGAACATCAATTGCAACATTGATGAGAACATATCTAGTTCGAAAAATCAGTGAAGCTTTCATCTGACACCAGAAATAAAGTGAGCGGATCTTACATTTTGCTGACATAGATTAATTATTCAGCTTTGGCCAATTTAATTAGCAAATTCGAGTAATTTTTACCCAACTTGATCTAGTTTGAAGGGTGATCATAGGAATAATAGCTTCGTCTGGTCACTCATGTGTCTACAATGATCAAATGTCCAACTGGACTGACAAGCAGGTCAATGAAAGGTGCCCCTGGAGGGCAATAGAAACGCCCCATTAAGTTTGTAATGACTGTATTTTATGTAAATGCTGCTGAAGTTCATTGCATCTAATAGTTGTGCTTTCTTTGTCGGTACGCATTGTTCTTCAGGTAATTATTAATATTGATTTTCAGATTTGTTAGTATAAAATTTATAAACTAAATATTGTTGTTTTGCTGGATTTTGGATGTCTACATTGTAGAGTTTACATGTGCATATTGGAAAGGCTTGCTGATTTTGTATATGTCGGTTACCTCATTCTAAGCTAACTATATTCCTTTCAAACACTTTCTGTACGTAGCTGTTTGCTCTATACATTGCATATCTTTATATTTTTCCATTTAGGAGATATTCCTGGGTGTGTCACGGATGATGGTACGGGTAGGTATTGAGCTTGTTTCTGTTTTGCCAAAGTTGAAATGTACACATTTTCACATAATAATTGCACTCTATGCAAACCTGTACTCTCACTCGGGTTGATTATGTTCCATACAGTTACAATGTATTCACATATGTGAAGAATGCACATTTTCTAAGAGTTCACATACTTCAGGAAAAGAAGGATTAATGTTGGGCAGTGAAGGTCATCCCGCTTGAGCATATTATTAATCAATCCTTTGTCACTGGGGTTGTCCCAGAAAATCTAAAGGTTGCCTAAGTAATTCCAATATATAAATCAGGAAACAATATTTTTTAATAACTACCGACCTAAAAGAGTGATTTTAGATGGGTGTTTTTATTAAGTGTTTACAAGTTGTACAATTATCACTCACACACAGCTTGTGCTACTTATGTTATAAATTAATAGCTGCCAACCGAAGCATATACACTCATGTCTGCCTGTCTCTAGGGGACTATACGGTAAATAATAAAAAGAAACCCTAAGAATAAACCGCCTCCTTTTAATGAGCACCTGTACTGATTGTAAGACGTCTGTTTGGTAACGTATAATTCATACTTGGGTCACATTGCCTAAAGTGTGATGTGTTGATGTAAGACATGACTGGTAACACACAGTTTTTGTTGACAACCGCAGAAGGTGGACTGAGAACCAGCGTGATGATAGGCATCGCTCTAGGAGCCGTAGCCATTCTGGTGATCTTCTAAATTCTCAACACATTCGTCATCACCAATGACAAACCCAAGGCACGAGGTAAGGATCTTTGCTTGTCGTATCATTGCTGCTCTGTCTATTTGGGTGTAACGCTGGGGCGGCATGGTGCATTTCCGTTACTATATCGTTCTCCACCATTGGTAATCGTCGCCTATCCCTTAGAGCACAGTGTCCAAGTGCTGGTGCTATATGTCACCTTCTCTTGTTTAACGTCATTGATAAATGTGTTTACGTTCCCTTCAGGGTTTATCTCGGTTTCTGTCGTGTTGTCTCTCTGTCTGTCTCTTTATCCACTAAACCCTCTGTTCTAACTTACTCCCATCCCCAACAACCTCATTTATATGACTACATTAAGTCTATATAACTAACAGGGACATACTACGCTTGATGTGGAAGACGCAACATCAATGTTTATTACTAAAATAGTACCAAAGCTATGCGACTCGCGCCTATACACCGCTGTATAAGAGATAGCTGCAGCGGGTTCGACCTCATTCATACAAAGGTCTATTCGAGAATGAACGTGGATTTTCTTTGTTTTCCGCATATTCAATTTTATATCGATGAAAATTAATGTTTCGTAGTTGTTATGTTGTGGTGTTTTATGATACATTAGATTACCTGTATCGTTTGTCAAGTTTAGGTTTTAATTTTTTGAGTTAGAAGAGTTCGTTCCGAGGTTTATGAAGGGTAAACAATATGACGTCGATCGTGTAGGTAGTTGGAGATTCACACAGTTTCTTGCTCGGGCGGTTATTGCGTCAACGGAGGTAAGATTTTGTGGTTCTTTGTTAGAATGTCTGGATTGGCATATAGCCTTCCAATAATACATTATTATCATATCATGAAATATAATGTAACACAGCATTAATTACAATAGAGATAGAGAGATAGATAGATAGAGAGAGAGAGAGAGAGAGAGAGAGAGAGAGAGAGAGAGAGAGAGAGAGAGAGAGAGAGAGAGAGAGAGAGAGAGAGAGACAGAGAGAAGGGAGGAGAGGGAGAAGAGAGGGGAGAGAGGAGAAGAGAGAAGAGGTGAGAGAGAGAGAGAGAGAGAGACAGAGAGAGAGAGAGAGAAGAGAGAGGAAGGGAACAGGTGAGTGACTTTCACTAAAGACCGGTTTCGAAATGCTGCGGTGTTAAAACCTGGGCAAGTTTAATTCACTCTACACTAGCTCAGCCATATAAATGATTACCTGGCTATGGGCAATGGTGGATATGGGTACGAGCAGTCAGCTGAGTGTTGATGGTAATGATTTGGACCACGTTGGACATTCGCAGACGTTGCTTGTAGGTATCCGAAGTGATGAGTTCGCCCAATAATTCGTTATCGTGGGCATTAATGGGGTAGTTGTGTGCCAGGTGGTGCGAAGCCCGAGTTGACAGCACATAATGTGCGACGAAGGTTCGGTCAGAGTGACTGAAATTAACGAGGTTTTAAAAAGCTTGTGTAATGCTTTCCGTTTGTCATTTTAGTTCTACATGGGTTTCTGGAATATCCAGCAACAAATACTTGGTCCGGAGGTGGTACATTTTAATTATATGGGGAATCACAAGTAAGGGTGCTATGTTTAGTTCGGTGAAGTCGATCCGGCAGTAAAATACTCTATATAGTAAATGCCTGACCATGTGGGTGATTTTTTTACCTCGGTTATGCGGGTTTTGTTTTTAACTGGCAGTACTTTCGTCGTCACTTTAACAACTGAAAACCCTGGCTGCTTCGACAATCTATACTATAGCCTTAGTACGAGGGGAAGATAGTAACCCAGCAGAATGTATCACCTGAAGACTAAAACGTCCGTCCATTCTTTCAGCCAGTGATCTCGAACGGATCAGATCTATATGTCCATGTTTTACTGAAGCCAGGGAATGCTATGATTGCTCCAAAGATGTTACCATATCTGAGTGATGTGGAAACTGGCGTAGGTAAGACGAGTCTTTTAGAATACTAATGCGCAGTAAAGGATGGGCCTGGGATTGAATACACTTTGAATTGTGGTTCAGTACAGTACAGCAGCCATGTTCCCGGGTTATCACACAGTCGGAACCGTTAACAGGTTCATTGGAAACCGTACAAACCGAGACTCTTAAGACTTAACCCTGAGATGATATACGCGAAATCCCTGCCCTTTGAGAGGGTTCTGCTGCAGTTGGTGTTGTGTGTTCACCCTGGATAGTGATGTCTGCAGTGCTACGCCATCTGTGTTACTTTCGGTAGCAGACCAAGTTACACATAAATGAATGTTTCAATTGTTGTGCGAAAGATCCAAGGCCGTCATTGTGCCAGAGGCCATGCACTGGTTCTGCCAAATAGGATGTCTGTATAGTGCACTTGGCCAGAGGTGTTGTATTGCAAACACGAATGAACAATACAATTATGTTAGAAGGGACGTGACTAATAAACGATCTCCGGTACCTTGGGTGTTCATCACTGAATAGTATACTCTTTGTTTCAGATACATCACTACCCGTGGATGGGCGCACAACTGCTGTAACGAGGCCACAATAAAATAAATGATCGAATTGACACAAACAAATGATAGCGTTAACGTATTTATATGAAGATTTGTTTAATATTAAATTGCAAAATTGGTATAATTATTAGGTAAAATTAAACTAAGTTGAACAATTAGAGGACAAGAACTAATATTAATAAAAGAACAGCGTGGATGTTTTGACGAGAAAGCACTCATTCTTGCAGATGACGATAAACGCATCGAACAAATTATGTATTGATTATGCTATTGCTTCCATTGTGGGTTATATAGGAAAATAAAACAGACGGCATCCTCGCTACCTAGAGCTATTTGCTATTGCTTGTTATATACATTTGTATATGTGATTTGTACGATTCTAAAAAATAAACTGTATTTGTATCTATCTGTCTATCTCCCTTTCTTGATATACGTTTCGAATTGTGGAAGATAGCTATGTCAAACTAGTAATGTAATTCGTCAAAAACGACTCCTCACCCGCGAGAACAGCGTAAAAACAACACTCAGAAGACGAATGCGGTGTGATTAAATATATTGAGATATCTGGTAATTGCACAGGAGAAAGCCTGCCAGGTATTACATGTGAAGTTTACATGTACGTTGGTATGTGTGAAGTACATAAACAATTACATTACTCTTATAATTATTTAGCCCCAAACTGTTGCTCATGCGGCCTCTCTCTGCAGCCTTTCGTTGTGGCGTTGTATGATTAAATAGTGTGTGTTTGTGTTTCCGTGTGTTGTAAGTGATGTGTGTGTGTGTGTGTGTGTGTGTGTGTGTGTGTGTGTGTGTGTGTGTGTGTGTGTGTGTGTGTGTGTGTGTGTGTGTGTGTGTGTGTGTGTGTGTGTGTGTGTGTGTGTGTGTGTGTGTGTGTGTGTGTGTGTGTGTGTGTGTGTGTGTGTGTGTGTGTGTGTGTGTGTGTGTGTGTGTGTGTGTGTGTGTGTGTGTGTGTGTGTGTGTGTGTGTGTGTGTGTGTGTGTGTGTGTGTGTGTGTGTGTGTGTGTGTGTGTGTGTGTGTGTGTGTGTGTGTGTGTGTGTGTGTGTGTGTGTGTGTGTGTGTGTGTGTGTGTGTGTGTGTGTGTGTGTGTGTGTGTGTGTGTGTGTGTGTGTGTGTGTGTGTGTGTGTGTGTGTGTGTGTGTGTGTGTGTGTGTGTGTGTGTGTGTGTGTGTGTGTGTGTGTGTGTGTGTGTGTGTGTGTGTGTGTGTGTGTGTGTGTGTGTGTGTGTGTGTGTGTGTGTGTGTGTGTGTGTGTGTGTGTGTGTGTGTGTGTGTGTGTGTGTGTGTGTGTGTGTGTGTGTGTGTGTGTGTGTGTGTGTGTGTGTGTGTGTGTGTGTGTGTGTGTGTGTGTGTGTGTGTGTGTGTGTGTGTGTGTGTGTGTGTGTGTGTGTGTGTGTGTGTGTGTGTGTGTGTGTGTGTTTGTGTGTGTGCGTTTGTGCGTGTTAAGGCCCTGCGCAGGGCTGGTTTCGGCCCGCAGCCCACGGGCTCCCGCAGCACGCAGGCCCCCTGGATTGCGCGCATATGTGGCTGTGTCTGCATGTCTTCTCCAAATCTGTGTCATCGTTCTCACTATTGCTTCAACTAACGTCATCATTTATGGGAGAGTGCCATCGCTGATAATCACAAAAACAACTACACATCGATATATCACCGTGTATTCATTGTATTTACATTTGACGGGTACCTATTGCTACAACTATGTACACACTTAAACAACAATTAATATTGGTTCTTACTTTGTGTCAGTTAGTTTGTATCTTAACATTTTATTTGATAACAATTGTTTATGCACGTTACACTCATGTTAAATTTATACACACGCACACTTGTACACACATACACACACACACATATATATATATATATGTGTGTATATATATATATATATATATAATATATTGTGTATATATAATATATATATACATATATATATGTATATATATATATATATATATATATAATGATTTATTTTGTGCCAATATCCTCAAAAATCAAGTTCAGTGGCGCTACAAAACGTAATCGTTAAACAATGCGTGAGTCGTTAATGGAAGGAAGAAGATGCTAAGAAGGTAATGAGTTTTAAGATGTCTGCGGAATGAAACTATATTATCTTCTGATTTAACACTGGCACGAAGCTAATTCCACACAGTTGGTGCGGCAACCGAAAAAGCTCGAGTCCCGCTTTCGTTTTCACCCGTGGAATATAAAGAGGGTTACTGCTAGTTCAGCGTAGCTGTCTGGAATTTCTTGCTGGAGTTAGCATCGAATTTAGATTGGCTGGTTGTATAGATGAGAGTGTTTGATAGGCTTTTGTACATATGCAATAGTGCATATTATATTTCAAGATTTATACAATAGCCTATCATATATATATATATATATATATATATATATATATATATATATATATATATATATATATATATATATATATAGTATGTTTAGAATATACATTACAACGCATTACATACAATATAAGTCCTACCTTCAGAATTGTAACAGCTACAGTCATTGTTGCAGATGGCAGACCATGAATATAATCAGACAGCGATACCTGATGTTCGATATTCAGCAATGACGGCATCTGAACCAGAACAACCAGCTAACTGATTGCACGTGTCAATGCTTACTTTTGATTTTGTATGAGTATGTATTTGTACTGATGTTTATTTATCAATTTGGATGTCTTTGTGCAATATAGTATTATATCTCACTCACATGCAACAACCATTTATTTTACATATATAATCGTTGACGTGCCGATTTCCTTCCTTAAATTCTCTTCGCCCAGATGGAGCATATGGTTGAAACGAAAATTGTTAACCTAGCTTCTCTTGTAACTGTTTGGATGCATGTCTGGTATGTTGTCTTGGTCGGTTTCGTATTAGTGAACTGTGCGGTCACTTAGTTTTAAGATGTTTCTTGTTAACGAATTTTACACGTTCGAGTTCGATATTTGAATTTTGTTTCTTGTTGGAAAGGTACCACACTTTGTTTAAGGTGTGGAATCCATGTGTGGCCTTTCTAGTCCGATTTATTATAGTGATACTCAAGACTGTGTGAAGACTCGTACATTAGTTCTCATTTATAATAATAAATACACATTAGCTGTAAATTAGATGTCGCTATATATTGCTTATGCTATTTCATGCATAAAATGGTTATGCTATTATAATAAGAATCAATCACATTACATGCTTGATTAAGTAATTCGCCATAAAGAAAGTTAAAGATATTTATGTTCAGAAATTGTAATAATCGTTTTGTTACATGTGTGAAATAAACATTTCTCAACGACATTTGTCTATAATTTGCTATGTCAATATATATATATATATATATATATATATATATATATATTTTGTTAACACATGGATTATAATATGTTCGCGATAGTAACAGTGGCTAAACACCAATACCAATAGTGCTGCTGACAACCCTACTCAAGACGTTATCTCTAATCACACTGCAGCGGACCTCCGACAAAATGGATGACTTCCTTTCATCAGCCCAAAGCGAATTTCGTCGAGGACGGTCAACAGCCGATGTGATATGGGGACATCGGTGGCTCGTCGCTATAAGTGCCAAATATACGTGATCGAAACACTGGGTATCGACCTGTCACGTGCGTTCGATACAATCCGTCGAGAGAAACTCCTGAGTGTTTTGCATTCGTTCTTTGATACAGACAACGTCCGAATCATACTGCTTCTGTTGTCGCAGACACACATCACTGTCTGCCCCGTTTAACACAACTGTTGGCTTTCCACAAGGGGATTCACTATCGCCAGTAGTGAACCTAGAAGCAACCCTTCGAACTTTGCGCGGATGTCTCCCACACCGACCACTAGCCGACACTAACTTACCCTGCGAAGCAATATATGCAGACGACACTGATTTCCGTTCTATGTGGTCCCTTTGGCTGCGAAGGTAACATTCAGTGAGCGACTGCAATTGCGTTTATATAACGCATTCGTGCTCATATACAACGCTGGCACTGACGGGATCAGAAACAAACAAACTGAATGCCTTCCACCGGAAACAACTCCTCTTCTATTTAGGATAATATGGCCACAGAGAAACGTGTATGAACGGTGCGAGTGCCGTGAAATAAGCACAGACGTGATGGACATGCGATGGCGGCTATTTGACCACGTCCTACGTTTGGACGAGAAAGCGCCGGCACACCAGATAATGTCAGCCTATTTCGAAACGGAGGGACTTCAAGGACATCGCGGCCGACCCAGAACCAGCCTCCCCAGAACGCTTGACACCGACCTGCAACAGATCGGCATGTATATATATATGTATATATATTTGTTGATCAATTGCACATATCTCAATTGATCAACAGAAACTATTCAGGAATCATTCTGATATTCTGAGGGACTATGGTTAGTGCCATTTTTCGCGCAGTACAACTTGTTTGGGGCAAACATATACATGTGTTATGATTACGTGCATTTAGACAACTTGTATATAAGTGATTATCGAAACCACAACGAACAGCAATGTAAATTGCAAATCCCGTAAAAGACACATACTGCCTAAAATCGTGTTTATTATCTGCACTACGTAAATCGCTATATGTCTATGATAGTGTGGTAAACTCAATATTAAATCGGACATTTAAGATAAGAAAGGTACAACACAAGATATTTTAGACCTGGTTTTCCTAGTATTCATCAGTCGGAAGCTACAACTGTCATCCATCGTTACAATATTATTCTTGTGTCCAGTCCCCAGTCAGCTCCAATCGCGCCATATATCGCGACCCACTTAGAGGCCCTATACAACATTCGAATGATGGTCCACTTCTCCCAATTTAATTGTTTTTTAAATGAGCTTGCTTAGGGTTCACTCAAGTTCTATGTATGCAAAGCCAATCACATGTATTCAACCTACCAGTAGGTACAGATACTAACAGAACATGCAAATCTTCAAACATATTAGATGTGCCTACTTTGATCGTATTTTGAAGACAAACGAAAACTAATACACCTCACGATGTAAAAAAAATGCAACATTAAAATGCAATACACATTAATTATTTGTACCAGCTTTATGTTCAAATTAATAATTCATTTTATTACTATTTCAATTTTTATTTTTTATTTACATACATCATTCAATTGAAATGCAAGTAATATTTCCTGACACACATGTACATTTAAAGTACCAAGACTGGTAGGAGAAAAGTACTGGCTCTACAAAGTGGATGTACAAACATATTTGTATCATATATTCCTGCAAAAACATAGTTATAACAATTCTAATATTTCTGTTTAGTTTGTTGAATGAAATGCGTAGAGCATGGTCTGACATTACAGATTGTAAACACGGAATTCGAGACAATTGCGTTTAGTATTAGGAAACTAATTTTCATCACATGTACGATGTAAATATAAACAGAACCACATAGAAATATAGTCACGTGTTTTGTTGTCCACGTGGATACATACGTGTTCGTTAGTCAGTGGTCGAAGAATGTCCTGCGGTGTAGCGCTGACATTTTCCGCCCGTTATAAACAATCCGGGTGACGTTTCTGCTCATGCGCAATTGATGTCCACTCATCACTATGCAGCGAAACGCAAAGCATTTATGATATAAATATTAAACGTTGTTTGCTAGGACGAACACAACATTTTAGCATTATTATTTGTCGCAAATTAACACGAGTCTAACACGTTTTAAAGTATGTTTTGATAGAAAGCGCAAATCACGTGACTGCAGGGCGCCATAATCCGTTACAGTGATTTAAACCAACGTAATATGTTTATGTATGAACGCAATTTGAAGCAACTCTTCACAATAATTACCACAGGAGAGCCTAACGAATAACACGTGGTATAAATATCATAAATGCTTTGCCTTACACGACATATTGATGGTTTTACGTTTATTGCGCATGCGCAGAAACACCACCTGTTATTTTTAACACCCGCAACAATTTAAGCGACAGTCCAACCGACATGATGAGTAAAAACTGACGAACTGAATAATCAATCATTCAGGGAAGTGATCTCGTGATTTTATGATTTATTTCATACTGTATTGTATATGCAGTTCTAGTTATTAACATGGATATTTTGTTAACCGCCGCGATTGTTTCCTGCTTTGACTTGATCCGTAAGTGAACAATTATTTGTCTCCTACTCGGGTACTGCGGTTTTAGTGTTAGACTTATTTTCGACAGGCTATTTGATAATTTGAGTTGAACACCGGTCTACGCTAAATTGCGATTGCAACATGCCATAAGATATAGATTTGTCAACCAATTAAAGTAATAAAGGGACTCTTAATGTTATAATTGATCATGTTTACGTCATGTTGGTATGGATAAAATTACTATCTTTACCATGTTTATTATGTTGTACGTCAATTGTATTTATATGCCTAATATTATATATAATAAGACACCGTTTACATAATTTAAAGTTTCCCAATCCATTCGTTTGCCCAATACCAATGCCGTTCTTTAATGTCCAGATGTGTAATCTATTCATAGTTTAACTAGTATGCCGCCATAGCCAACTGAATTTTAAAATGCGTACTTGTATTTTTCAATCCTAAAAACAAACTGTCGTTACACCGGGTATAACGGGGGAAACAATATTCAGCTGTCGATGTCCTGCCCTTTTTGGGTCACGTGCTTTACGTGATATCGGCAATCTACAGCACAATAACAACTCCACGTGCTTTGGCGCGTCATGACGAAGATTTCGAAGTACTTCTTGTATGAAGGTAAGTATTAAAATGTAAGTGAATTCGCAGTTAGCAACAAGAGCGAGTAGTCGTGGGATATTTAGGCCCCTGTTGATCGTGCAAGAAACTTGGTAAAGCGAGCATCAATTACCTCGTGCATTTTAGTACAATTACAGAACTTAAAGTATTAGTACAGCTAGAGTACTCCACAGGTACGGACTACACATAACATTCTTGCACTTGTTTCCATTGTGGTAATTTATGCCTAGCTGTAGTCTGTAATACCTAATATTTTTCAGCTTGCATATACATGTGCCAGCTGTTCTGACATGTTTACAAAAATGTGTATCTATTTTCATCTCTGCAATATATGAATGTATAACATTATAAGTTGAATTACGATATTGCTACAGGCCACGTGACGATGCAAGAGTGAGAATAAGATGAGGAAGAGATGCCAAGCCCACGGCAGTCACCTGGGTCAGAAAAATGCAAGGAGGACAGTTTGCAGGAGACCCCCATTTGATCATTCCAGTTAATTTACACATTTTAACAATCAACAACGTATCAATTATCAACAAAATATTATATGCCCATATAAATACACACGTGGTTTCATTCACATAATATCTTGGACACGGTAAACTAAGTTGACCTTTGCAATTGCATTCCCGCTGAGTCAATACAGACATAGTTATACATATTTGAAAGGGATTCAGCCTACAACGATGACTCAACAATAAATTTATGAAATACAGTATTCAGTATTGAAGAAGGTAAACAAGCATATTATGAATGCTTAAATATTTGGTGAGGGAATTATACTCTTAGCATCATAGTAACACATCATTTTGTCATTTCCAACATTCACTTTGACCATACAACCTCTGGTCGAACCATACAATATCAAACATGAAAATGTGTAGTAGTTATTACATGTTAGACACTGACAAGAATGTTTATGCTGAAAACAAAATAAAATGTATGGATGTGCTATAATGTGGCAGAAATCAAATCATTCTATAACACTAACTAAGACCAGGCATCGAAGTAATGAAATTGAATAACTTTTATTTCATGTAATGACAATAAACACCTTGTAAATTAAATACAATGACATTAAACGCTTTTTTAAATACCATTATTCCCCTGATATCCATATATTCAAACCCACCCCGTACCTCCCCAGAAGAATTATCGGAATAATCCATTCCTGGTAAACACTCTCTGTTCCTATAGATGCTGCATTAGCAAAACACGTTTCCTGTCATTTTCGTGAAATGTTGTATGTCATAAATGCAACATTATTTTGTATATTTGCTGATTATGATAATGAAAACATAATTATTTAGTCCTAACTCTACTGCCATGATGCCTGTTTTTTTCTTTACTCAATTGATTATGTGCTTTCCTTTATAGGTGAACAGGAAACTGAACAGTGAACTAGTGTGCTTAGTACCACTAGTTCCACAAGTTAATATGCAATGCCTGACTGTTGTATTTGCTCATGATCTCGGACAATATCATAGAGCCATGAGCCTTGCAAGATGCTGCATATTAAATGTCATATCGACCGAATGGTCCCAGATGTGTTGTGTTGCATCCGGGACAGACGCCCCAGTACCGAAGGCTAGACACAGGCTTCCAGGTCAATCAGTTACCCTGATTTACTAGTGTCCAATGTAGAATGCAGTTTGCTTGACATGCGAATATGGTGATGCCTGGCTAGCTTTACAGTTGGTGATGGAACGGTGGGTGGTCTAGCAAAAACGGCAGAAGACTTCGGTCAACGCCTATCGACACTGTAAGACACGTTCCGCATTATTTCGTGAACTTTATCGGCTTGAATATCGATGACAGTACTGTGTGAGTTCACTCTCTTTGATGGTATTGCATACCAGCTTCCTGGCATTCTGATGTACACCCGTATCTATTTATTTAAGAGAAAAAGGGACAATTAACGTGGCTATAACATGTATGGTATTTTGTAAATGAGGACCCATTTAGCAACATTCAATCATACACATTTTGTGTTATCATGTTATAATAGTTAAATGTAATACTTTACTCAGACAACATTCAGCCACACGGTAATGAATATGTGAACACTAATTGGACAACATTAAACCATCCACCACTATATGTAGCCGGTACTCTTCATACAGCTGAATAAAAATGTTGCGATTGCACAAATTGCACAAATAACATGGCTCATGTGCTACTGCTGAAATCATAAGCTATTTACAGCATGTTTTGGTAATATCTGTAATGTTTGTGTTATGGGTGAACTTTTATCATCATCATCATTGCTCTGCCACATGGTACCCTTCCATTAGTCGTCTAGTTCGTCTCTCAATCGTCTCGCCGGTCTTCCTCTGGGTCTTTTCCTTAGTATGGTTTCCAGGTGGTGATACGCAGTGTCCGTCAGTTATCTCGTATCCTGCTGACGTGCCCTGACCAGGTCCACTTCCGTCTCCTGACTTGTTCAATCACGTCTGTGATCTTTGTTTTTTCTCTTACACAGATGTTCGTTTTTCTGTCCCGGTATGTGGTGTTTAACATACTCCTTTCCATCTTTGTTTGTGCTGATGCTAGCTTGTTCTTTGATTGTGTGGTGATTGCCATGTTTCCGCGACGTGTGTCATTGTTGCAATTAGGCATGAGTTGTAGACTTTTCTATTGAAGCACGTTCCCATGTTATCCTTGAAAATGTCGCGGTGCTTGCCGAATGTTGTCCATCCGGCCTTGATTCTTCATTGAATCTCCGTGTCTTTGTTTTTGTCTCTTATGCTGTATTTCTGTCCCAGGTAGATGTAGCTTTCAACGTTCTTGATCTGAGTGTCATTGACATATATTGGTGTGTCGTTTTCCATCATCACCTTTGTCTATCAGTATGTCGTCGGCGAAGCGAAGATAATTAATATATTCGCCGTCTATTGTCAAGCCTCCGGTTTCCCAAGTCAATCGTCGGTATATGCTTTCGAGTGCTGCGGTAAACAGCTTCGGCGATATGGTATATCTATGTCGTACTCCTCTCCCGATGTTGATCTTGTTGCTTTCTTTGTGTAGGTGGACTGTCATCGATATGTTGGTGTAGGTTTCCTTCAAAAGTTCTATGTACACATCTTCTATCTCCTGTTCTTAAAGCGAGGTCTGTGCTGCTTGAGTTTGCACTGAGTCGAAGGCTTTCTCGTAGTTGACGAATGCGATGCAGAGTGGGATATTATATTCTCCTTCATTTGGTTTACAACGTGGGTGTGGTCTGTCGTTTGCTTCTGAATCCAGCTTTCGTCCATGTTTTCGTCTAGTGTCTTCTCTAACCACAGGTATATCTTTTGGTCTGTGTGTATTATGGTATTCTGTACACTGTCGTATAGCTCGGTGTAGAATTCCTCTATTCGTTCTGTGATCTTATCTTGATCATGGATTTCTCTACCCTGCTTATCCAGGATTTTGATGAGTCTGTCTTGGCCTAGCTTCAGCGTTTTACGGACTTTCTTCAGGCTCCTTGATGTCATGATCGTTTCTCGTATGATCTCTTGGTTGTATTTCCTGATGTCCTCTCTTGCTTTCTTTTTGATGGTTTTGCAAATTGCTGCGTACTCTATTCGTTCTTTATTAACGCCATTTCTCGTCATTTAGTCATCAGGGCCGGTGTTTGTGATGATATCCTCGATTTGTGTGGCTTGTTAATTGCCTTAGCTATTTTTGACTCACTTTGTTGGATCATGTTTGAGATGGTTTCACTCATGATGTCGATGTCGTCTAGTTCTTGTTGTGTCTCGAATCGGTTTCTCAATTCGAGTTGGAATTCGATCTTCTTTGACCCCATTCGTGTGGCATCTACTCTTGGTGGGCTCTTGGTCATCAGTGTTTTCATTTTCACCTCTAAGTCCAGTTTTGTTAGGATGTAGTCAATTTCGATCTCCGTTACACCGTTTGGGCTTTTCCACGTCCATCTCCTCCCTGCTTTCTTCTGGAACATGGTATTCATGATTTTGTACTTTCCTGGTGTTGCCCACTCTATCAAGGTGTCGCCTCTTTCGTTTCTCAATTCGAGCCCATATTTGCCCTTTACCGATTCCATAGGGTTTGTTCTTTTCCCTATTTGAGTAATGAAGTCTCACATCACTATCGTGTAGTGGTTTGGTTTCCTAAAGTCTAATCGACGTCGTTATAGAAGCTATTTATGTATTCTTCTGAGTATGATGTTGTTGGTTCAAATACTTGCACTATCTTTAGTTTGCAATGCTTTGTTATGCACAGAACATGTTCTGCTACTCTGGGGCTGATGCTGTTTACCCTCACTATATGGTCTTTCCATTTCCTGTTTATGAGGAAGCCTACTCCTGCTTGACCGTTGTTTGCCTTAGAATGGTATAGTAGGTGGCCGCTTTGTAAGATAGTGAAACATTCCTCTGCGCTTCTCACTTCGGAGAACCCGATTACACCCCATACGAACCTGGTTTCCCTAAGTTATTCTTCGAGTTCTTGTGTGTGTTCACCTCTTAGTAGAGTTCTGGCATTGTAGGTCGCAATCTTTAGTGTACTTACCCTCTTTAGGCGGCTCTTTTTGACCTAGATATTCTTAGCACCCCTCCACGTAGTCCGCCTCCTTGGTGATGGACTCTTTCGGTGCCGCTGGGGATTGGGTGCCATGGCTTTGTAGTGCTTTACATACTGGTATTGTTGGCCTACCCTTCCACGGTGGCCAGTGCGGGTTGGAAGGGACAGGCGATATAGGGTGAACGAAATTGACCAACTTTCGACACGGTGGCTGTGTTAATACCGAACCACCGACTTACGGCACGGATATTCGAACCCGGTATCTCTAGTCGGGAGTCCGGCACTTTATCTACTCGGCCACCCAAAAGTCAATTTTTAGAAATTATTTGTTGACTTTTTGTATAACAATTATTTCATGACATGGAACAAATTGCTCAAGAGGTGTAGGGCTATATATAATGTCATAAAGGCATAATTTATAACTGGTACACCAATGGGTCACGGAAGTATATACGTATTAAAATACACTGTTATTGTGGATGTATTTTGTATTAATTTACATACATTTTATCAATGTGCTTTTATGTAGGGACATGAGAATTGTCTGAAATAAAATTGTATTCATTTATGTTTATTCTACCAAACATCAGTCAGTGTATTTTTTCTAATTTCATAGGCATATGATAATTGATCTTTTTTTGAGTTGTAAGTTTACAACGTAGGAACAAAACTAACTAGCATTTGATATACCACGTATTAGAGCTTCATTTTTTGTAACATGACTCGTAATAAAAGTAACTGTTTTTTTTATTTACCAAACACATTTTCAACCTGTCCCTAATTTTATTAATGGCTGCTAGGTTTTTGTTCTGATGTGCATGTAATGATGAAAACTAAATACACATATCAAGTATAGTGATTGTACCTGTAGTTGTACCTGTCCTGTGCTTGTACCTGTAGTTGTACCTGTCATGTGCTTGTACCTGTAGTTGTAGCTGTCCTTTGATTGCCAGTTTTTTTGTAGTAAATCCCATTAAATATTTTCAATAATTTGTTTTCTTTACATTGTCATTACTTCAAGGACACCCATTACTATATAATCATGATACAGACCGATACAGTACCATATGTACATAACATCTTCCACTGGCGGAATGAACCAAATGGTGTAGCCTAAATGTTGTCGATATCACACCTCAACCGACAACCTCTCAAATACAACTAATGTCATGGTCTTCTTATTGTTACATTACTGTTATTAATAATTTAAAATTAATTTATTAATAATAGAAATATTATAACAAGACACAATACATTATAGTTTAATTTAATGTATGAATTCATTTTATAGATATGCATTCATACATCAATAGTGTATTTAACTAGTTAAAGACGCTATTTTATTTATTAATATTACGCGATTTATGCAATATGACCAAGTCCAAGATCCGGTAGTTACAATCACGGTCGCTAGGTGAGGCGCCACGTGTTGCCGTATGATCACAGAGTCTGAGGAAACACGTAAATAACGACAACAAGAGGAGTGCAGAAGCTAAACGAAAGAAGAACTATGGTTACAATGGTAGTCGACGTATTTATCTTGGATATGCTTACGCTATGATGAATGGGCATGAAGACGTCGTTTATTTGGATAAACCCATGCTCACACATCCTCTGCGGAGCGTCTGGCACGATCTATTGTCTGTACAATTGTAGCATGTACCGTACTCGGTGACTTCACAAAGAATTATGTGAGCTTTGCAATGTTATCACTTATTTTCCATATCTATCAACACATGTGGAAAATATTATGGTGCAGTGAGCACCGTGAAATATGATATTTACAAGATAATAACATCATTTCAATATGGCTGTGAAGCAGAACCATTCGCGCACATATTGTTAAAGTTTCATATTCCTGCGTTATATACTCATTGTTTTATAGTGGTTTGTCTTAGGCCATCTCTATAGCAAATTCATTGAAAATATGTTATCATTAAAATGGGGTTAGTGCTAAAAACAGTGATTTCTGACAGAAAGCTGTGAGTCCTGCAATGGTGTGACATATTTTCCACCCCTAGGGATGTAGATCTATCCAGAAATCACTGTGAGCATTCGTCCCTAAAAATGTAACGACAAACTGTCTGGCTGATAGCCTATGAGCCTATCACCTCCTACTATGGATATAGCGACCGGAAAAGTAAGCGCCTTTAGAGGAAATATGTGTGGCTACCGAGCACACCATACCATATGAGGTTCACCATAATTATTTATTTGGTGATATTGTGTGTTTGCCCAAGCTGCACCAGAACACGTGGTCCACATTTATATGGTGTGAATTTTTTATTCATGACGATGTCTCAAAGTAGACCGGTTTTATGTAACTCAATGGGGCCGCTTGTAGTCAGGTTTTATGTCAATTTCCCCTAAATAATAGGACGAAAACATGATGTGCTCTATTCTTATTATTTAAAACCTTTACTTTATACGATCGATAAATACATGGTTGGCAGATACATGTTTTTATAATATTTAGCTGCCTCCGAATATTGACACGTGCGTTTGTTTACATTTCTTACTTCGACGCCGCTAGATGGCGCGCGGATACGAAAATAACGCAAGAGAGCACGTGTCCCGACTCTATTTTATTTTCTCTATGCTCATACGAGTGACACGGAGTTAACAACCAATGAGATGACAGCACTGAGTTGAACTTCGACCTTCTTAGAAATGGCAGATAGTGATTTTGCATAACTCTCACTTCAAATTTTTGTCGAGCTTTACCGTGAACATTTCGCTACGGAATGGTGCAAACACACGTTACAAAGACGGAAGCATCGGTTACGAATAGCCTGAAAGTTCTCTCGGACGTGTGTCACCACCTTTAATGCACCTAGCGGGCAACATGCAAAACGCAGCAGTCGCCAGAGCAACGTGCTAGAATGGTCGTTTACGTAGCCAAAACTAACGTGCTTGTGTTGCACGCTCGCTAACTTATCGCAATATTGTTAATTAAAACATTATGCAACATCGTCGAACAACACTTTGTTTCCGTATGTACATCATGTTTAAAGTTGCATTCTGACATAATTTTCCATGTTTAATGCACTCCTGTCATCACTTTGTGGTTTTATACGTTATTTGAACAAATATACGTTTGCAAGAAACTCTGGACTCTCCCAAGAGTTGATCTATTTTTACCATCGTACTCTCCGGTCAACGAATGTAAACGATGTCGCAAACAATGTCGTAAATGATACGAGCACGTGTTACCGGTGATAAAGACGCAGATGCGTAAACAAATTAGATAAGTGGATGTAAAGTCTGCTTTTGATTAAATATAAACACTGACATAATATCTAAATATACACATAGTTATTTTGTAAACACATAGGATGTGTTGTTTATGCCGATTTTATTATTAAAATACACTTACTTGGGTAACGACAGTCAATGCGTAGCCTTCGCGGACTGACTGACTTGACGACTGGCACTGCAAGTGCACGACATGGGGACGGATGCCGTCGGAGGAACACTAAGTAACTAAGATATGTCATAATCTATATTAGATAATTAAAACAAACTGACGTAATTATACATTCCAATACATTCGCCAATAAGAAAAAAGTAAATGGTTTGGAATATGGATGACAAAGCCAATAATTTAATTTTAAAATTATATATTTTCAATTATACAAACACTCTGTTTCCAGAACATAACTCAGATGTGGTTGTGTTGCAAAAAGAAAACACAGATAAGATTATAAAGCCCAGAACTAGGTTAAACATTGGCAATATATGTTGGTAACCGTTTTTTGGGGCCGAGTAATCTGCCAAGTCCCATTATTCTTCCGCTCTCATTCGTTAATTTAGTTTGGTAGAAAGATAGAAGACAAGGAAATGGGTGGTGATGAATCATTCCCAACAACACGAATGTTCAACACACAAGCACATGTGTGGATACGCGTACACAAAACACACGCACGCGCACGCACGCGCGGAAAAAACACAGACACGCACACATACACAAACCTTACATAGGCCTAACTGTTGTACTTGCATGTGGCACAACAAATTCTTGTAGCTCGTAATTAATCTTTTGCAGGTAGTCAATTATAATTGCCAATGCACAATAACACTTTCATTTCACACGGTTGTTTTTCTTCTGGGCAAAAATAGGGCAGACAGTTGTGGTCACTGCCAGGGCTGAACAAGTGCGACAATAGAGAATGGATAGGCAAATGTTTTATTTTTATAGATTATGTTGTCAGTCTCCTTCTGTACATGTCTATAAAACCATTTCTAAAATGTTTGCACACTGATGACATTAAAACCGACAAGTCTGGAAAATAGAGAAGCTTATGGGCAAGGTTGGTTTTCTGCCAGGCTGAAAGGTATTTCTGCCCTGTCACTGCAGAAATAGGGCTGAAAATAATTCTGCCTGGCAGAAACGACAATAGTACATGCCACCGATAGCATTTTATAGAATAAGTTGCCGGTCTTTTTCTTTACCTGTCTACATAACGAGCTGTTCTAAATACATTTACATATTGATGATTTTAAAGCCACAGAGACTTCCCCTCAAGTATCATACTTTCCCAGTCAGAAACCTCTATCGACAATTAGAGGTAAATGCCTTAATCTATTGTTTATTAAACTAAGCCAGCAAATCCATAACAAAATGCCTATGCGATCCTCAGAAGAGACAATGCTAATGACTACTAGGATTTTTTGAAGAAATGTGACAACTCAACTCAAGACAGTCTGGACATCACTGTGGCCTGGTGCCAGTTTCGAGCCTGACTAAAAACCTGTAGTCACTATCAGGTACTAATCCAACCTATGGCTCTGTGCAAACAAAAGTTGTGGTCCCTGAAGAACACCTGCTGCAAAGTGTATTCTTCAGTAACTAGTATTGTTGGGTAAAAGGCAGTTGGGATCAATGGGTATTTTGAAGGTTGAAACAATCGGTGTGATGAAAGGTGATTTGCGGTGAAGGTAACCTGTTTTGGCATACAATACTGACTAAAAAAACATTTTGGGAGTTTCTGCAAAAGACAACAAAGGTATACATTAATGGCATAATGGTAAAAATAAATTCTTATGTAGCACAGTAGCTAGCCCTCAGGACCACTCAAAACACTTAACACTACTTCCCTGGCAGACCTGATTAATCAAACGCTATCTCGACTTCTCTAGGAAGCATCCAGCCACAATGTAATTAGTGTGCGAAGGCTGCTCGTACAAAAATATATAACATATAAGAAACAATACAATAATATAACCATTTGTTCTACAATGTTTGCCCACTTAAAACCACAATTATATCTGAGAAACAATACAGTAAATTAATGAACCGCAAGACAGGTATCTAAGTGTGTAATTTGTATGCTAACATTGTAGAAAATTGGCTGGCTATTGCACAGCTTTACATGTGCTGGAAATTAAAATTGAGTTGAGAAGCTACAGTTTATAATAAAAAGCAAGACCATTAATATGATCAGTTATGATTAGTATTCAAATGTATGATCACTTAAAAATTGTGTAATCAACTATGACTAAACTATGTTTTTTTAATCTGCACTACGGCATTAGTACAGTCATGATAACCATAACACTTGTAGATATAGTCATGAAGTCGATTACATTGCAGTGTGACATATTACTATTACACCTGTACTTAAAGTCCTTCCTATTATTATTACATGATGAATGGAACATATTAATATTCAATTAATTAGATGTCAAAATATTAGATATGAGGAATTTGTATTAAATATCATTATCAATAAAATGACATGACGATATGCAATGTTTCGGCCAATAATCCCGTGCCAAGGGTAATTTTGCACGGAGTGCAATACCTGTTGGGATCGAACCAACAAGTAAAACCGAGACATTAGCAGATACCATTGTTATAAACATACAATTTGTTTGATAAATGTATTCAATTACTCCAAAAGGCAAGCTGATTATTTTTGTAAGACTGCGGTAACTTCTCTCTTGGCCTAGGCATTGCATGGAGTAGTGTAACAGCATCATTGACTGATAACATATCGCAGCGATACTGTGGAAACAAATTAACAAGTGTTCTGAGGACTAATCCCAACAGACAGATAAATATAAGTTTGTAAAATCAAAACATTCACAAAATAGTACAGTGCATACTGGATATATCAAATTTGCAGGAACCCAATTTTGTCAGTTCAATTTGCCTGAAATCTGTGCTTTCCCAATGCACACACCAAACTATCAGGTACACAAAAATAATGCAATGAGAGAAATATCAAGTGAGAGTATCTAAATCATTTAAAAATCACTTTACCAATATGGTAACAGCCATTATATATATACCTTAACAATGCCCATGAACTGCAGTATACTTTTTGAGGATTCCTGGCATGGACATAAGTGAATCAGGGTCCATTATACTTACCGGTACACCATAGTGTTGTACTCGTTAAGTCTCATAATTCATATTAATAAGTATGTTCATCACCTTCTTTGGATAATCCAGTACCATAAGTATATGCTGATTTGGTGGACAAGGGCTTCTACTGTTAGTTTGCTCCGAGATTCTAATGGACATAAATAAGCAGTGGTACTTGTATCCAAGAATGCCATGTCATTAGTTGTATGAGATGCCTTCTGCGCCTAGCAGTTAGATATTCTTTGGCACAACGGGTGCATGCTTGCTGGGTGTATATTAAGGCCATGCGCGGGGCGGGTTTCGGCCGAACTATTATGTTGCGGGGCGGGTGCGGGCTCAGCTTTTTCAGCCCGCGCAGTTTCTCTCAAAGTTTGCACAATGTGTGTGCCTATTCGTTGGTGGATTACCTGATAGCTCTTTGTGTGTGTGACACTGTGTGTTGCTTGGACGACTGCACGTGTGCGACGAATATATGTTGTACATGCGTGCATGTGTTCATACATGTGTGCGTGCAGCTAGATGTCGTGCATAGTTGCATGTGTGTGTGTGCATTTAACTATGTTATAATAACATGTACTAACAATGACGTTTTGGTAAACAACATGTTGCCAGTGAGCATTCTGGTAACAGAACAGTTTGATGACACTGTTGAAAACATTCATAATATTTCACTGCCAGCTTTAGTCATTCATTAGAGTGTACATACAATAATTCACAGTAAAATAAATCAGAGAAAAAATACAATTTTGCCTAGGAAAGTCACAGGAAATAACGTCACAAAATAATGTTATCCAGACACTGTCTAGTTAATACAAAGGTTTGGTGTGGCATACACGAGCACCATAAAAATCTTTTGAATCTTTGACAACAGTAAGAAATAATGTAGCAAAATAATGTTATTGTGGCACAGATCGCTATAGACTGCCCTTTTTACACAATCAGAGCAATGATGACATACCTAACTAACAGCCAAGTTGATTTGGGTTCTCCCTTTAACACCAGTATCACCATTCATCAGACTGCCCTGTCATGCTAGGCTGAGTGACGTTTGAACAACTCCCAAAGAGACCTATTTAATTTAGATCTTCTCTAACACACAAAGGCAATTAGCAGGCTGGTGGTGCCCAGTTGTATTCCCAGTACCCACAGGTGCTATTTTGTGTAAATATTACTAACCTAGGCCTGAATGATCTCACATTGGCATTGCTGGCTCTTAGCAGAAACGATTCATTTCTTGATAACCATATCCCATGTATTTATAATAACATATGTTACAAGATATTGGCTGTATTTACTAACAAAAGTAGAACAATTCTTGAGGGGTTCTAAAATAGATTTCCCTTAATGGATGAGTGTTGTCTGGTGTCTATTTAATGTATGATATATTAATGAGTAATGGAAATGTCTGGCAGGATACTCAATTACCCATTGTGGTAACCTGTAAAACTACAACAGTGTAAAGCAATTGAAGATCCTACCTGGCTTGGGATGCCAATTCCTTCCCTCAAGCAAATATTTCTTATCACTTTGCACCACCGCTGAGGCACTGACACAATAGCCTTAGCAGTTGCCATCTAGCAGGGCTGGTTAGAACAGGGCAAGGGGCATGGAAGCCAAGATCAAAAGACAGGCAGGCCACTGCAAAAGAGGCCTGTTGTTGCTAATTGCAGCTAGGTCCACCTTGGTCAGAGGTGACAACTGACTACCTGTTAGTGGATATTAGCTTATCTGGTATGCTTAGTGTTGTTATGGTGAATGACTACAGTGACTTTCAACATAATTATTTATGTCTGACTGAAAAATGTGGTTTATTCAATTTCAAGTAATTAAATGATTAAAAAAGACAAAGTGAACATAAAATATAACTAGCCATATATTAATTCGGATACACAATTAAAAGTATTTTAATCAATAAAATAAGGAAAATTAGTTAATAAAATTACTTAAGTAAGGTAAATAAGGATTAGTTAAAGCTTATTATTCCATGTCATCTGTTCAATCTGTTATAGGCTGAAGGCTGACTTTTGAAAAATTACTGCGGACCGAACTGCGGGGCGGGTTGCGGGCCAAGTTACTGTGGGGCGGGGCGGTGCGGGCTTCTTAGACATAACACCAGCAAATGCCCAAGACCAGTCAAATCATATTGAACATTATCAAACCTTTGTTAGACCACCACTTGAATAGTTATACGCTTCTATCGTCTGGGACCCCACCCCTAAACAAAACATCAACAAACCTGAAATGGTGCAGAGGCGAGCCCCAGATATGTACATAACGTATATCACTCTACAAAAGTGACTGTAGTCCAACTGCAATTATACCAAAAATTATGTACATACACCCATCCAGCATGCACTCATTGACACTGTGCACAGAACATTGATTTAGCTGCCAGCCGCATAGGCCACCCGCTATAACTAATGGTCCAACATTCCTGTGAGTATGACATAGCCTGAGACCAGGGGCGTCGATCCGGTTTTAAAAGTGGGCGGGACGGGGGACCAATTTATATATATACATATATGTATGTAATTTTTATGTATGTATGCATGTATATAATATATAAATAATATATAATATAACAATATTATAATATGTCACACGCACGCACGCACGCACCCACGCACGCACGCATGACCTGAAATACATATAACAATATCCTAATTCTAAAATAAACAAAGGTCTTTATGTTATGCTATTTAAAATAGTTATGTTGGCAACACATATTTGAAGAGAGGCCGTGGCCCGCTCCAATCACTGAACATTTGATGGGTAAAGTTTGGACCCAACACAGCTTGCCTGATTCATAGAGTGACAAGATGCAGAGGTTACAGGGGTGCCTGTGTAGGACTTCCCAATCCCACCTTTTGGCAAACAAGTTTGTCATCACTCAAATGGGATCAAATCGCACAAAGTTCAGAAATCCGCTGGTTCCGCCGTAGGCAACATAAGTTTCCACCAGGGCGACCAGGCTGCAATCCAAGGGGTGACAGGGCAAACAGAAATTAATCATCTATAATGTGCTTGATGGCTAGTGCTTATTAATATATAAACACAATGGTGCAAAATGACAGCCCGGCATGATCAATATTTACTGGACTAAAATCAAGTTGCAGGCTGCGGCCAACCAGGCAATTTATCTAGTGATTTTCCACTGGGTAGTTTAAGTTTATATCTGAACTCGTATACTTTTTATTAATTTTACTACTAGACCGATATAGGGTTTTTAAGAGAGGGGAGTGATCAGTCTAGCTATATATGTCTATACATTTGTTTTACCCTCAGGCTAAAAAGTGGGGGACGCGTCCCCCTCGTCCCCCACCGAACGACGCCCATGCTGTGTAGAACTTCCCAATCCAACATTTTGGCAAAGAAATCTGTCATCACTCAAATGGGAATAAGTTACACAAAGTGCAGGTATCCGCCGCTTCTGCCGTAGGCGATAAGCATCAAGCAGGCGAGGGGTGAAAGTGCAACACAGCGGCGCAGCCCGGCTTGATGATTATTTACTAAAGTAAGGTCAAGTTGCGCGCTATGGCCAGGCCCAGCCATGTAATTTATCTAGTCGATTTTTCTAATGGATGGTCGGAACTTCATATCGCGAGTTTATTGTCTAGCTACTAGTCGTTAGTAGCGGCTTTTTAAGAGAGGAGTGGTGAGTCAGGCTATATGCCCCGCAATTATTCTGAACTGAATCGACGCACGTGCCTGAGACTATGAACACTTCTTCTTTGTAGCCCCAATAGAACCTTGGAACAAACTAACACCCAAAAACAGTAAATGCTCCCTCTCAATCTGAGTGGGACCATGTGTATGATTGGAGACATTAAGCAGTGTCTGGCTTGACACCACTGAAACAGGCAGTGACCGCTGATTTTCACCCGCACTTGCACTTTTTCTATAAACAATTCAACACCATGATTATTTATTATTAATCAGCATTATCCAGCACTTGAACATGCCTACACCATCCATGAAATCTGCATATTTTACGGTAGTGGATTACTGAAAGAAGAAGACTGAGTAGCCACGTCTGAAACTGATAGCTAAGCCTAAGTCCAAGTCAAACAGAAGCGTAGTCAAAGTCAAAGACGTGCATTCAACATTGCAACGGAACATCGTGTGCTGCGATTTTGCATTTACGTCTGAGCACATAAATAGCAACGATTTTGCGACACAAAGGTCTATGAAACATACCACATAAGTCAAGATGACGATGAAAACGATGACTACAGACGAAAATAACGGCGACACCGCTGCATGCCAGAAACGTTTTGTTTATATGTATCATTGGGCATATCTGACAGTGCTTTTCATTGGAATTCCCTTCGTCGAGGTCTAAACCAATCAGTGAATTGTTATTGACGAGGCTCGCCAGGTCATTTTTCGTCTTTTGTTCCTTTTTATCTTAAAATGGCATTTTATGTGAAAATAAGTTGATAGGTAGTTGAGGAAAACAATACATAGTGTAAGGGGAATGCTGGTTTACTGAACTTTTTTATTTTAAACATGGCGGAAGTCAGAATCCAACTTTAACTAGTACACAACATACACGATTTGAACAGTGAGAAACTGAGAAAAGCCATGCTCATCGCTCGAATTTGTAGTTCACACGAGTGAATCGGCTCGGTTACACGTCTACTCATCATAACGTTTGATTTTTCTGGTGACATCGATTTCGTGCAACATATGCAGTAAAAATACATTTTCTAATTATCTGACTAGGATTCATAAATTTACAAATATGTGTTTAGAAGTGCGTGTTTACGTTTTGTTTGAGACATGTTACGTACTGACATGAAAATGTTGGCGCGTGTTTACGCTAAATCACAGACTAAAACGTTCACGAAATGAATTATTTCATTTCACAACTTTAGTATTCCATTCAGTAGTATAATGCCAAATATATATGCAGGGTGGCAAATCAGTCAAACTCAATAATCGTATAATGCCTAATTGATGTTTTACACATAAGAAAAGGAAACCACAGCCTGCCAGTTCACGGATAACATAGAACGCCATCTGGTGAATAAAACAAAAATAAATAAATCACTGGTTGAAATTATTTCGCATATTTAGGCCCGTTTTGTTTTACCGTGAAGCACATGTTTCTTCCGGAAGAAATAAACCCTGAAGTTAACTCATACATACAAGCCTGTTGACATGTGTTTTATAACCTAAAATAAACTAACGAAACACACATATGTCACCCATTTTCAAGGCATAATTGAACATTTCTAACTTTAAAACTGTTCTGTAGCTTTTCATCTGATTTTGCTGATACGTGTAGCTTCATTGTATTTTGTAGTTCACTAGTGTTTTGTAAGAGCACCACAGAGCCAACAGTTACATATTTTGTAGTTCACTAGTGTTTTGTAAGGGCATCACAGAGCCAACAGTTACATATTTTGTAGTTCACTAGTGTTTTGTAAGGGCACCACAGAGCCAACAGTTAAAGGGCAAAAAAAGGCAACGGTTTCGTATCATACACTTAATAGAGATTCTACAAACTAACAATTTCCACATATATTCAATTTTTTCACGTCAGCGGTTTACTCAGAATGTGACCTTAAAGTCTAAAAATCTAACGAAATCCATGATGGCCTAGACACCACCATCTTAACCGGTGACGTATTCGTTTGGCTTGGCCTGGCCAATAAGCGCGCGGCATTCTAGGTCTCTGCTGAGGCCGGTCAGCTTCCTGCGACGTCAGTACGCTTGCCTACGGCACAACAACATCGAGTCTTCGTTTATTTGGGCGTGACCCTGCTTAGACCTATCTGTGGTCAACAAGTAATTATGAAGTAGACATACATCACCAGTGGATCATGGAACAAGACCCAACAAAACCCCCACCGTCGTCTTTTTAAACCCCGGGGCGGGGCTGTTTTGCCATGGATGGCCCAAAAAGTAAATCGAAGCAACGCATTTTCAACTGGCCGAGACATAAATGATCAGATCGCAAGAAGGTTAGTATGATTTTTTTTTTCTGTGTTTTTTTGTTTTTTTTGCAGACGTCAAGCCCCGTAACGTTTTTGTGCTTTTAAAAAGTAGTGTTGACCGCCGTAGACCGGCTATCGATTGATGATGGCTCGGTCATCGATGGGGACGAAGCCCGATGCCATGGCGATGTCCATCGATGACAGCTAATCTGTTTCTATGGTATCACGTCCACATGTGAAAAGACTAAGATATACTTGAACCAAGCTAGGACAATAGAAAAATTTTTTCATCGCAAATTTTTATAAATGCAGAATTAATAATTTAGCCTTTAGAAGAAACTTGAAAAACTGAACTTGAGCACGACACGTCTCATGGGTGATAATTTCATCGGCGGAGGGACCGGGCCTTGGATTGTCGTTGGCCTTCTTCGTAAATTCAGTAACCGCTAATACAAGCATTTATTTATTTTTCTAGTCAGAGTAAGGTGACATTGATTAATACAGCTAGAAAAACTTATGATATTTTTTTTCAATAAATTTTTATGATGGAAAACTAAAATTCAGTCAGTATTTTTTTAAAAATTTAAAGTTTTTACAAAGTTTTGTTAGTTGCATTTTCTGTTAGTTTAAAATTATGAATAAAATCTGACTATATTTATCAAAATTTTATCAATTTTGACATTTCCCCCCCTTTCAAAATTTTTCACCTTCGAGTAGCAGTATTTATGACTGTTTAATGGCTGGTGGAATTAATGATTTTTGAAATCCATGGACAGTTGCTGCATGCATGTTTTAAAAAAATCTTCATTTAAACTCTCATTTTATCTGCAACAAGTTTTTTTGATGTTTTTTGTTTTTTAGATGTGACGTCGGTATCCACGGGTTTAAAAGATCTATTGTCACCTGTAAGTGAAAATTGAAAAAGATAAGTTTTATTCTAGATAATTATATAGTGAAAATTCTACACTTGATTATATTGTCTCTGCATTCTCACAATATGGCTGTGTTTCTAAATTTTCTGGAAATTTTCTTGAATAACCAGAGGAAATCCCAAATCAATGAATTTTTTCTTTCCCTTTGTTTTGGTTACAAAAAACAGTGATTGTGGCATCCACAGCATGTGCATACGCTGCAATTGTTGAGGAAGAAGATACGACAATGTTCTGGGAAAAGTTAGCAGCATTAATGCCTCCTAAGTCAGTCATCACAGCACGGCACTTTCTGGGAGCCATTCCTAGCTCACTAAATTCTGTCATACTGGCCAGTGGAGGTGTATCAGAGTTACCTCCCCCAAGAGACTTCTATGAAGGTATGACAGCAGTCGTAACTACAAGGGGACTTTTGGACAAGAGGATTTTGCGATAAGTTGCATTTGAATCCTTGCTTGTACAGTTCTCTTCACATTGCCCCAGCTGTATAAAGTAGCACAATAATTGCAGTATTGCTTCATATTTCTAAGATAATACAGGTTGGCATTTAAAGTTAAACGGTGTCATGGGGGAAAAACACAGCTGTAAACACTTATGAATACAGCTACTTGTGTAATTAATAACTTCTCGGTTTTTGATAAAATAAAATAAATAAACTCATTATCACTGAATGTATTAAAATATAATATAAAAATACACAAAAATACAGTCACTGTATATACATGATACAAAGTGAAACAGTAAGATTAGAACAAAAGTGATAATTGGGAGTGGAATGTGATAGTGGAATTCCTGGTCAATGTGTTGTTATTTAACTAATGGTTACTAATTTGGCTAATGTTTGGGTTTCTAAAACAATGACTTCTTACATGATTATCAAATGAAATTACAAAAAATAATTTTTTAATCATGTAGAAAAAGTTTCAAATTGTCTAAATTTTAATCGTTAATGCAAGCACTATATTCATTGTAGGAATGAAATCACGATTGATTTATCTGCTTTGCGGGGGAATTTTCGGCCACCGTCCCAGCATCCCTGTTAACACAGATTCATCTTCGAGAAACAATGATTAAACTGGAGGTTCGCAACAGAACACAAGTCCGACATAACCGTCTACCCATGTGATGAGCCACATAACCATGTGGTGATGGGAAAAGTTACACTGCCACTAATACTGTACCAACAGGGGTTGCTTTCGGGGCAAATGTGCCAAAACCGAGTAAGGAAGATTGCGGGCTGCATGCTCAATCGTTTTGTACATTAGTCAAGTCTTCGAGAGCAAAGTGATATCCCTCGTGCTGCTCTCCAAGCGAAGACAGGGAACTTTGTCCTGATTAGGTGGCTGATGCATGCTGGCAGTACTCGATGAACACTCCGGCCCAATTTCTTGAACCCACCAGTAAACATGAGCAAACCCGAAATAAACGTGTTCAGATAAATATACATATGACATTTAAATAAGATGTAAATTAATCAATGATCCCTTAAAATATATCATTAAAGACATGTGGTGCTTTTTTAAAAAAAAAAATTGTGGCAGTATTATAGCATATTGCATCTGATGTTGACAATATGCAATTTTAAATCGCTGTGTGGCATTAGAAACCATTGAGGGTCTATTTCTAAATTTGGGAAAAAAATGAATTAGGGTATTGCTTAAACTCAAAAAATGTTTATTAATTTGATTGAACCATTCTGAAAACTGAAACATAAACATCTTGTCTAAAACCTCTAATACAATTCCAGTCCCCCATTCACATATTGGGGGTTTTCATCTCATAATGGATAACCTAAATTTGATTATTTTGTGAAAAGACTAGGCACTATAATTTACTCTATGATCCATTTATACTTTGGGGAGTAGAGGAACTATGCACTATGTTCACAAATATACCTACCATTTTTCATAAAAAATTTTTAAAGGTTCCATGTGTTGTATCTATAATAATGATAACTTTTTTTTATATTTATAGTGCTACTTTTTTTGATGTTTTATTGTTGCTTCTTATTTGATGCATTAACGTTTATTGCAACACAATTATATAAAAAGTATGCACAGTGTACTTACTTGTGTGTTGATGGTCAGTTGCCCCGTTATCTATCTGTATATGGTTCATGCAACCAATACATTCCGAAGCACCAGTTTCTCAAAGAAATTTCAAATCACTTTTTTTACACAGAGTCCACCCTAATAAAAAATCGAACATTAAAAATGTTTTATATGAATCATTCAAACATGGTTTTATTCGAAAAACATAATTTCACAAACATGTTTTACACATTTTTGTATTCATCTCTCAATATCTCTGGGTTTTTAAAAAACCATTTCTATGTTTTTTATGAATCCATAAACCATAAAATGATGGGAAAATAACCCTGCAGTTTATGTTCAAATAAAATAATCGTAACTGCCTTTGCTGTTGGCGGGGCATTTTGATCATATTTGAATCAATATAGTGCAAAAAACAAAGGATGGGGGGGCCCACCTGGGGGATGCAAAAAAACGCAAGGTATTGACTATTCATTTGTTTTTTTTTTCCCCAATAGAAAACCTGCACAATTGTGGGACCTGATTCATTTTAAATTTTATTGGAGCTATTCAAACAATTTATGTTAAATGATAAACCCCCCCCAAGTCTTAACAAATTGTTATTACCATAAAACGTAATAATGACACATACTTAGTCTAATAGTTGAATGCGGCAAGCCTGGGACTAGGGGGACCCGGCTGGCCCAAGCTAACGATCATATTTCGCTTTCATAATAATACGATCATTAGCAGTCCATAGGGAAAAAATATTTGAAAAAAATAAAGACCTAAAATTTTCCTTTATCAAATGCTCCGTGCGTTGCCGAGTTGCACCATTTCATGACGCAACAAACTTGTCACCGCATCCAAATTGGGTTTGGCACCGCCACCAGTTGATACCGTCTCTGCTAGTTTTGTTTTTTTACGTTCAGCTTTCCCGGGGTCTTTCTTTTCTGGTCATCCCCCTTTGTACTTAATACTCCCTTTTCTTTTTCAATCCAGATTTCCCCGTTAAAGACCATTTAATAATCCTCAAACCCCATTTTTTTTTTTCGCAACGTCCAACGGGTTTATGAATAACTAATCTTTGGAGAAGCCTCAGCGTACTGACGTAATTCTTCGTCGACAATGGCGTAGCTCATAGTATTTCGATGGCTGGGTGTTCAAAAATATTTTTCAGGTAAACGGCTGGCGTAAAAAAATTGAGTATATGTAGAAATTGTTTCTTTATATTAACTCTATTAGGTGTACGCCACGAAACCGTTGCCTTTTTTTGCCCTTTAAATATTTTATAGTTCACTAGTGTTTTGTAAGGGCACCACAGAGCCAACAGTTAAATATTTTGTAGTTCACTAGTGTTTTGTAAGGGCACCACAGAGCCAACAGTTACATATTTTGTAGTTCACTAGTGTTTTGTAAGGGCACCACAGAGCCAACAGTTACATATTTTCCTCGCGACAGGAAATTCTGTAGAGGTTTGTGTATTGGGACGAAACATTCAATGATTTTTCTAACATAGTTTTATTCCAAACATTTTAACTTAATTATAATTGTTCGCAGAATGTCTGCTTCAAAACTATTTTTCCTGAAACATGTTGTTTGTATATTTACTATATTCTTGTCCATTTCATTAGTAATTTTATTTTTCGTTGTTAATGTTGAACCCTATCATAACTTTATCTAGAGGTCTGTCCTCCTATAATTAGGGCATGTGAAGCTCATTTTGAATGGTGACAAATGAGATGACGGGCAAATGCACAAGCAGGAATGTGAAGAAAACAATAGATTACCCATTTTGTGCAAATGAGCATGTCTTTGTGAACATGTTTTACTGTTACAAAACATCAATCGTAATTTGGGCCTGATCCTGCTCTATGTATCTTGTGTGTAGCAACAATCAATGTTACAAACCTAATGTTCAAATCGTGACATGCAATTGTGTACACATTATGCTTTGTTGCAGTTGTGTGTGGACAGTTGACGAAGGGCCCAGAGAATGTCGCTGTGTTGGTAGGTAGCAATGTTACACTCAGATGTGCAGGAACTTCTCTATCCTGGGAAGAATATGTCTCGGATTCAAAAGGTGCTGCATGGAGAATATCATCAGAAGCTCGTCTCTATGAACGTAACAAGTATGACCTCGTCCTCGAGCCTACAGGAACATATGACTTGATTATCAAATCTATTAAACTAAAACAAGGTGGACTATACAGGTGCTTGGCATTAGTAGTCTCTGGATATAGCTATGCACAAGTTATCACATTCAGCGGTGAGATATTGTTGTTGTTTCTTCCTTGATATTATTGTTTCCAGGGTGGTTTTATATTTATACATGTACATAGGCTAATTTAATTCAAAGTATATTTTCAACAGTTGTGTTTGTAAGATATTTATTATATAACAGGATGTTAATAAGTGACCAGTGCCCATGACGTCCACTTTGAATCCAATCCTTGTAGCAAGTATCCAACCCTTGTAGCAAGTGTGCACAAATTCAATTTTCTTTTAAATTAGCACTATTGTATGTAATCATCCTTAAAAAAGCAGTGCACCCAATATTAGTAATAAACGAGTCAGGTGTAATGTTTTTCTCTGGTTGCTTACATTTTCTACATAAATTATTGGTATTGCTGTTACTTCAATAATTGCATTTCATATCGTGCTAGACAAATTCATTCGGAATTACTCAGTTTGGAATGGTTCATCTCAGATTTCAAGTACATTAATCAATCGTATTTTGTGATATATATATATATATATATATATATATATATATATATATATATATATATATATATAAGTTGCTAGTAATGTTCAGCTTTCTACATATCACAACAGGTTTGCTATTCATCTTCCTTAGTTTAGTACCTTTGATATGTTATTCTGTTACATATGTGGCAGACATTTTAAAACATTTATATATCATTCAAAATGCATTTATATTTTAACATATGACTTCATAGTTGATGCTACATTGTACATGCATATGCCCAACTAGGTTTCGTTGCAGACAGCAGTATGTCTATGTGTACTGACTGCTTTCAGCCTTTAATCCAACTTGTACAAGCAACATGACAACGCGCAATGAGGCAGTAGAGGGCGAGTATATTGAGTTCAGCTGTGAGCGGATGTACCATGGGAATGTTATCCCAAAGATGCAATGGAAGGATCTAAGCAGTGGTGAGGATATCAAAGCCAAGGATGAGTCACGTAACGGGAAAGTCAAGTTCAGTATTGTTGTGGAGATAAAACCATCTCACAATGGAGACAGCTTCACATGCCAGACATACTTTGACAAGCCACAGTCTCGAGACCAGTATGCGGACAACATACCTATCAACAACAATGCATTCAATGAAACGTTCACGTTACCAAAACAAACTGTCTATTGTAAGTACTGAGTACCTATTTGATTTGAACTGTCACACGTTGTTAGTCCTTTGGGCTGAAGGTCCAGTGGATTTATGGCATCACTCTGCGTGTTCTATCCGCCATTGGCTCTCAGATATCATAAACCGGTGAAGATCTATTATTCATATTTTGCTTTTTTACGGTACTTGTCACTATGCACTAGAATTTACGAACTCATCTGTAAACACCCTACGACCATCTAGGGCTTGAAAACGTATATTTTATTCAAACAAAACTTTTCTGTCGCTTTTCGTCTAATTTTGCATAGACGTGTTTTGTTCACAAGAAATTTATATCTGACAAGTATATTGTAAATGCAACTCAGGGCCCCTCCAAAACCCAAAAGTAAACATGTTGCCAGTTTGTGCCAATACATTTAGATTCCCCATAGGAAACGACTTCAGGCTGTTATCTGTATAGTATCCCTGTAGAGGCCAGACCTCAGCAAAGCATAAGTGAAACTGGACATTTCTAGCCTTCTTTTGTGATGGGTCACCTTGACTGATTGCTTTCTGGCAGCGGTGGCAGGTCTATATCAATAACCCAGTAGTTCCCTGCTAAACCGCACAGTTGTATTGAGCTATATTTTCAAAACTACTGATTTCCTATCAATGCAAGTTGTGTTTATTTTGATGTTTCATTAATTATCGTTACAGTTATGTGACCGTAATATATACTGCTTAAATTATATATTATCACCTGTAAGTGATAAACATACAAAGTTAATATTCTGGACAACATTCGAATGAAAATTATAGTGGATATGCCGTAATCACAAGCATTGATTAACAGTTGTTAATGTTTTGGCATTATTGTGTATAGCAGAATATAGAGTGCATTTAAATATGTTGTTTGGTGGTAAAATGCTTGAATTTCCTTATATATCCAAATATTCAAGTCCTATTAATGTTTGTTTCCAGACGGGCCAGATGCACTCGCGGTGAAGTTTAATGGTTTAATATAATTTGCGGGAGAGTTTTCAGACCCTGATTGTGAGCAAAATACACATACGTTAGACCCAATTTATACATATTTGGTACGTAGACATACATATGTGCAAATCTAAGAAATATGGCAGGTCTGGTTGCCTTAATTATGAATCTGTACATATGCAAAAATTGTACGTTATTGTATTTCTTTTAAAATGACCAACTTCTGACCCAAAACGTCGATGAGGCGTAGTTTATATTATCATAACACGTTTTCTACGTGATTGTTCATTAGTATAACTGAAATAACTAGTAACTCTCAATATCCTTCCGAGCTTCCTTCACAACAAAAATGGCATACGTCTGGGTGCCCCGACTTTAAAAATAAATTGCTTGTGATATACGAGAGGGTTTTCAGACTTTGATTGCAAGCTAATTATATAGATGGTTAAATGAACTGTTGTGTGTATTTAAGTATATATGCATAACATTATACATATAGTTCAAGCATTTAACCACCAAAAATATATTCAAATTCACTCTACATTCTGCTATACACAATAAAGCAACAACATTAACAACTGATAATGGGTTATATATATATTGTATTGTTGCAAGTGGATTTTTACGTTGTAAATTCACTACAATTGTATAACATGAATATGGCTGGGATCACATATACTGATAAATGATATGATAACCAATGAGGTATCACAATATATATATATATATCACAATATATATATATATATATATATATATATATATATATATATATATATATATAACCCATTATCAGTTGTTAATGTTGTTGCTTTATTGTGTATAGCAGAATGTAGAGTGCATTTAAATATGTTTTTGGTGGTTAAATGCTTGAATGTTCTGATATGTCCAAATATTCAAGTCGTATTACTGTTTGCTTCCAGACGGGCCACATGCAATCGCGGTGAAGTTTAATGGTCAAGGAGATACCAATGGAGGAAACATCTTCGTTGGAGAGCGAATGACTGTAACTGCTGACAGCAACCCAGGAAAAAGAAACTATACGTGGAAAAATACTACCTCAAACGAAATCATTGCAACAGGAGACTCCATCGCAATCACTGAACAAATGGTCGGAAAGCAGTCACTCAAAGCCGTGGTGTGCAACACCATACCTACTCCGTCCCCACACACTGTCTGCAGCGACTTCACAGTGAATGTTGTAGTGATAAGTAAGTGTGTTTCTATAATATTCATACTCGATGGATGGATGAAATTTCATAGCATATCTGTTGTGTTTTAGTCAATGTTTTTGGACGTTAATATCCAGATAGGTTTACGTGCAAAATGCATTGTGTTTTTTGTATAATTTCGCATTCTAATTTGATGCAATTTGGCATTTTAATTCAATTGCATATTGTAGCTATGTTTTATAATTCCACGTCGATATTACGTTTCTTTTCAACTACAAATGTGATGGTGCGGTTCGACTTTTTACTCACACTTTCGTTTTCTTGATGCAGATTTGTAGGGGCAAATTTGTTAGAATTACCCTGCCCAAATAAATAATACTGCAGTCTACTTAGACTACAGTACTTTTCTGGAAACAGAACATTTATTTGCAAAACTAATTGTCATGTGGAATTGGAGACTAAAGATTAATCTAAATATCGTAATTTTCGAACTTAAACCATAATCACACACAATGACAAATAATGACATTGTGCAGTTGGGTAAGACTTGCCCTTACCTGTTCTTTCTGTACTTGTTAACAACACATAAACACACTTTGTTATTGAAATCACGGTAACATGACAGTAATTATTAAACCAAGAAGTAGTGTTAATTCAGTTATTTTATACGTACAGTAGATTGAGTCTGATAAAATTACAACTGAGGCATTTTGCGAAACAACACGACTTAGATGGTAAACATTGCCATACATTCCTTGTACTATTGCGAAGCATTCGTTGTTTTGAAGCTTGCCATGATTCTGCTTGGCTTCTGTTCCATTGGTTTTTCGCTTACTTTACTATTGCCATATTGGTTCGCTGCACGCTTGCTTCAGCATCTATGAATACGAGGTGGCATCTATGGTGGCATTGTCGATGCACTAGTGCGGACGTCTTTAGATATTTACGTTGTCGCATTGATTTAGTTCCTTTCAGCGACCACGACTACCACCTTCACAACCACACCCGCTACTGCAGTGCCTCCCTCTGAATTAGGACTAATACATTATTTGTCAAAAATGTTTCGTTCACAAAATAACGTAATTATTTACTACACATTTGTCAACAAATCCGGCATGGCCGGTTCCAAGTCCGGCTGAGAAAGTTGTGCGTGAAGTTAGCACCCTCACCATGTAAACAAAAAACATTACGTTACACAAACCAATACCAAAGAACAACATGTAAATGACGCAAGGCTTGAAGCTACCCAGGAAGCTGGGATCATGAAGGATGTCAGGCAAACCTAGTTAGAAGCTGACACCCCGAGAGTGGAGCTCCTCAAGCCGAAAACAAAGATACGAGTTGGCTCCTGGCTCTTTCTCCGGTATTACGGAATCCCCCAAGTTTGTGAGCCTAATCAAACTGCTCTACGGTGATTTTCGGTCTAAGGTCATTTGTGACCAATACCTGACAGAGGATTTAAAAATAAAGAGACCAATCAAACAAGGATGCATATTATCACCCCTCACTCTTCTGCCTTAAGATCGACTGGGTCATGAAAGAAACAACATTAGGAACAAAAGCTGGCATCAAGTGGACCTTCACAGAAACACTGGATGATGCGGATTTCGCAGATGACGTAGTTCTTCTGTCGCAGCGCTATGGATATAGCCAAAGCTAAAACGAAAACCTTGCCAGAAATGCTGGAAAAATAAAATTACATATAAACCAAAAGCACTGCGAAACAACAAACAAACAGCAGTCCATATAACGATTGGAGGACATATCATTGAAGAGGTCACTGAACTTACCTATCTTGGGTCCAAGGTGACAAAATATGACAACACAGAATCTGAGGTTAAGGCAAGGATCAATTATGCCAGAGGGGCATTTGGGAATATCTAGAAAACTAATAAGATCAGCAACATAACCATAATTCGTACGTTCAAGAGTAACTTCTTGAGTGTGTCACTCTATGCTGCAGAATCATGGAAGGTTACCAAAGGCATATGTCAAATGCTAGATGTTTTTTTCTTCAAAATAAGTGTATCAGGAGAATTCTACGAATCTACTGGCCCAACACTATTTTGAACAAGGAACACCACGAAAGAACAGGCATGCAGCCCATTTCTCTCGAGGTTAAACGCCGTTGGTGGAGATGGATCGGCCACGTCTGTAGAATGCCATTGACATTCATTCCGAGAGTAGCCATACGCTGGACCCCTGGTGGCAAGGGAGCGCGGGGTGACCAAAGGAGACGTGGAGAAGATCAGTGGAGTGGCAGATGAAAACTCTCGGATGGAGTTGGGGCCAAGTCACGAAGTTGACAGCGAACAGATAACATTGGCGTTCTTTGGTTGCGGCCTTGTGTGTGATCCCACACGAAGAGGATTAAGTAAGTAAGATTTGTCAACAGAGCAAAGAATACTTCAAATGGTCAAAGCTCGGAGACAAATCCCTTTTAGATCCGGATAACAGAGATAAACATCTGCTAATCAAATCAGACTAGATAGTATGATGATGTATTCCCGTATGCCTGCATAACCAGTCAGATCTTATCTTATTGTCTTTAGCAGTAGAGCAGGTTTATTTACACACTTTTGTAATTAAGCCTTTGTTTGAGTGGGACCTTGTTGGCCAAGCCCTTTCTTTGACAGTGCGCTCGTTTGCCCACCCCACATCTGTTTCCCTAATTAAGTAGGTCTCTACTACAACGTATTGCTGCAAGTGGATTTTTACGTTGTAAATTCGCTAAAATTGTATAACATGAATATGGCTGGGATAACATATACTGATAAATGATATGGTAACCAATGAGGTATCACAATTAGACAACATATATTTATAGTCATGAAAGCAAACTCGCCGACGGTCCGGATTCTACACAAAACCACGTGGGTTCTATGAAATGTTGCATAAATTACCAAGTCGGGCCACTAAAATCATAAAAACGTCCCATGGCGATGCTATTTATTCGATAAATATTGTAATATTAACCCCAACGTTTTTCATGAAAGATAGTATGTAGAATGTATAAATGACATCGACTGACCACATTCACTGTAAAAAGTAAATGAGGTAGGCTTGATAATCATTATTAGCGTGGGATGAAGCAACTGTCACGGTATATATATATATATATATATATATATATATATATATATATATATATATATATATACATGAAACAACACAGTCAACCTAATAAAACGGAGGGTGACACTTAGTTGTAGCTATCTATCGATTACTTGGCAGCTCTTCGTGTTCTGACTTCATTCGTTTACACGTACAACATCCCAGGATGTGACGTCTCTCACATGCATAGCAGAGCATACACCAAGTTACTATTACAGAATAAGCACACCAACCAATACGATAAACTATAACTTACAGCATTTTCAATGATTTGTGTAACTGATTTGTAACTAAACCATGGTGTTTTGGTTAGAAACAGGACGAACATTTTGTTTTCTTGAGCTCACCAGCGTCTCCATGTGACAGTTTGTGTCGTAGTACTTGTTGCTGTATGCATTGAGAGAGAAAAACGAAGAGAAAAATAGACTAATAAAACCTATGATAGAACAATTATAAACCATACATTTTGAAATTTGTTAAATAAAGAATGATTATTTAGTTCTAATCGACTACTAATAGATTACGTTTTAAAATAACGCAGTGTTTTCAAATAAATGTATTTATTTAAAAATGATTGTGCAACACAGCAAGTGATTTACCGCTAATTAAGACATGTAAATTAGTTTGTAAGTAAGAGAGTTTATTACCAAATCTTTGCGTTGTGCCTTTAACATGCATACACTACTTACATAGACATTTTCATAAGTCCACCGCCCATCCGTCATTATAAAACTAAGCTATTTTAACTGTAAATTTACCAGCCAACTGAAAACACATTGTAGGACAAACCTTGCGTATCATTAGGTAAAAAAAGCAATCTTGGTAACATTATAAAATAAATAATCATGGTGTATTAATACAATATCAGAAATTTAGTTAACTGGCTATATAAAATTAAGCTGACATATAAAATTTGTGAATCTCTCGCTACATTCTATCCGAATTATGTCTACTACGTTTTGAGGATGGGTTATTGCGTCTTGCAAGTTATCAATCGACGATTTGACGAGATGCCCAAATTACAATAAGCGGTTTCTGATTGAATAAACAGGATATTTCGCGTTTTAGGGAAAAGACACATGTCGGTTATCACGCGTTTTGGAACCAAGCACTCTCTTACGCATTGACTTTAAAGGGGTTATATCGCGTTTGGGGGAAGAAAGTATATTTCACTACGTCGGCGTGACTTTGAAATAAACGTTGCTACACATTTGTGCGAAATTGTGCAGCCATAGTGTCCCTTGGTTGGGCGACATCTGCATCTGCCTATCTTGCGCTATCCTCTACCGGATGGTACCCTGCCAGTAGTCGTCTAGTTCATCTCTCCAACGTCTCGCCGGTCTTGCTCTAGGTCTTTTCCTGTCGAAGACTAAGATAATGATGGAAACCAACACACCAATATATGTCAACAACCCGCAGATCGAGAACGTTGAAAACCGGACTTGGTCGTCGACGTGATTTCAATGTCATGAAGACGTTGTATTTAGACGTCCTTACAATGTCGTTGACCCGACGTTGTAGTGATATCGGTTTTGGTCGTTGACGCCGTTGCAAAGTCTGGTGCATCGTCGAGGAATGGCATCCTCACAACGTCGACGACATAACGTTTCAATGATGTAATTTCCTGAAGGTCAACGTAATTTCAACCTCGTCACGACGTCGAGTTTCGACGTCCTTACAATGGCGACGACCAAACGTTGTTAACACGTTGGATTTGGTCGTCGACGTGATTTCAACGTCTTCAAAACAGGCAATTTCGACGTCCTGACGACGTCAATGGCCCGTCAGTGTAAAGTCGTTGTATATATGTTACCGACGTCACGACCTGTATTCAACTAATAACCGACGTCGTACTGACGTCGTGTACTAGCTGGGAAAACTGATAGAAGTGAGCGTTTCATTTCTGCACGCGTGCAGTAGGTAACGTAGATGGCCATCGCCGCTGAAGGTATATTGCCATTACTAACTGACAACCTTTCTCAATATAGAATAGGCGCTTCTCGGAAGATGACCTTTGATACGCTAAAATATGGTCCTTCAATGTGTGGTTATACAAATGGTAGCTCATATTGACCCTAACATTAAGATGTACAAGAATGTTACGTTTATTCTCAGAACCAATAAGAAATGTTTACATACATTGTATTTTGAATGTTCTTTCTGCACTCTCTAGGACTACAAGGTGCCATGTGTCCTTTGTTAACTGAATTGAAAAGTAACATTTATGTAGTAAATATTATTGTTTTGGTGGAATTTTGGATGTCTGCATCATAGGAGTCACATGTGCATACTGGACTAGATAGCTGTTTTTCTATATGTTGGTTACCTAATTCTATGTTAACTAGATTCCTTTGACAAACTATATATATATATATATATATATATATATATATATATATATATATATATATATATATATATAGCTGTTTGCTTATATTATTATCTTTATATTTCTCTATTTAGGTGGTAGCCGTCATTCTGGCACATATGATTTTAAAGGTATGTATTAAGCTTGTTTCTGTTCCGGATATTTTGAAATGTGCATATTTTACACCGAATAATTGCATTCTGTGCAAACCTAAAACCTATCTAGGGTTGATATTACAAAATAGCAATCACACAGTGGCAGCTCTAAGACTATTATAGTCTTTCACTGTGGTATATGTGGTAAACTAACTTCGTCTTAATCACATGATCACGAACATTTCGAGAGATCGGCCTTGACCCTTATCCAGGGGTGCATATGTACAGTGATATTTACGTGGCGCACACACGTGGGTTCTTCCGATTTGTTTTTGCCGTTTTGATTCGTTTTTATATGAAATGTCAATACGTGGTCGTAGCGTCACTGGCGCATTGTTAAAAAAGGCAAGGATTGGCGGAATGTTCGCTAATAATTGTGATAGTGACGTAAGCAATCCGCGACGTACTGGATACATCAAATACCATTGGATGTTCGAACTATTACCCCCCCCCCTCTGGCTACGCCACTGTTACCCAGTGGATGAATGGGAAGCCAATGATGTCTTTCACATTGCCTAGTGTAAATAGACATTCTAGTTAGTGGGTTAGCTTAAGAAAGGGTTCAGAGAAACATGACATAACTGGGGACAGGCACTGGCAAGGCGGCTAAAATTATGTTTACAATAAGCCAACATTTCATATGCATTCGGTGAAACATTTGAACAGTTAACTAACTGCCATTCGAATGCGAACGTGTTTGGTCCGCATTTTCATGCATCTGCATTCCTTACCAAGCCAGGTATTTAGAGAGTTTAATTACCGTATTAGTCACTATAAATACATTCTGCATTATATACATATCCCCCTTTTTGCATGTGTGAAATCATGCACAAAATCAAATTTTCAGGTGTGATTTTAGATGTGTGCTATTATTATGTGTATACAATTTGTACATTAAACCAACACTGACAGCTTGTGCTACTGATGTGATAAATTAATAGCTGCCAACCGAAGCATATGCACACATGTTTGCACGTCTGTAGGGGACTATACGGTAAATAATAAAAAGAAACCCTAAGAATAAACCGCCTCCTTTTAATGAGCACCTGTGCTGATTGTAAGACGTCTGTTTGGTAACGTATAATTCATACTTGGGTCACATTGCCTAAAATGTGATGTGTTGATGTAAGACATAACTGGTAACACACAGTTTTTGTTGACAACCGCAAAAGGTGGACTGAGAACCAGCGTGATGATAGGCATTGCTCTAGGAGCCGTAGCCTTTCTGGTGATCTTCTAAATTCTCAACACATTCGTCATCACCAATGACAAACCCAAGGCACGAGGTAAGGATCTTTGTTCTATTGCCGTAGCAATAAACCACTTGGTGACACTAGGATGAATTGGTACTTCGTTGTAGTGTTTTACTCTGTAGAATCTCTACAGTTTGCCTTCCTGGTCTACAGGTGTTAACGTTGCTCTAATTAATTACTTTTTGATGATTAATGTTAGATTACTTCGTCGTGAATAGTGAGTGATTTGTCGTGTATTGGGTGACTCAGCTAAACAAGAAAGGACTCCACAGAATCACGTATGTTTCATTAGACCTATTCACAGAAACCTTTCGTGTCTTGCTACAGCCGTCTCTGGTGTTTCAGCTACCTCGTACCGTGTTCCCGGTCACTGTTATTGCCTACATGTTCCTACTTGTTGGTGCATTGCATTGAGAGCTTGTAAGAGTAGCTTGGCGTACGATTGCTGCTCTGTCTGTTTGGGTATAACGTTACTACATCGTTCTCCACCATTGGTACTCGTCGCCTATCCCTTAGAGCATAGTGTCCAAGTGCTGGTGCTATATGTCACCTTCTATTGTTTAACGTCATTGATAAATGTGTTTACGTTCCCTTCAGGGTTTATCTCAGTTTCTGTCGTGTTGTCTCTCTGTCTGTCTCTTTATCCACTAAACCCTCTGTCCCTCTGTTCTAACTTACTTCCATCCCCAACAACCTCATTTATATGACTACATTAAGTGTATATAACTAACAGGGACATACTACGCTTGATGTGGAAGACGCAACATCAATGTTTATTACTAAAATAGTACCAAAGCTATGCGACTCGCGCCTATACACCGCTGTATAAGAGATAGCTGCAGCGGGTTCGACCTCATTCATACAAAAGTCTATTCGAGAATGAACGTTGACTTTCTTTGTTTTCCGCATTTTCAATGTTATGGCGATGAAAATGAGTTTTGCGATCGAATTTCGTCAGACCACGAAGCTGCGAAGTTCCGCCGATTTGTTTCAACTGCGATCTTCCTTCTCATTCGTTCCGAGATTTATGAAAGGTAAACAATATGTCGTCGAGCCTGTAAATAGTTGGAGATTCACACAGTTTCTTGCTCGAGCGGTTTTTGCGTCAACGGAGGTAACATTTTCTAGTTGTTTGTTAGAATGTCTTGATTCGCATATCGCCTTCCAATAATACATTATTATAATATAATGAAATACAATGGAATACAACATATCACAACACAGCAAGAGAGAGAGAGAGAGAGAGAGAGAGAGAGAGAGAGAGAGAGAGAGAGAGAGAGAGAGAGAGAGAGAGAGAGAGAGAGAGAGAGAGAGAGAGAGAGAGAGAGAGAGAGAGAGAGAGAGAGAGAGAGAGAATCGGAAATGTTCATTGACCCAATAAAAATATACGTAAAGCAATGTTGATACAATGTTGATACAATGATCGTACAAAGCAATGTTCATACAATGTTCATACAAATGTCATACAAGAGAGAGAGACAGACAGACAGAGAGAAAGTGATAGAGAAAGGGAGGGAGGGAGGGAGGGAGGGAGGGAGAGAGAGAGAGAGGGAGGGAGGGAGGGAGGGAGGGAGGGAGGGAGGGAGAGAGAGAGAGAGAGAGAAAGACAAAGAGAAAGAGAAAGAGAGAGAGAGATAGGGAGGGAGAGAGAGAGAGAGAGAGAGCGTAATGGCTCAGATGTAGAGCTTCGGACTTTCAACTAAGAGAACCTGGTTTCGAATCCTGGGCTGCGGTGTTAAAACCTTGGGCACGTTGTTTCCACTCTACGTTGCTCCAGTTCACTCAACTGTATAAATGAGTACCTGGCTATGGACAGTGGTGGATATGTGTACGAGTAGTCAGCTGAGTGTTGATGGTAATGATTTGGACCACGTTGGACATCCGCAAACGTTGCTTGTAGGTATGCGAATTGATGCTTTCGCCCAAGAACTGGTTATCGTGTGCATTAATAGGATGGTTGTATGCCAGGTGGTTCGTTGCCAGAGTTGGCAGCACATAATATGCGACGAAAGTTCGCCAGAGTGACTGAAATTAACGACGTTTTAAAGATCGTATGTAGTGCTTCCCGTTTGTCATTTTAATTTTAATTTCTGAAATATCCAGCAACAAATATTTGGTCCGGAAATAGTACATTTTAATTATTTGGGGAATCACAAGTAAGGGTGCTGTGTTTTGTTCGGTCAAGTCGATCCCGCAGTAAAATTGGGTGGGTGAGTTATTTACCCCGGTTATGCGGGTTTGTTTTAAATGACAGTACTTTCGTCTTCACTTTAACAATTGATATGCCTTGCTTACTATCTATACTATAGTCTTAGTACGAGGGGAAGATAGTAATAACCCAGCAGAATGTATCACCCGAAGACTAAAATATCCGTCCATTCTTTCAGCCAGTGATCTCGAACGTATCAGATCTATATGTCCGTGTTTTACTGAAGCCAGGGAATGCTATGATTTCTTCAAAGATGTTGCCATATCTCGGCAAGAGGGAAAATGACGTAGGTAAGACGAGTCTTTCAGGGTACTGATGCGCGGTGAGGGATGGGCCTGGGATTGCATACACTTTGAATTGTGGTTCAGTACAGTACAGCAGCCATCTACACAGTCGGAACCGTTAACAGGTTCATTGGAAACCGTACAAACCGAGACTCTTGGACCATAACCCAGAGATGATATACGCGAAATCCCTACCCGCTCAGAGTGTTCTGCAGGAGGTGTGGTGTGTTCATCCTGGATTATGTTGTATGCAGTGGTATGCCATCTGTGTTACTTTCGGCAGCAGTTAAGGTTACACATAAATGAATATTTCATTTACTATGGGAACGATCCAGGGTCGCCATTGTGCCAGAGGACATGCACACACCATACTGGGAATTGGTTGTGAAGTGTCAGATATTATCTCACACACATACACATACACACACACACACAAACACACACACTCACACACACACACACACACACACACACACACACACACACACACACACACACACACACACACACACACACACACACACACACACACACACACACACACACACACACACACACACACACACACACACACACACACACACACACACACACACACACACACACACACACACACACACACACACACACACACACACACACACACACACACACACACACACACACACACACACACACACACACACACACACACACACACACACACACACACACACACACACACACACACACACACACACACACACACACACACACACACACACACACACACACACACACACACACACACACACACACACACACACACACACACACACACACACACACACACACACACACACACACACACACACACACACACACACACACACACACACACACACACACACACACACACACACACACACACACACACACACACACACACACACACACACACACACACACACACACACACACACACACACACACACACACACACACACACACACACACACACACACACACACACACACACACACACACACACACACACACACACACACACACACACACACACACACACACACACACACACACACACACACACACACACACACACACACACACACACACACACACACACACACACACACACACACACACACACACACACACACACACACACACACACACACACACACACACACACACACACACACACACACACACACACACACACACACACACACACGCTGGTTCTGCCAAATAGGATGCCTGTCTCGTGCCCCTGGCCAGACAATGAACAATACAATTAAAATTATGTTAGAAGGGACGTGACTAATAAACGATCTCCGGTACCCTCGGTGTTCATAACTGAATAGTGAACTCTTTGTTTCAGATACATCACTACCCGTGGACGAAGGCGTCCAGAGTCCAGTGCATAAGGAAGTCGGATACTGTCAGAAGGTGGCGACAATTGAACAAAATACGCTGATTTTGGTAGTGATGAGTGTTTCCAGTGATGTATATTCATAACAAACAGCAGTTGTTTAATCAACTGCCTGTTGTATTCATGACATATTGGCTGACACAATATTATGGAGATTTTTGCTATTGTAATGGACGCTTGCAAACAAATAACATAAGTTTTTTATCTAACAAATGACTATCATTTATTGGATGTTATCAGTATATAAATATATTTAAATGTGGTATGTTGAATGGTAAATATTAACTTTTAAATACTATTATGTTGTGCATAGCGCTTGGCATTATGGGCCAACTGCGTTAACGAGGCCACAATAAAATAAATAATCGAATTGACATAAACAAATGATATCGTTAACGTATTTATGTGAAGATTTGTTTAATATTAAATTGCAATATTGGTATAATTATTTGGTTATTAAACTAAGTAGTATAATTAGAGGACAAGAAGTAATATTAATAAAAGAACAGCGTGGATGTTTTGACGAGAAAGCACTCATTCTGGCAGATGACGATAAACGCATTGAACAAGTTATGTATTGATTATGCTATTGCTTCCATTGTCGATTATTTAGGAAAATACAACAGACGGGTTCCTCGCTACCTAGAGCTGTTTGCTATTGGCTCCGCTGTCTTCTCGTAATCGTACACTATGTCATTGATTGTTATACACATTTTTAATATACTGTTTTTATATGTGATTTGTACGATTCAAAAAATAAACTGTATATTTATCTATCTGTCTATCTACCTTGGTTGATATACATTTCGAAATGTGGGAGATAGCTAAGTCAAACTAGTAATTTAATTCGTCGGTAACGATTGGTCACCTGCGAGAACAGCGCAAAAAACAACCCTATATGGAGAGGAATGCAGTGTGATTAAATATATTGGGATATCTGGTGATTTTACGGAGAAAGCCTGCCAAGAACTAGTGCACCGTCCAACCTGTGATAGTGTGTATTACATGTGAAGTTTACATGTTCATATGAAGTACATAAAGAATTACATTACTCTTATAACTATTTAGCCCCAATCTGTTCATCATGCGGCCTTTTTCTGTAGCCTTTCATTGTGGCGTTCTGTGATTAAATAGTGTGTGTTTGTGTTTCCGTGTGTTGTAAGTGTGTGTGTATTTATGTATGTCTCTATGTATGTGCGTCTCTATGTATGTGCGTGTGCGTGTGCGTGTGCGTGTGCGTGTGCGTGTGCGTGTGCGTGTGTGTGTGTTTTGTCTGCGTAGCCTTTTGTCTGCGTAGCCATGTGCCTGTTGGTTCACGGGCCCGCATGTGTGTATGTGTGGCTGTGTCTGCATGTCTACTCCAAATCTGTATCATCGTTCTCAGTACTGCTTCAACTAACGTCATCATTTATGGGAGAGTGCCATCGCTGATAATCACCAAACCAACTACACTTCGATGTAGCAATGTGTATTCATTTTATTCACATTTGACGCGTACCTATTGCTACAATATTATGTACACACAAAAACAACGTAATATTGGTTCATACTTTGAGTTAGTTAGTTTGTATCTTAATATTTTTTATTTTTTAACTATTTTCTATGCACATTACACCCTCATCTTTCATTTATGTATACACGTATATATATATATATATATATATATATATATATATTATATATATATATATATATATATATATATTGCAATATCCTCGAAAATCAAGCTCAATGGCCCGACAAAACCAAAGGATTAAGCAAACTCGTAATCGTAAAACAAAGCGTGAGTCGTTAATGGAAGGATGAAGATGCTAGGAAGCTAAGGAGGATAGGCAGCATTGAAGAGAGGGGTTATTAGACGTCGGCGGAAAGAAATTATATTATCTTCTGATTTAACACTGACAGGAAGCGAATTCCACAAAGTTGGTGCGGCAACCGAGAAAACTCGAGACCCAGCTTTCGTTTTCACCAGAGGAATGTAAAGAGGATTACTACTGGTTGAGCGTAGCTGTCTGGAATTTCTTGCTGGAGTTAGCATTGAATTTAGATGTGCAGGTTGTGTAGATGAGAGTACTTGATAGGCTATTGTACACATTTTGAATATAATGCGATACTGCACATTATGTTCAAGATTTGTACAATAGCCTATCATATATATATATATATATATATATATATATATATATATATATATATATATATATATATATATATATATATATACATGGTGCTAATCGAAAAATATACATCACAACGCATTACATACAATATCAGTTTCAACAGCTACAGTCATTGTTGCAGATGGCAGACCATGAATATAATCACTCACGGCGATAGCTGATGTTCGATATTCAGCAATGACAGCATCTCTACCAATCCAACCAGCGGCCCATGATTGCACGTATCTATGCTTAAGTTAGATTTTTGTATGAGTATTTGTACTGAATTTTCATTATCAATTTGGATGTCTTTGTGCAATATAGTATTATATCTCACTCACGTGGAACAGCCATCTATTGTACATATACAGTCGTTGACGTGCCGATTTCCTTCCTTCATTCCTCTTCGCCCGGATGGAACATATGGCTGAAACGAAACTTGTCAGTCTAACTTTGTTTTTTTAGGTTCTCTGTTGTAACTGTTTGGATGAATGTCTGATATGTCCTCTTGGTCGTTTTTGTATTAGTGAACTGGGCGGCCATTTGGTTTTTGGATATTTGTTGTTGACGAATTTTACACGTTCGAGTTCAATATTTGAATCTTGTTTCTTGTTTGAAAGGTTCCACATTATCTTTAAGGTGTGGCCTTTCTAATACGATTCATTATAATGATACTCAAGACAGTGTGAAGACACATTTATAGTAATATACACATTAGCTGTTAATTATATGTGATTATGTAGTGCTTATGATATTAAATGCCAAATGGTTATGCTATTGTAATAAGAATAAATCACTTTACAAGCATGATTCGCCATAAAAAACGTTAAAGATGTTTCTGTTTTGAAACTGTGTATTATTAGTTTTGTTACATGTGTGAATCTAATAAATATTTGTCAACGATTTTTGTCTATAATTTGCTGTAGCAATATATATAATTGTTGTTAACATATAGATTATAATATTTTCGCGATAGTAACTGTGGTTAATAGCATAGGGTAGGTTTTGACAACAAAAAACACCCGCACGCACGCACACACACACACACACACACACACACACACACACACACACACACATAACACACATAAACATATATACACAACTTATAAGAGCTGCCATATTTGACATGGTGAAATTTTTTTTTTAAGTAACGATAAAGGCTAAAAAGGTTAGGTTGGGTAAGAAAACAACTGTGGTGAAATATCATCAATATCCATTTAGAGAAAGAGACCTCTCAAAGTAGCCACACTTTTTGTAAACTCGCCATACAATGATAACTAAGAATTAGTCCATTGGAAAGCCACATGTTCAATTGGGAACATAGAAGTGTATTCTCCTGTTAATGTATGTTGTTGATTTAGACTTATATCGTGTCCTACAACTCATTCAACTTGGTTGCCCAAACAGCAACTTTGGGCAACTCTTGTAATTTGCATTAATCCAAGATGGCCACTGGCCATGTATAATTAAATTAGTTTATAGTTTAGAACCACTTGTCTTATAATTATGTATAATTAATCTATTTGGATGTGTGGAATACATTTTTGGTGTTAATTGTGAGTTCAAGATCAAGATAACAAGCTCATGTTCAGGCGAAAATCAAACTTGACTTCTCCGTTGACACTAAATGGAAACAAAATTATATTTTATTTTATTCATAAACATAATAAGAATTTAAGTTATTTGAAACACTGTCACACACTATATGCATATATACAAGTAATATATATATATATATATATATATATATATATATATATATATATATATATATATATATATATATATATATATATATATGGTGCATGGATTGCAGTAGCCATCATCATCAGAGCAGTTGAAGTATGACACGCATGAAAGATATTCTTTCTCGCAACCACAAATCTCAGCGCTGCATTTCTAGCCCTGTACTCGTCATTAACAATGAATCACTCCACACAGCTATGATGGACCTAGGTCAGCCTGAGCTATAACAGGAGCTATGATGCCATCCCAGATCTACCAAAATAGAGTAATACCGGCTGACTCAACACGTGGGACTTGCAGTTTGTTTGCTGCATGAATAAACTAGAATGACATTTCTTAAAAGATTCCATTTATTGTCCACCAAAAGGTCAACTTTGACCTTCACCAGACCTCTAACTGTTAATTTTATTATCTCAGTCTATAGCAATAAACAGTATAAAGAGAAAATGTGCTCACATGTAGTATACATAAAACACTGGACATAGTTTATCAACATACAATGTTTTTGCTACCATCATCAACACCAAAGTGGCCTTTACCCCCCCCCCAGTGTCTCACGAGGACATTATTGTTAGCCGCAGGCTGGGCAAGAGGAGTGACACTGGCGACCGGCGCCGCGTCGTAATTGTGCGAATCAGTAAAGTTACGGTGCGTGACGGAGTGATCAGGGCGAGGAGCCGATTACGCAATACAAACGGCAGCACCGAACAAATCTACGTCAATGAAGATTTGACGCAGAGCCGCGCTGCACTTGCCGCCGCGACAAGGCAGATGAAAAACCACTAAAAATCAATGACTGCTGGACCTACAATGGCAAGATTGTGGTAGACTTTGACAAATACAATAAAGGTCATCAACACGGAGGCGGAGATTAATAATCTTCGTTAAACACAGAAACCCGGCCTTAGTGACTCTTAACCGGGAACATTCACATTGTCCGTCATATGAACGTTTACCAGAACCAATGTCTGTCATATGAATGTTTATCTATATTTTTTTTCCGTATTTTATTATATATAAAATACATTATTAATTATGAAGCAGTGACATTCCTAGATGGTCTGTTATCATTATGCTGATTATACTTTATATTAATTATCGCTCTGCATTTTAATTAACATTATAAAGTACATTATAGATATATGGTGCTATTCTCGCGACCAAACACGGACCGAACCTGTCGCAAAGATATCCGCTGGTTCAGCCTATAATTCTCAAGTCGTATCTGATAGACCCCCTCCCGGGTCGTGCGTTTGGATCGAGTCCGACGAAACGTGACGTGATATCGCCAGACTGTCAGAGCGCTACACTGATCGCGTCAGGGTCGGGGCCGAAATCGTAACACGAATCCGCCATTGTCGCTGAATAGTCCGGCCGGTATCTCATAGTAGCTCAGCATCGTTCGTCCGGTCCGTGTCTTGTCTGTTTCTCTGTGGGTCAATACGACGTATTAGTGTCAATGCCCGATTACAAGTTCTGTGCTGTATAGTTTTGTGACGAGGTAATTGTAACGGTGGACAGTTGCAATTCCTGGATGATAGCCAGGCACCATCGACTTAAATGTGTGTATTGTGTTTTGTTCGATTTGCGGAGGAAGCTGAAAATTGCCGAAAGGTCCGTCTCGCAAAACAGAACGAAAATCCCTCACTCCGCAACGGAACGATCGCTGAATGCCACAATATCACAGACAATTAAAATCTGCACCGTTGATCCGTTAAAGTAAAAACGATGGACAACACTTTGCCATGGCCTATGGTGACTGTTGCTCAGCTTGATGAGGAAACACGCGTGTTCAATAAAAGTGTGCGAAATCATTTATAATGTCTACGTTTTATTTAGATACGGTTCTTTCGCTTTATCGTGGGTTATATTGCTTGTCTAGAAGCCCCAGAATACATCAGTGGACCTCCACCCCTTAGATGGCTGGGGAATTCTAGGAAAATACCATTAGACATTAATGTCTCCTGACCACACAAATCTAGTAAACAGTTTGACGTCGTAATTAATGCTATTAAAGCTCGAGCCAAACCCGTTTACTATAAATACAGTACATGTACATATATATATATATATATATATATATATATATATATATATATATATATATATATATACTATTATACATAGCCAATCAATGGTCCTGGTATTGCTGCTATACATCATGTGACAACACACTATACATACCCCATTTATGGCCCTGGTGTATGTAATGTTCAATATTTCGTCTGCTGCTATACGGAGGGAAAAAGAGAGGGGGGGGGGCGCGAGAGAGTTCAGCGACATTTATCTCCGTACAGCCACTGCGATCAATTGGATACTGTCGGTGATAGCTCTTTAATATAAAGGTAGTGAGTGGTTCTTATGTAAATGACGGCTTTCTTCTAAAAGTAATATTAGTGTGATCAGAGAGTGTCCGATCTCTGGTTCCCTTCCCCATCGGCCACGTACTGCGGAGCTAGGTGCACCGCACAATCGGTATAGATGTCGAGACGTCATCGAATAGACAATTCGTACTTGATCGCATATGTTATTAAAACATTGATATTAGAGCAACGTTTGTAATCAATCAATATGATCGAGCGCAGGTGTATGCATAACATCCGCAGATTGGCGCAGTTCGTTTGGCATTAATTTTCGTCTTCACGATTTAGCGAATGTTTCCGCATGTCTGTGGCGGTTCCATTCCCTAGCCCTAGGCGACCCCGCTTATGGATGACATCTTCCAGAATTTGTTTTCCTTTCTGTTATGGCAACCAGAAGCAATATTCAGTGTACCAGTTTGTTATTTAGTGCATCTTTGTACGAATGTCCCAGTAGATCTGTTACGATCTGTAGTTCTGTTCCGTCTAACTCCATGTTCGAAAAACTACCATTCCCTGTTCGTTGTATTCGTCATTGGTTCCTGTTATCGTCCTTTCCTGATCGCCTCAAGTCCCTTCTCTCGCGGTCCTCCCATCTCAGCTGTGGTCTTCCGCTTCTCCTCTGTCCTAGGTGTAGTTCCGCCTCGTGTTTCTTTGCAAGTTTTCTTTCTTCGCATTTTCGCAGTTTCTATTATTAATATGAGTTAAGATCATGGACTGGGATAGGCACCCAGCATCGTAAGCTATCGTGAGAGCGCGAACCTCGACCAACGCACTCAGAATGTCCAGTTCTTACTCAGGAAATAAGGCGTGGGCGCGCAGAGACCAGAGTGTCACATGACACGGGTCGGAGATAAGCACGGAGACTTAGATGTACGTCTTAGATGTGAAAAAGACAATTTATTCGACCATGGTTTTGAATCGCTGGATGAAGGTGGTCGACACAGTGCCAAATGCTGTCCAGATCGCATGCCACGTCTGACCAGTCTAGAGCATGGTAGGTAGGACAGTTGAACGATGTTGGCTCGAGCCAGGATCGTTAATGACTACCTGCAGCATGAGCGGAACACAATAATGATTGAATGGCCAGCATGCTTCCCTGACTTGAATCTTACTGAACACTTATGCGACAGAGCAGTTCACACGCAATCATCTGATGAGATTCCTACAGGAAAAGTAGGACAGGTTCAGTTAGGTTGCCCCAAAACTGTGTACGTGCTTGGTACGCAGTATGCGGCAAATGTGCCAAGCGTGAGTTGTTGCAACTGGTTGACACACTCGCTATTGATGTAATGAGAGCAATAAAACGATTTAAGATTCAATCACGAGTGTTTTATCCCTAGTGACCAAATCTCGATAAGTGTCATTTTTGGGAACAGGCCCCTTTATATCCTATTCTGGGAATGCAGATAATGGTGTAAATTAAACCGCAATTGGTCACTGCATCATATGATATCATATATATATATATATATATATATATATATATATATATATATATATATATATATATATATATATATATATATATATATATATACATCATATATATATATATATATATATGATTTATATATATATATAGTATATATATATATATATGATGTTATATATATATATATATATATATATATATATATATATATATATATATATGATGTATATATATATATATATATATATAATATATATATGATATATGTATATATATATATATCATATATATATAATAATAATAATTATTATTATATTCCATTGTGTTAGTGGTTACCGTATGCAATTTTTTTAAATATTGGACAATGTTGCAAAGCATTTGTCCAGTGTAAAACAAGCTTAAGTCCAGTTTTGGTTAAATTTATTCTAGAATCAGTTCAAAAATATATTTTATATTAATGAAAGGAACGTAATTGTACGTTGAATATATGATAAACAAATTTGAAAAATTCAGGGATGGCTACGTTGCTAGTCAAAATCAAATACCATGCCGATAATCGATGTCCACGTAGATAGGTGGACGAGATCAACAATACCCTTAAAACCACTCATGTTCCAGTGGCACATGACTCCGAACAGATACAATTTGCATGCTATCCGCTAACGACATAACAACATCAGCTAGACAAATCTCAGTCTAAAGTTACAGTTTTGCATGCAACAGATCTTGTATGGAATTCCGTTTAGCATTGACGACAGTCGCCTATACATACATACATACATACATACATACATACATAAATATACACACATACGCACGCACGCACGCACGCACGCACGCACGCACGCACACACACACACACACACACAAATACCATATACCATGTGCACACTAGTATTCCTCAGCGTTGTCGATACGTCTGTCGTACACATTATAAATGGTCAAACAGTCGGCCGATCTCCTTTCTTACTTACATCCCGTATCCTCCTTTGTTTCATGTTCTCCATGACGGTCCGTAGACTGCGGTGTGGAACAGCTGCTTCTCTTAACCCGCTTGAAGGTTTGGGCAAAAACAACTTTGAGGATTGAGAACGTTCGATTTTCAATATTTATATAATATTATTGATATCATCAAGCTACGGCTGTGCCCGAGGTTATAAAACCGTACTCGGTGCTCATGCTCAACTCCGTGCTCAGACTCAGATCTCATGCTCAGCTGAGAATGCGTACTCACGGTGGTTATAAAACGTCTTGAGTACGTACTCAACTGAGCACGCGATGACGCTGTTTTATTCAAATACGGAAGCGGTCAAATGGAACTCTCTGGTTGACGAAGATAACAAACTTGCAACTATTTATAAACAATGTCAACTTCCGACTATAAAACGATGATGGACGAAGACCTTCGCAGTTGTGACATGTGGTTATATGTTGGTGAAAAACGAAGGGAGTATCGACAGAATACCTTTGCATGGTCACGGAACTAACTTCGCAGTGAACAACGGAACAGAAATTATACACACTCAGTGATGTATGTGACAATTTTATTCAAATACATTATATCTTAACAAAACTGCTATCACTGGAAAGAGCTTGAAAATAATTTTAAAACGATGGTTACATATTTGTACTATTGTATTAAAAAAGTTATGCTATTGTGAATGTTTGAAATTATGGCTAAATATCGTCCCTTTATTTCAATGTAAAACATAGGCAAACGTATGACCAATAATTAAGACTGCAATTCAAAATGTCATAACTTTCTTAATATTAACATTATAAAGCTCACATTTTTAATTTGAGTTTTATTCCCCATATCGTGTATTTCGACACTTGATGTGCTTTTTGAAATGCCGTGGCATATGGTCACTAGAGCGTGATATCCAAAATGGCCGCCACTCAGCACGTATTCATCTGTAACTTTGGATCTAGTAGGGCCAGATATTTAAAATTGGTATCAATTTCGCCTACAATGTATACTTCCAACATGCCTGACCTATCCATTTTATCATTTAATGTCATGTTGGTTGAGAAATCCAAGATGGCCGCTCTTCCACGACGATCGTCGATTGCAAAAACACAATCGCCGTAATCGTTTGATGGAAATGAGCTAGAAGCTGGATTTTTATTGCAATCAATGTAACATATATATATATATATATATATATATATATATATATATATATATATATATATATATATATATAACATTACCGAGGATAAGCACATGAAAGCACACAAAAGTATAATTATTTCCTATGTAGTCCTAAAATAAAACTAATAATTTATTTAAGAAAATGACAAATAAATACATTAAAAAACCAGCAATAACATAAGTTACACATATAAAATGTGTAAACAGATTTTTTAAATAAGACAAGGTGCTAACATAAAAGTACTATGCTAAAATATAACAATAATAAATGGTTGTACATAGTACGATTTAAATAACTTTAACTAACCAATGTATTATGCCACTTGAAAGTTGTAAATCATCAGCCACCTTATTTACATGCAAATAAATAAATATAGTTTCCATGCAAAAGCAAATAAAGAAATAAGCATATATATATAACATTACCGAGGATAAGCATATGAAAGCACACAAAAGTATAATTATTTCCTATGTAGTCCTAAATAAATACTAATAATTTATTTAAGAAAAAACAATCTTCTAATTTGAAACTACAAAACGACAAACTATAAGGACATATCAGTAAACTTATTTCCAATGTGGTCCTTAAAAATACTAATTATTAATATAAAAAAAAAAAAAATACATAAATAAATAAAAACAGAAATAAATTAAGTAACATATAAAAATGTGTAAATAAAGGTAAATTAATTGTATCAATAAGACACTATAACATACAAAATACTCTACTGAAATGTAAATGTCTATTCAGCATCACTTAATGGTCAGAGTAACTGTATTGGAAACCCTACAAAAGGAAAACCCCTAGAGGAAGGCCGCTGAGACGGTGGAGAGACGAAGTAGACTACTATAATAATAACAATTATAATAAAGCTTTATTGCCATATTCAACATACATTACATGATGAATTGGAATTTGGCGTTGACTCAATAGTGCCTATATATACAATAAAATAAATATCAAATAAATATAAATATATATATATATATATATATATATATATATATATATATATATATATATATATATATAAGATATACATTGTACATAATTTGTTCTTTAAAATGTTTTTTTAATATAATAAATAAATAAAGGCAAAATTAAAATAATAGATTATCTATTTAACAATAAGTGTTGTGTAAACTAGTTAATAAATAAATAAATATATATATATATAATGTCCTTTAAAATTATTTAAAAATATATATATATATATGTATCAATTATTTTCTAAAAATATAATTTAAATTAGTAAACATACATTATAACAGAACTAAAATATCATTTAAAATTATATTTACAATTACAATTGAATGCGTCCAATTCTGTTTAAAAATATATTTATACAATTATTAAGTTAAGCTAAAATTTCAGGAGAAGAGAAGATTGTTGCTCAGCACCACCGGTCCGCTACTGAGAATAGGTACACCCACACGCGTACGGCTCAGCCACACCAACCAGCGCCAGAAAAATAACAATTCCGCCAGAGCGGCGAAAACAGCCAAGTTTCCAGGTTCTTTACATCTACGTTCTAAATTTCATTCCTGGTAAGGCTACTACGGCACTTGGGTAAAAACTGTTTCTAAAGCGATTTGTTTTCGTACGGATGCATCTATAGCGTTTGCCTGACGGTAATAGATCGAAAAGATAATGGGCGGGGTGAGTTTGGTCTGAGATAATTTTGCAGGCTCTTTTTTTGGATCTGTCTTTATATATGGCTGTTAGAGAGGTGAGTTCACTACCGACAATTTTGGAAGCTGTTTTCACCACTCTGTCAAGCCTGCCCCTCTGGCGCTGGCTGATGCCGCCGAACCATACACATATTGAGAATGTAAGAATACTCTCAATAGCAGAACGATAGAACTGAACAAGAATTTCTCTCCTCAGCCCGAACTTCTTTAGTTGGCGCAGGAAGAATAGTCTTTGTTGGGCCTTTTTGACGACAGCGTCTGTGTTGTTTTCCCAAGCTAAATCACTTACCTAGAAATTTAAAACAGTCCACCCTTCCGATAGAGTCGCCGTTAACAATAAGCAAGTGGGTTTTTTTTCTTCCTAAAATCTACGATCATTTCTCGAGTTTTGGGCGCATTCAGTTGTAGGTTGTTAGTGTCACACCACGACACCAGGCTGCTAACTTCATGGCGGTATTCAGACTCACCTGAGTCCGACACCAGCCCTACTAATGTAGTGTCATCTGCAAACTTTAGCAATGGTACAGAAGAGTGATGTGAAACACAGTCATTTGTAAACAGAGAATATAACAATGGGGAAAGGACACATCCCTGAGGAGTCCCCGTGTTCATGATAATAGTACTGGATACTATACTGTTCATCTTAACAACCTGTGATCGCTGTAGTAAAAAGTCCAGAAGCCAGTAACACATTGATGGGTCAAGTGACAGCAACTGAAGTTTGTCGTACAGGTGCTGAGGGATGACCGTATTGAAGGCAGAACTGTAGTCAACGAAGAGGATGCGTGCATATGTATTCGGATAATCCAAGTGCTGCTTCACAAAATGCAGGGTCAATGCAACAGCATCATCGGTGCATCTGTTCTCCCTGTACGCGAACTGCAGTGAATCCATGCTGGAGTTGGTGACCGACTTCAGATATCTCAGTACCAATCGCTCAAACACCTTCATCACCACTGACGTCAGAGCCACGGGGCAGAAGTCATTCAGCGCGGTCGCGTTCGGCTTCTTCGGTACCGGAATTATGCTTGCTGCCTTAAAACAGACTGGAACAATGTGCAGATTGAGAGAGTCGTTAAATAAGTCTGTAAATACAGTTGCTAATTCATTAGCGCATTATTTCAAAGTTGATGTGGAAACGTTGTCCGGACCAGCTGCTTTCCTGCTGCTCTGTTGCTTGAGTAGCTTCCTCACCTCGTGCTCTTGAAAAGTGAAGGGTGGAGGGGGTGACACAGCAGGGTCTGGGAGGCTGACGGATGTAGGCGTCAAATTCTGGCGGTCGAAACGGGCGTAAAAGTGGTTAAAGTTGTCAGGTGTTGCTGATTCAAAGCCAGGGATTGAATGCTTTTGCTTGTAGCCAGTAATGCACTGGAGTCCTTGCCAAACAGAGCGAGTATCGTTTGAAAGGAACTGGCCTTCGAGTTTGCGCCTGATGTCGGTTATCGCTTTTTCGACACCGTACTTGGCTTTTTTGTACAGTGCACGGTCGCCAATCTTGAAGGCTTCCTCCTTCTGTTTCAGTTTATTTTTCTGATTTTTGGTGAACCACGGCTTATCGTTGCCGAACACTTTCACACTCTTTTGGGGAATACACAGATCCTGGCAGACGTCTATGTATGATGTCACAGTATCTGCATATTCATGAATGTCGTTAGACGCGTATCTAAAAGAGTCCCAGTCCGTACATGCTAGACATCCTTGAAGACGCAGGATGGACTCGTCGTCCCAGTGCTTGATATTTCGAACGCAAGGCTTCACTCGTTTCAGTTTCTGGCGATATGAGGGCAGGAGGTATAGCATGGCGTGGTCGGAGAAACCAAGGGGCGCGCGTGGAACCGCGTGGTATGCCTCTCTGATGGTGCTGTAACAGAGGTCCAATGTTTTCCCCTCTCTCGTGGCACACGTTACCTGCCGTTTGTACTTCGGAAGTTCTTTAGATAGTGTGGTGTGGTTGAAATCACCAAGAATGAGCACAAGTGAGTCCGGGTTTGAATTTTCCACGGTGGTGATCTGATCAGCGAGTGCGCCGATCGCAGTGGTAGCGTTGGCTTGGGGTGGAATGTACACTCCCACCATGACAACGGAGGTAAATTCTCGCGTGAAAGAAGAACGGCTTGCATTTTATTATTATAAGAGTCTCAAGTTCAGGGAAGCAAGTTGTTGACAAAATTGATGAGTCGTTGCACCATCGTTGATTTATCACGAAACACACTCCTCCACCTTTAGATTTGCCTGATAGTTCAGGCGAGCGGTCGGCTCTATGAAGTGTGTACCCAGAATGAAGGACAGCTGAGTCTGGGGTCGAGGGGTCAACCCAGGTTTCTGTGAAGCAGTACACAGAACAGTCACTAACATCACGCATAGTCTTCATCAGGTAGGACAGTTCATCATGTTTGTTTTTCAGAGATCTTATATTTGATAGAAATATTGCAGGGAGAGGAGGGCGTTGTGTCCGTGTCCTGAATCGTGTCAACACGCCGGCACGTTTGCCTCGCTTGCACCGGCCATGAGAGGTGGGGCGTGTATTGTTGTTGTTGTTGTTCGCGCGTCTGGTGCCGCGCTGATCAGTAGTGCGTGTCGGGTGTGTCTCATTGTTCTCACACAGTGAAATTTCAGTACAAGCAGGAATGTGGGTATCGACTTACTGTCAGAATGTTCACGTATGCGTAGTAAAGCGTCTCTGTCATACATTTGTAAACACACAACTCTCTCCGTTAAAATACAACATAAAATAGGCACGAAATAGTAAGAGCCAACGCCTTGTCGCCATACACCGGTGCCATCTTGTTTTCGTTACTCTATTGGAGGGGAACCACCTGGCAAAGGATATTGCAAGATAGGCAGATGTGGAAGCAGCATGCTTCGCCTAACCACGGGACACTAACCTGTCGAGAAATTCAACAGTTCCATTCTTCTCTGCCCTCATCAGACAAATGACACACAGTTGCGTTGGTCTGCGCTAAACATGCCCATTATTTCTTCGGCATCCATGTTGTGACACTTGGCAGACTTTGTTTCATTTCGCAATTGATCAGAGATGTGCCAGTCATCTGTAAAGTACACCTTGTACTAACGCTCAAGCACACCGATGGTTACGATGAGACAAGCTTTCATCATGACAGGGAACAAGGCATCATCCTTGAGTGGTTTCTGCAAGGCAATGAGAGTTGGCTCTTCATCCAGATATTTTCCAAAGAAATCAGTTCTGCTGGATAGTATTTCATCTGGTGTCTCTGTGAGGTCTTTCAGAGTTTGGACGACTTTTTTTTATCATTGCGATTCCGTCAACGTGGTCAGTCTAGTTTGCTAGTCTGCGTCATCCAGGGGAAGGAATTTGCCTAATAGGCGCAGCACCTGCATCTGAACCTGTTCCTGTGTGGATAAAACATCTGCAAATAAACTGGCCCGCAGTCCACCACAATCTGTTCCTTGTTCCAGATATTTCTTGAAAAAGGAAAAGTGCTGAACAAACACCCCACATATGTGAAACAATATGTGGAGGCGATTACCCCTGTAATGGGGAAGGAGTCCACAGAGCAGTTTCTCGTTATCCAGGAATGTCTTGAAACCCTGGGGATCCCCCTTGCCATCCTTAAAACGAAGCTTGTTCATCTGAACAGTAATCTTTGATGCATAACAATCATTCCCGCACCCTTGACCCTGTTACGTAACAGTTCGTACTAGCTTCTTAACTTCAGCCTGTCAACTTCTGATGTAGGTTCCACGGAAGTAGACAGGATCATATTTAGCTTCTCGACAGTCATGGCACGGCTACACTCAAAGGAGCAAAGGAAAAGAAACAGCACATGTCCATTCAGAACATCACATACTGTGCCGGGCAAGGATGAAAATTGTTCAAAAAGATGTTGCTTCGCCATTCGTGGCTTGAAATAAAAACATTGCAAGAGAACAGAATGACTTCAATGAAACCTGGCAAAAATATACTTTAATTTATTATTTTAATATTCACATTGTCCCACCGCATACACGCAACACCACCCACTACTTGCGACCGGCCAAGCTTGTCTTGTATAGCCACTAGGCTAATACATAGCGTTTATTTTGAACATCTGTCTACAGTTGTATTGTGAAGCATTATAAACATATCAATTGTGCGACTACATTACATTGGTGCGCACACTTGTACACGCCTTACAATCAGACCCGTACTTCAGTAAGGTTCATTTTGGAATTAACAAAATATTTTGCCAGACGTTACTCTGTGAACTGGAGCCGCCTGTAACTGAGATCAGTTGACTCAGACGCGTATTTGCCTCTACACTCAGTATGTACGAATCGAGATCGTCAAACTCTGCATTCATCTGAGCAGCTAGTTCTTCGGGACTTGGACCTTACAAAGAAAGGTATAAGTTTTCAAGTAAATGTTTCGATTGAAGCATTAACCAGCTTCTTAAATAGATGTTGATGATAATTTCAAGACAACTGCATTTTTACAAACGTGCATAGACACAACAGAATATATTAGTTTAGGCAGATAGCAGAGTGAACTAAGCCAATGTATGAAAACAAATAAAATGTGTTTGAGCCTCTAACAGTTGAGCCTCCAAAAGTTTCCAGTGAGTCATAATCAGGTTTGTTGTGATTTGTGAGAATAGTCCTTGTATTAATTTCCTATCACATTTTTTCACGTCATTCATGTCCTCCAGAGACAAAAATGTAGCACACAGAGAATGTATGTTACTAGAATTGCATAATTAAAACGTTGTTATCATTGGAAACAATGTGCTATAAAATATTAGTAATAAGTTATCCTTGATATTGTCCCATTACAATTTTCACCATGACAGTATAAGAAATTATTGACTAACAATAACAGTTTAAACACCTTTAGACAGGCCAAAATTCAATCTCATGTGTCATATGCAGCTCGTAAATGTTAACACTTACCCCGTTTTTATACTTTTATGTTCGCTTTCTTGTTGGGTTTTTTCTCAATTGCCTTGTCAAACATTCTATTCTATGCATACAGTACACAATGACGCATGAACAAGTTATGCACAATTAATCCACATTTAATAACACGGAATGTATAACAGCAAAACAAATTATGTAATAAAGCGTTAAATAAGTAATGTCTCGTTTGAGATATAATCTATTTGAAATAAATTAGTAACTTCTATTGCTGTAATAGTCACACCCGTAAAGTAGACTTATAATGTACCACGTTTAGTCTTATTACAAACTGCTTAGCCTAGTAGCCTCTACACGTAGTGTATAATGGGACTAACCCAAATACCGTTAGGAAACAACAAGTATGTCGTCAACAACAGAAGCAGGCAACGCATCCCTGTTTACACTGCGGCAGCAGTTGGCCACACCCGGGAGTACAACAACACAGCCTGCTCATCTGGAGTGATAGTAATTAACAAAGTCGTAATGTGACTATTAGTTGTCGCACTAATTAGTGATTACACACATAACATCGGACTTACAGACATCGTCTGTATGATGGACGTTACTATAATCGATAGTAATCAACTTTGGAACGAATGTAGTTTTCTTATATACTTCTTAGCCTAGCAGTCTCAACCCGTAATGTGTATTGGGACTAAGCCAACTACCGTTAGGGTATATAACTCGTAGTGCCACGCCCACGTAGTTAGTGAGTAATTGAGATAGCCACAGTACGTATATCCACTGCAGCCTACAAAATCATCTATGCCTTTGTCATAAAACAGATATCATTATAAACACGTATCACGTTATTAAGCAAATGTACCTCGACCGTCACACAAGCTTCAGACATATTGGCCAATTTCATTACTGTGACTACCCATATTTCCTTTATATTAATACTTGTCATATACAGAACTGAAATATATTATTAATAATGCATAAATCATTTTCATTCAGCTATGTATATTGGCCTCGTGAAGCGTGAACCTGTACATACTACAGAAGACACAGGGGGAACTACTTGATGTGCAATGGATGGAGTCCACTGTCGAAATGCGTGCATTGTAAAATACTGCCACATATGGACAATGCAACCTGCATCCTTTCCATAAATGATGACACGTACCAAATTACAATCAACAATGAAATCGTCCCGTTGCATCAATGGGGATTTCCTGTGACCATCACTGCAAACGTAATTTGTGCTCTGTCTACTTTCCTTTCTCTAATTCACCTTTGTGAAGGAGTGAAGATCGGCAATGAAAAGATACGTCTTACCAAATCAACAAGTATACAAATTCGCAATGGTCAGCAATATTTGAAACGCATCCTGTGTGCTGTCATACGGCCAATTATGAATTACACGACATGTTGCTGCAATCGAGTTCGTGCGAAGATCACAGCTGACACCGCACAGGTGAGTGATACGATAAATATTCTTATATACATGCATGCTACTTACAATTAAAATTGAAATTATTTGTGTTTTACCTCACGTAATTTTGCCTCCACCAGTAACGTTACTTTTGAAACATCGATGTTCATTTGTCACAATTATGTGTAGCATTTTGTTATTTATTGAATTATTTAAAACTACTGTCACACACACCAACACTGGGCCCCAATAAATTTCGCTAATAATTACTGACACTGCACGAAATACATGATCGTTACAATAAATGAAACATTGTTCCAAGGTTTCCTGCCTGACGTGTTCACGTGGATGCAGCGAACAGCGACCGAACAGCTCGTGCCTGAGTCAGGCCGACATGGTGGGCTAATCTTTGACGAAATGTCCATACAGAGAGATATCCAGCTGGATTCACGCGACGGTCACAGTAGACTGTCAGGTACGGTCGACCTGGGTGGACATGGCAACGACTTTGACAAGTTTATCGGTGTAGACGAGTCTAAAGGCAAGAATAATAACAGTGTGTTAGCTTCTCATTTTCTACAAATGGAATTCTTAGGGTTCTCTGGTTTCATGTTCCCCTTTGCTCATTTCCCTACAGTGGGTGTACAAGCACACCATCTGGTGTTGTTGTTTTGGCAGGCAGTTAGCATGCTACATGAGTATGGCTTCTATGTCCATTTCTGTTTGTTTGATGGTGCAAGCGCAAACCGGTCATTCCTTAAATTGCTATTCCATCCACAGAAACCACTGGAAACCGACATGGTAATTGACGATTTACACATTTTTGGCGAAAAAATTATTTTGGGATTGGACGTCAAACACGTCATAAAACGTTTGCGCAATAACATATACAACAGTGGGACAACGTCATTGTGCACCAGATACCTACACTGGTAAGGATTTCCTATCATTTGGGACCACTGGCGCTGTGCTTTCAATTGGGATATAACGTGTAATCCAGAAATGACCCGTCTTCACCATAAGTTAACCAAAGAACATATTTATCTGACCTCTGTTTCTAAAATGAGAAACCACTTGGTCTTGGCTGAGGAATGCCTTAACCGCGCCATGTGGTCCCTGATGAAGAGCTATTCTGAGAATCTAGGCAAAGAACGCAGAAAAGAACTAACCGGAACCTTACGATTTCTTGCAATTACCAGTGATTTAATCTGTTTTGTTAATAACGACGCTCCCATTCTTCATTTAGGCGACTCCAGATTTTCTGTTCTTGAAATAACAATTTCTTTTTTTCTAACTGGGAAAAGGACATTCTTGCCAGGGCGACATCGACACTGCTATAAAAAATAGTTACTTAATGTCCCATGAAACCAGAGAAGATATTCTCTTCAGTGTCACTAGTTTGCGAGAAATCATGAAGAAAAGAATAACATCCGATAGTTCCGTTATGGCATATCGTTTAAAGAGTGACATTGTTGAAAATTTCTTCTCTCAGCAACGATCACAAAAACATGGTGCGAACACTAATCCAACATATTTGGAGAATTCTAAAGGAGTTAATTCAGTGTTACTCGGGAGAGGTTCAAGTAAAAGATCAAACAAATCCAATGCTGCCACCAACCATTACACAGACGAGTCAAAGAAACGTAAACGTCCATGTACGAATCTGTTAACACCTATGTGTTTGTTTTCTGAGAACGTACCTTCTAATCACTATTACTGGCAGAACATTTCGGGCAGATGAACGGCAGCGCTGCATCTGATGAATGCTTCTCCCACATCTGTGCAGACATGTTGGTGCACGAACAGTGTAGTCACCTCTCACATAGGCTGCATTGAACCCACCTTTGCACTGTGTAATAGTGATAATAATTACCACAAGCGATTATACACACACAGGTGTGTGTGTGTGTGTGTGTGTGTGTGTGTGTGTGTGTGTGTGTGTGTGTGTGTGTGTGTGTGTGTGTGTGTGTGTGTGTATATATATATATATATATATTATATGTGTGAGTGTGCGTGTGTGTGGTGTGTGTGTGCGTGCATGCGTGCGCGCGTGCGTGATTTGCGTGTGCCAACAGTGGCTGTGAGTGTGTCTTGAAGAATAACAGATATATAATGTAGGAGTATTTACATTTGTTGTAGCGCCCTCCGCACATGCTGCATGTGTTGTCCATCTTTTTTTGCTTTTTAGGCTCGCTCTCTTTGCCACATGTCCTTTTCGCCTTCGCTATTTCAACTCGGTGTGCTGATGTTTTTTGGATCGCATCTTGTGAACAAGTGATTTCCTAAACTGGTTATTGCTGAACGCTAAATAGCGATTTACACAGTCGTTGTAAAGAATATAAATGATATTAATGTCATCATCTGTGGCAAAACACTTTGTCAATTGTTGTTGTATTTAGTGTCGGATAATATATGGGATTTCACAACGTTGAGGACACTGGCTCCGTGTTTAGTGAGAGCATGTGGCCCTTGCAAATGACACACGGAATTGTGCAACAGTTCGAAGAATGACAGTACTTCATCGCTTATGTTCACTAGTGATCGGTTGATGTTCTGTTTGGTGTCTGTCACAGTGAGTGATGATGGAATTGCGGTTGTATTTTTAATTTCACATTCACTTCGTAATAACTTACACAGCAAGTGTAATTTTGATTTCTCCTCACTGTACAAGTCCATCCTCCTGTACATGTGCCTCCGTAGCCGGGTGACAGTGGCATGCTTCGACATGGCGACACAGCGCCCACCTAAATATCGTAATTGCCCAACATTTGCCTCTGTCATGGTGTGCTGTGCAGGAGATGGTGTAGGTACTTGGTAGGTCAGGTAGTGAGCTCTCAGCAAGGACGTAGGCGCGAACCTCGTTCAAGACATACGCCGCTGCCGCATGCTGATGTTGCGTCCTGTTGGGGCCACATAGTGTCTTCATGTGCGTCGCCACACACACCTTAACACGAAATTTTTCGTTACTTTTATGTTGTCATGAAAATGACAGGCAACCGACGTAACGTCTACATTTTCATCATATAAATTGTATTAAGCGTACTTTGTATGAATAAATATTAACACGCAGTGTGCTTGGAGCATTATGCATGCATAGTAATCAACATTTCTTAAATATTCCGTTATGGGAAATAGTCTACCAACATTCATAAACAATGCTGTGAGAATAACCGAAGTAATTTTCTTAGATGCAAATACTTACTCATATTGTAACATTCATGCGTCACTTACCTTGAAAAAAATCATTGCATGACCTCATGAATTCGGTCCGGTGCTTTGTTTCAATTTTGCTTTTGGATGCGAGTATTTTACGAAAATGTGTGAAATGCGTGTACACAATGTGTGTGTACGTGTAGAGTTTCTATTTATAAAATTGAAAAAATGCTGCATGCCGTTGTTGTTGGTTGTGAATGCATGTAGGCATTTCTTCGGTAATTGCATGTAAAATGTGTTGCACCAACGCAGAATGGCCACTCTTCGAGAATGTCATCGGTAATAAATAAACAGGCAGTTTTCGTTGCATGTATGATAACATCATAAGTGATTCAGTAACTTCTTAAGCGATTATGAACACTATTCTTTATGAACTTTAAAACACAAAAAAGGAAACATGTTTGCAGTACTTGTTGCATTTGAAAAATACGTTAAGCATGTATACGTATGCATGTGTAGTGCAGCAGGGCTGGGGCCAGTTTCATGTAGCCTACTTAGCGGCTACGAACGTTTATTTAGTGCTAAGAAGGTTACCATAGACAATGTTGCGTTTCATGTCCCCTACTTAGACTACGCAGGATAAAAGAGCATAACTTTTACAACAATTCAAATGTATGCATCCACGCAAATCCTTACCTTTATTGCTTGGGTCGGGGTTCCATTTTCTACACCCACACATATTTCTTACTGATTTAAACTACCCACACCGTATATGTGATTGTATTTAAAGATAACACAAAGTTTTAGCTGACGAAACTACACATTAAATATTCACAAACATATAAAGTACCGGTATCTGTGGAGATGTAGATTTGGTCGTCTTCTTTCATACTTGGCAATCTGTCATGGTTGTGCAGGTCGACGTCCTGGCTGTTGCTATATAAATGGACGGCTGCACCTACAGGCCGTGACAAGTCAGCCATTTCACTTGCTGTGGCGTCACTAACCCGTTCGAATGAAATTTCCCAAAATAAATACTTTATTTACAAATTCAACATTATGCCACTAGTATGTTTATATGCATTATTCCATAAATAAAAGAAACAAACACATACCACAAAAGACATTACATTGGTTATCTTACACTTAATCAGCAATAATTATTAATGAGTGCACCCAATGCTACCAGAAAGGATATATTTTGAAAAATTCAGATGCATGAAAAAAATACAGGAATACACACGCAGTACAAGTGTCTACGTAGCAGTATTGTTAACAAATATTGGCACACATTTGCCAGAAACAACAGTCAACTAAAGCAAAGCGCTCACGTTCCCTGTCGACACTTCGCGAATAGCGTTGATGAAATGTGCACAACTTTGTCGTTTTACTGTAGAAATGTTGCAGTGGTGCATAAATTGCATGAATTCAGATGACAGTGCATATTCCCCCGCATCACCGTGCCCCATGTCTGGCAGTAGGGGCAACTGAAAGAAATCGCCACACGCAATCACTTGGAGTCCCCCAAATCCGGTGTTGTTGCCGCGGATGTTTCGGCAAACACCTTCTATTTGATTAAACAGATGGAGACTAACCTGTGAACACATAATTTTGACGTGAAGTAATAATACTTTAATACTGCATATAAGCCCAGTTTCATACCAGTTTGTGCGTGTGTGCATGCATGCATGCTTCAGTGCACGAGTGCTTGCATGCTTTAGCATACAGGAAGTTTCACGTAAAAATTAATCAATGAATGCACACCTGTACTCCTGCCCATTTGTGGAGTGTCATCCGAGATTCAAATTGCGTAGCCGCAATTCCCGTCGATGCTGTCATCGCTACGATTTTATTTTCTTTCATTAAAGATGTACATATGGTTTTTAGTAACGATGTTTTTCCACAACCGGCCTGGCCTGTAATCAAGACATTCACATTGTGTCCTGTGCCGCATCACTGCATACAGTTAAACTATATGTACGAATGAACAATAATGTTACAATGATTATCATAAACTACTCTATAGAATATTAAATGTATGGATACAAGTACTCGGCTATATAAAATAATGACGATGAGGTAAAAAAAATTCGTAATCAACAAATGAAGAATAGAAGAGCTGAAGGAAAATATGCTTGAAAGAACGTATACTGGTGAGAATGATAGCATCCAAATATCATGAAAGACGGCAACGCAAATGCCGTTTGTTTTATGCGATCTGATCTACTGTGCTATGATGCGTGCACATTGCCTAATTTACTGTTTCATGCACAATACATTTCATTATTTCACAATTGCATTTCTAAACGTTTACATATATCACTCACCAATACACTATTCCTTCCATGGTCACAATAAGCAGCGGTCGAAAAAACACGTCCTTAACCGCCTGGTTTTTCGTTCTGGCAGCGTTGTAGCGCTTACATTTTTCCGGCGTTAGAAACGTTCCGGTTGACGTTCCTGCGCATGCGCCATATATGTAAAATCATCAATGAGCAGCGAAATGACAAAACATTTATAGTATAAATATTATGTTCGTTAGGATGTATATAACCTCTCAGCAAAGTTATTTATCGCAGATTAACACGAGGCAAACAAGTTTTGAGGCATATGTTGATAGCAACCATAAATCACGTGACTCTAGTGCGCCATAATCCGTGACAGTGAATTATAAAAAAGGTAATATTTTATTGCATTGAACCAGGAAAGTTAACGAACAGCTCGTGGCATTTATACCGAAAATGCTTTGTTGTTTCGCTGGACATTGATGATTTTACATTTATTGCGCATGCGCAGAAACGTCAACCGGAACGTTTTTAACGACCGGAAAAAAGTAAGCGCGACCGCGTCTCAGCGCACGCGACAGCATTTACGTAGGCGGCGAATATTTGCGAAGTCTGCTGGTGTCGCCAAAAAAGTCGCGCGAGGTCACGGGTTCACATCCGGATTTTCTACCACTTCGTCCGTAATTGTGTGTGCAGTTGTTAAAAGTTTTTTTTTTTGTAAACAAATATGAGTTCATAACTGTAACTAAAATTAGCCGCTGTTACGACATCGATTGGACACTTTATTTGTGATCATGATACACGCGGTCTGCATTACAACGGATCAGTTTTGATGTTAGAAGGTGAGCGACTGGCTTGCGATGGACGCCAGTGTTTCACACATTTCTATTATATTATATGGATAGGACCTAGTATACTCGTAAACGACTCGAGCGCACATGCATTGCACGGTCCTACCATCGACGATTCCGGAAATAGGCAAACTACTGTCTAGAGTTTCAGTGATCACAGTATGAGATTAAAGACAGTTCTTCGTGTCCACTTACCTTTGAAGAGTGAATTGTGAATTTTTTTTGAATATGTTACACTTATAAGTTTCATATTTTGACAAAGTACTTGTAAGGGAGCGGCCGTTATTTATCGGTTGTGCAGGAGGAAATTGGTGCGGTCACACAGAAACACACAATTCTGATATTACGCTAACCCCACATCCATTATTAATGTTATTACTACCTATCATATTTTTATATAAGAATTCTTGTTAAAAAATGTAAAACTGATAAACCATACTACAGGTTTGATTGTACCTGATTCCACACCTTAAGGCCTATAATACTAATTCTACTATAATTTATTTTGTAATTAATGCTAGTCACAATCATAATACTAATTCTACTATAATTTATTTTGTAATTAATATTTATGTTGCATGTATTATGATTGTGACTATCACATACTCTCTCAAAGTAACTTAACATATATGATCTGTAAGCAATTTGTTGTTAACTTAAACATAAACACCTACTGTTTAAATCAGTCATATTGTATACACACAGTTTTAAAATAACTAATGATAGGTCTTGCTTGTGACAAGTACACTTCATGTTTACATATAGTTATTGGTTTTTTCTGTAACATATATAACGGTGGTATCTTGTTCTCATGTGTATTTCCCCACAATTCATAGCAGTAATTAAGCAAATTTTAGGCATGATGAGTACAGAATATATAATACATGAATATTTTACAGGTGGTTGACTCTATTGATAATGAACACATTATTAGCCAGTTTACTTTTGACCTTCTTACTATGATCATTCCAACCTAACTGACAGAATACTCTGTAGTATAAAGGTTTCGATATTATTTCCATTAATCCAAATTGTGAGATTGGTGCCATCAGCAAATATTATACGTGTCATAGCAGTTGATACTCTATACATGTCATAAAATATAGGCTAAATAAAGTTGGACCAAGTATGGAACCTTGTGGTACACCACATGTTATATTTTGGTAAGTTGAATTTGTGTCATTCATAGATACATACTGTTTTCTGGTGTTCAGTTGGCTATGTAACCAAGTTTATACTACAATTCTAATGCATGATGTTCTAGTTTCTGTAACAAAATGTTGTTGTCAACAGTGTTAAATGCCTTATTTTTAAATATGTAAACACTGAATTTGAGGATCATGAGTTATGCATTGCTGTTGTTAATCCCTCAACCATTTCTAATATTGCTATTATAGTTGAGTGTTTCTTTTCTAAACCAATACTGCCCATTGTACAGTTATTAACATTCAAGGAATACTAATGAATATACTTGCTAGTATTTTCGAGAACTGAGGTAAAACAGACACTGGCTCGTAGTTTAGAGAGAATTCTTTTGCATCATACATTTTTTTAATATGGAGATTACCCATACAATTTTTACGTTACCCGAAAAATCTGTAATTGTTTGTTGAATATGTGTTTCAGATATTTTAGAATATTGGCATATGGCATTACCATCTTAATTAGGTATACATCAATACCATCATGATCTTTTTTACATTTAGCAATGTTTACTAAGGCCAAAATATCTTAACAGTAACATGTTTAAGGATCCTTCTATCATTTCATGTAATGGTTTAAATTATTGGGGCATTTAGGAAAAAAAATTATTAAAACATTTGCAATATTCTTTCTGCCACTGATTATTTGTTTCTGTTTAAAAGGAGTATAATTATATTTATATTCTTATTCTTTTTAATAATTAGAGCATTTAAAATTGTCCTTCGTTCATGTTGTTCTTGTTTATTTCGAGGTCAGAATAGTGCATATGTCCCATCGGTATGGCTAAATGTCCACGACTGTACTTCATTACTCGTCCAACGGACAACACACAATTTTTGGGAAATTTCGTCTGGCAATTGGCCGTGAGCTTATTCGCCAAGCAGTAAACGAATGGTCCCATCACCGAAAAACTGCCACCAAAACATAATTATTGCAACACTGTATCGTACTGTCGTCGTCTGCCGTTTAAGTTTGCAAAATTATTTAATGTTCAGTAAACACTGCCGTTTTAGGCATAACGCAGTGTTTGTCAAAGTCATTCTTGGTACGCCATATCTTCAAAATAGATCGACAACAGTGTCGCTTACGAGGTGTTGTCAACACCTCGTAAGCGACTCGGACGCTGACATCGGACTGCACTTCTTGTCAAAAACGGCGAACTTTGACAACGAAATCGACCAATTTCTACGTGAGCTGCCATCTTTGTTTGTCCGAGTAGAGCGTTGGGCATGGTCTTGACTCTTGAGCATACTCAGCTTTTTTCACGGATTTAGCAGTATTTCCCCAAATATAAAATGAAATATAATGCTTGGGTGATAGCAATTAGTCGATCTGAGGCAGACGGAAAATTACAGAACTGTCAGTAGCCAACACTGATAACAGGTCTTACAGGGTGGTGTAAGCCGGCTCGTTTGAAGACGACGCATTATAAATTGAAAACATTATTTGTGACGGATGCAATCTTGTGAGAATTTCCAATCAACAGTACGGCTTTTATTTCATGTAATCTGTCAAATTATACTTGTGCCTGCGAAGGGAGGGGGCGCATCGCATCCAGAATATTCAGAGAGGGGCAAAATTCGTGGTATTTAATTACTTAGATCTTATGTTCTAGCTTGGGCTTGGCTTATGTTAATTTGTTTCCACAGCATTTAACACATATGTAAAAGAGTTAGAATAAGACTTCGTTACAGAAATTTTTATCAGGTCCTGTTTTGTACCTGGCATGTTGCCCTCGAGGGCCTCGATAGTACAAAATGTATTATATATCATTGTGTTATATATTATTATTATTACGCATATACATTTATACCTATATAAAATAATATAAGGTAATATGCAAGGCAATTTGTAAATTGTCATCAGTTGGAAACCAGAATTGCCAACAATTGTCTAGTTGTATTTTCTTTCAATAAATGTTTGTTTTATTGAAACACTCAAACATTAATTGAAGTTGTATCTATAGTTATAGTTTATTGCTCGCAGTACACTGTAGGCTCAACCCTTCGTAAATACAATAAAGCTGACATGACATAGGAACACATCAATATTCACAATTGATTGTCCCATCAATCCATGGAATGGTAATATATATTGACACAATGTTGCAAATGCTCTTCAAGCAAAGCAATATTCATATTTAGGTGTTTCATCTCGTCATGTATATGCTATAAGGACTGACACGAATCGTATTTGCGTGAATAAATTATGCGCTATAATCCGTGATAGTGATTTAAACAGACGTACTATTTTAATGTATTTAACGAAATTTTAAGCAACTCTTCACAATAATCACCACAGGAGAGTTAACGAACAGCCCATGGTATTTATATGATAAATGCTTTGCGTTTCGCTGCACATTGATGGGTTTACGTTTACCGCGCATGCGCAGAAACGTCACCCGGAATGTAAGCGCGACAAGCGTAACTACAGCGTTCACACTTTCTAGTCAGGCGGTCCCTTGACATCGAGTAACGGTGTAGCGCTTAAACATTTTTCCGGCGTTATAAACGTTCCGATTGTCGTTTCTGGGCATGCGCGATATGTGTAAAATCATTAATGTGCAATGAAAAGACAAAACATTTATTGTATAAATACTACGGGTTGTTCGTTAGGATGTATATAACCTCTCAGCAAAGTTATTTGTCGCAAATTAACACGAGGCAAACAAGTTTTGAGGCATATTTTGATAGCAAGCGTAAATCACGTGACAATAGTGCGCCATAATCTGACATTGATTTATTAAAAAAAACGTAATGTTTTATTGCATTGAACGACATTTTAAGAAACCCTTCACAGTAATCATCACAGGAGAGTTCGTGCGAACAGTTCGTGGCAGTTATACCGAAAATGCTTTGTTGTTTCGCTGCACATTGATGATTTTACATTTATTGCGCATGCGCAGAAACGTCAACCGGAACGTTTTTAACGACCGGAAAAATGTAAGCGCGACAACGGTACTTACTGGCAGTGTGTCTGTCCTTCGGCTTCGTGTATCGACCAGTTGTTCTCGGACTCGGGGATACTCTCGTTTCTGCGACATGTTGAACATGTTTAAGCTGTTTCTCTCTCATTTGCATTTTGATTTGTTCATGCTGTCTAGCAGTTGTAATTTATCGAGAATCAGGTCGGTGATTAATTGTAGTTTTGTTTCACAGCCTGGTCCCTCACTCCCATAACAAAGCGGTCCCTTACCATTTCGTTGGTCTGTTCTTTATATTCGCAATGTTCGGCAAGTGTCTGTAGTTTCTTGCAAATTCTTCAACGCTTTCTTTTGCTAGCTGCTGTCGGCTTTGAAATACACATCATTCGTGAATCACATTTCGTTGCGGAATAAAATACTCCGTTAACTTGTCCTCTTATTTGGTGTCTACTTCTGGCGCTACAAACGTCAATGTGCGAAAGATTATGTTTGCTTGTTGTCCCCCCCCCCATTGCATATAACAACGAGTCTCTCTGCACGTCACCCTCGTCTTTGTGGAGCTTTGTTGCGATTCGAAATCTTGCAAATCCGTCGCCAGCCATTCGTTCGGCTTGAACGAAAACGGCGTAGGAGGATTAAATCTTGCCATTCTTACTTCTCAGTTGTAGCAGCAATCACGTGCCCCGACTTATGACACCTTGTAACGTGTGTAACGTCAAATAACAGTAAGAATGACTTTATTTCAGGCAAAATACAACATGTCGATTTTGCAGTCCCACCATGGTTCGTTGTCAGCCCCGTAGAAGGAAGTCCGGGAAACTCGGTTAAAGGTGTCACACACTGAAATGTTTGTCCCGGTTAATTGAACAATTTCGTGACATATACCATTGATGAAATAAGTGGTTCCGATTAATGATATTGCTATGTTTCTGAATGTTTTTAAATGGTTTCGCAAAAATTGCACATCATGCTTGCATAAAACAGAAACTTAGTCATTACATGTATAGACTACCTAGAATTAGATAGACAAAGTGCATTCTGGTTTGCTTCAGACGTTTACTTATACTTTTATTGTCGTTCAGTTTTAGAAAGAACACTGTCTATTTTTACATCGATGTGACATGGCGCAAATGGCTGCAATAAATAACAAACCTGACATATTTTAAGGTATCGTAACAACATTATAAGAATCATAGAACACTTAGTGGCAGTAATAGCTGCAGCAGTTGTTGGTGTAGTAGTAGTAGTAGTAGTTGTTGTTGTAGTAGTAATAGTTGTTGTTGTTGTTGTTGTAGAAGTAGTTGGTGTTGTTGTTGTAGCAGCAGCAGAAGTAGTTAAAATGTGTAATACAATTGATTACTATGGTTGTTTAACAGAATAATGTAGATTTACATATAAAAATGCGAGTTATGCTAAATCAAGATTGTTGTATTTATTCACAGTTAACAGTATGGCGTGCCTACGTGGATCGCTGATGGTGTGGTTTGTGTGCTTGCTGTTATTTGAGGTAAAAACCTGAATGCAAATCACATTAGTATACACATAATATCTTATAGAATATAGATGACACAGTTTAGTGACACCAATACAAGATTTTATATTAAATACATATATAGTCAGATATTTTTTAAAGATAAATGCAGAACACATGACGTCAGTTCACCATAATCCGCGACGGTGATGTACACAACCATAACATTTCAAGTTATCGGACGAAATTGTAAGAAACTGTTCACACTAATCCCCATAGAAAAGTTAACAAACAGCCCGTGGTGTCTATACTATGAATGCATTGCAATATGTATCACATTGATGTTTTTAATGAGTCAAAGCAGAAATCGAGTGCTTTTGTTTGGTGTGAAGTTGTTATCATCTAATCAATACTGTATTTCACTAAAACAATTTATTTAACGCTTTGTTTACAAGCCTTTGATGAAATAAGTTGATTAATAAAGTTGATATGTTGCTGATTTATTATTAAAAAAGTGAAAACTGCACATAATGCTTACGTAAGGCAGAAACCGAATGGTTCAGTACACTCTAGTCATGTATTGGCATTATTCTTTTGCAGATGACGTCAACAGTTGACGCGTGCTTAACTGGTAGTCCTGTTAAGTAAGTATATTCTATATATCTAAAATAATTATAATAACATATAATAATCATGTATTAATAAAAAATAATAAAAAATAAAATACGTAACATCTTCGCTCGGTGTATTCGCATCTTTCCCTGGAAGTCTTCTGCTCTTTCTAGCTTCCGGGGTCAAGTCAACAGTTTTAACTTAGTACATATATTGATTGTTTGCTGACTTTCGCGACTTTTTACTTGAAATTTAAAACAACACAAGTACAATAGCACTCCAATCACTAAAGACAATAGGAAGATAACCAAGAGATATTGCACGCTACAATGAAATGATAAATATTCAGAAAACATAGTCATGTGCATTATACGTTATTTATTCCACGTGCCCCTGAAACGTAGTATTATGTTGCATGTGTCTGAATGTGTTGAAATGTTTCTGTTATGAATTCCACTTGCGTTTCGTTGACTTGATACTATTTTGGTTAATAACAGCATTCCCTTTCAAATATTACATATGTAAGTGTATATTTACGATATCAATAAATGTTTACTATAATGTTTTATATGTCCTTTGTGCAAGAATGACACACCATTAGCTAGCTACCATTTTGTTTTGCAGATTTCTGAATTAAAACAGCTGTGATAGCTTCATTTTGAATAAAAAAATAACTAAGTCTGAGTGGTATTATACGATAATAATCTCTCATTGTGAAGGAAATCTCACTAGCACACTATCACATTTGCTTGTCATACATGCACTGCTAAATACAAGTTTACCTTTGGTTTTGCAAATTAGGTGTCAGACCCACAGCAAAACCACTTTCATTTGGATCCGGCCCAAACGTTGCCGCAAGAACGCCATGGAATGTGTTACAATGCTTTCTTCCCAGTGATAACATAGAATACAAGATATCGTCAAATACATATTTAATTTTTGATATTACTGAACCATATGTAATTAAATTAGGTATGTATATTATGCACAACTTTTATTTCACAAAATAAACAAGGCTATCTCATATAGTATACCTTGAATGTAAACTTGGGAAAGAATAAATTCTCATTATGAAGGGAATTAGATTTATTTCCCAAAATAAATAAAGTAATCTCGTATAGTATACCTTGAATATAAACTCTGAAAACTAAATTATCTCAGTATGAAGGGAATCTAGCTAGTACAATATTAAATTTGTTTGACATGCATGCATTGCTAAATACAAACTTATGTTTGGTTTTTGCAATTTGTGTGTTAGACCCGCAGCAGAACCACTTTCGTTTGGATCTGGAGTAAACTTTGCTATAAGAACGCAATGGGGTGTGTTATAATGCTTCCTTCCCCGCGATAACGTAGAATACCGGATAACGTAAAATACACTATTTGGCATTATCGAACCATACGTGATTAAATTAGGTATCTATGTTATGCACAATTTGTATTTCACAAAGGAAACAAGGTACCCTCATATAGTATACCTTGTTTGTATACTGGAGAAAGCACGTATATGATAAAAGTGGATAACGTAGAATAGATTCTTAACGAGGACGCTGTTTTTCTGCCACTTCGATGTCCTCTGACGATCAGAAATGACGATCAGAAAAGTTTGACTATGCTCATGGGTTTTGTTTTTAGGTGACAACCCCATGTATATGTGGTAAGCAGACATACTTTCCAATCAGATAGCACTTCATTGGTACACAGTTATGATATAAATTATGCAGATAACATAAATTACGTGACTTTTGTGGACAAGTTATACATGTGTGTAAAGTAAGAAAATATATACGAATATTTTAGAGAACATCATATAAATATTGCGTATATATTCATAGAATGATCTCAAACATTTAATTAAGCAGCTAACAGTTACTGAATATTACAACTACCATCCTTTTTAATACTACCATTTGCTGTGGACAAGCCAAAATGGAATTTGTTGTGTGTTTCGTAGGCACAAACTCATATAAATTATCATACCACCATGAAAACACAACTATCCCAAGAAAGACCAAACCGAGCTTCATTTGCTTAGCTAGTTATATTCCTATTAAAGCCATACCACTGATTTTATAGACCAAACACACAATATTTGCTACTGGCGACGTTTTCGGTAGTTTCAATCATATAGCATTGACAGCGCCTGCATTCAACGAACTTATGAAGAATGGCTAAGAGGTCCGTCAATAAAACAATATACTTGTAACATACCTACAAAGCCTTTCACATATAATTACTTAATGCAAGAACTTCCCTGAGAAACAAATCTGAATGTCAACGTTAGTAACCATACTTGCACTATATACACTGTGTGCAACATATATGACTACGTGTTTCATATAATTTAAATTATGACTGACTACATGTGTGAAATATTGTAAAAGAATCAATTTTTTGTCCCTTTCAATTTTGACTTTCGCCTGACTCAGTATAAATATTGACGATGAACTGAAAATTTACATCATAAAATGGATTGTAGGCACGTAAATACCCCCAAAAAGGTATTATACATAATTCTAAGACCCGTGGTTCTGAAGTGTTTTATAACTATTGGCTGTCTTGGATGTTTGAAAATTGCCACCATTTGAGCTGTCAACTTGAGTTTGTTCTAGGACCCGATGAGTTCAAGTCAACCATATATATATATATATATATATATATATATATATATATATATATATATATATATATATATATATATATATATATATATATCTATTTCTTATATTCGCAGAGATGCGGTAAATATACGTGCAGGTCGGGAGATCTATGTGATTATAAGGCTTGTAAATGCACGCGGAGTTAGAGGATGCCGGGTATTTAATCAGTTGCGCCAGATCCGGACAGTATGTCAAGGTAAACGTGGTTTTTCTATTACCCCGATGCCTTGTAATGTTTCGTACCGCTAACATCTGACATCGTATCGCTGACATCTGTCACCGTACCGCTAACATCTGACATCGTACCGCCGACATCGATCCCACGTAACAGCAACTTCGTTCTATTACGGGCAATTTATGTTAATCGCATCATGTATTCGTTCGTAATTTAATGCACATACGTAGTAAAGATTCCTATATAAATAGTCATAAACAACAGCAGCAGCAGGTGTCTGTATTTAGGCAACTAGTGATGTTTAAATATGTGTAGAACCTAATGCGATATCAGGGAGAGGCATGCGCAGTATCGCTACTTGTAATCTCACCGAAATATCGATAGGGGTTCAATACTACTTGCATCAACAGCTGACGTGACATAAAGAAAATTCCAAACGCTACCTATCGCTTTCATGTCACATACATAGATATAAATAGAACACACCAGTAGTTCAAGATCGCTCGGCCGCTATCAGGTGACACATGATACTTTGAAGTCAACTGCCAGGCAGAAAGCCACTGCTGTCCCTGTATATACATATCACTGCACCAAGTTTTCTACATAATTATCACGTTATTTATTTACTGACATCAGTTAGCCAATGTTGTTTAATTGTGTACAATGTATTCAAACAGTTGCCTCACTAATATGCCAGCATGAAACAAATCAACAGGCTTATACTTAGTATACAGTGTCTGTGTGCAGCTTAATTAGTACTATTTAATTTGTTATTCTACCAGATCCACAATTGTTGTGGTGTTTAAAAAGTCATTTAAAAATCAACCAACTGAAGTCCGTCCTCCAAAGACATTGGTGAGAACACCCAGACCTATATAATTAATTACAATTTCACAGATTAAAAACAGATCATGCAAAGTGGGTGAGAGAATAAGGAAAACAACAACAAAACAGAGCTGCCAACGTTACTAACAACAACATTAGTAGAAAAGGTAGAAAAGTAGTAATACTAAGATATTCAAAAATTATACTGTGTCAATAGTAATAACAATGAATAAGTAAATTTAGGCAAACTACAACAAAATAGCAGGAGAGTCATAGTAACAGGTTTCCTTAAAATGACCACAGTTTCCCATTCGTGTCCCCCTAAACAGAATTAGTTTGGTCAATTCATGATGGGCCGATGGCATATTCCCATGTGCGATAACCTGAGTGTGGTTTTGGCATATGTCTGTCCTGCACTGTCAAGTATGCCCTGATGACCCGTCTTGTCAGGGCTACAAAACATTTTTCCTCGAAATGATCACTACAGAGATAGCTGCCTGATGTTGGTGTCCAGTCCTTTCTCCTAATGGCTTGGATCCACTTTGCTCGGCATTCGGGTCTTTTCTTTTTGTCTGGGAATCTGCAGACGGCAGTTCCCATTATCAATAATTATTAGTCATAAAATACTACTATATTATAATTAGGCTATTATATGAATATAAAATGTGTCACACACTACGACTATGCACAGTAACATTATTAAAAATCGGTTTGGTACATAATTCATCCAACATGTATTATTGTTGGTTAATTTGCATATGACTGTAATGTTTTAAAACTATTAATTTACTAAATTAATGGCAATGGAACATAAATATGTTCGCAAACGACTATAACCTAAGCTATAATATATTGTATAACTGAGATTCTCACCTGTGGAAAGACACTCCGGATCCTGATTTCTATCGGTTGGTCCAGTTGTACGCTACACAGGAAGTAATCATAGTTGGTACTTCACAATGACTGTTGTTACCAGCATGTCCCCAAATGGATTAATCAGTGTCAACCACCGAACTGTCCAGTGTTTGGGCTCTAAATAATTCGGGTCACATACCTTCCCCTAATGACTAAGCTGGAGGCTACAGCCTATCCCACTGGATCATTATTCACATTGCAAAGGAACCACAGTGACACATATTTAGATCCCTACCTCATCATAGTGAACCAACTCAAAACATTCAACAGCTGGCCCTGCTGGCCTACTCCAGAAAGTAACCATGAGCTGTCTTAAATAGGGGGGCACAACGACACATACCCAAGTTTAAAATGTCGTCTTAGCAGACGTTTTTACATTTATTACGTTGCTCAACGGTTCTATTCTATATATCCTGCCAGTCAGTACAGCACTTTCTGCCTGGCAAGTAGATGGCAGCCAGTGGTCCACGGCGGCTTCAGTGCAGCGGTCCTGCTTGTCACTCTAGTCTATAGGGGAAAGATTAATGATCTAACTCTGTGGTCACATATTGTATTATCTCTAAGTTGAATATAAACAATATAATGTAAACAATATATGTGTATTTAAAGCCCCTTGTTGATGCTTAATAAATAACTGCTGTAACAATCATTGTTCTGACTATAACAAATCTGATCGTGACCTATCTTTGTATAACTCATTTTGACTTTCTCTCACCAATACGTGCACATCCTACAACAACCACTGGAAGCACTAATACAGCATCATGTTCAACCATCCACGTTTACTTTGTTGTTCTGAATCCAGATCAGTAGAAGTCAAATATTATATAGAGGCATTCAGCTAACACTTCTGCACCATAGGCCGAAGCACCCGGTGTAATAAAAAGGCATATATAAATACTAATATTCAAATACACTAGCTGTCCATATTTATACAAATGAACTTTAGACGTTATTATAATATTATTTACGGAAAAGAATGTTTCATGTTAATCAAACAAGTAGCCTTTGTTGGAGGCATAACAACTCAATACAATAGATAACTTTAAACTTCCGTTTACTCTAATCCTTATATTTATATTGTTTTTCATTGACAATCTCTTTTAATACTGTAAATTGTGCAGAATTATGTGTTATTAAAATGCTGATTTGAAATAAATCCATAGCAAAGCTTTATGGTCAAAATAGTATTACCTGGTTGTATTTGTCCTTTTATGTTTTCATTTGGCAACTGTTTACCAGACATAAACTAAAGACGTGTTGGTTTACAGACACCATATATTGCGAGTAATCTTATTTATTCGCAGACTAGTTTCTAAACTTACATTATTAAGAGTAATCATGTCATTTTTTAGATAATGCATTTTCAGATTTTAAATATATCATATGCCAGTAAGCTGTACAATTATATATTGCACATAATATTTTAACTTCCTCAATATTTTAATTGGGTGATGCAAGTGTCAAAAATTATAATGAAATTAAAGGTGATCTTATAGTATGCAAAATATACATAATAACACACATATATAATATAATATATATATATATATATATATATATATATATATATATAAAGCTGTCTATGTGATACAGTTTGTTTAAGAAATATCATCATACAAAATACTAACACAGAAACGATTTAAGTGACTTGTCTTATTACCACTTTGTTTTCAGACGCTTGGTTCAGTTGTGTGATGACCAGCGTTTTTCATATGAACACACATAAACACACACACAACAACACACACAACACACAACACACACACACACACACACACACACACACACCACACACACCACACACACACACACACACACACACACACACACACACACACACACACCACACACACACACACACACACACACACACACACACACACACACACACACACACACACACACACACACACACACACACATTGTTTCAATAGTATTATTGTAATCAGTGGCTACTTGACAACATATACAGCAAATATTAATTATATAATATAATATATATATATATATAATAATTATATTAATATATATATATATATATATATATATATATATATATATATATATATATATATATAATGTAGCCCGTACACCATACAGTGCCACTGACCTACAATAATATGGAAACAATATTGGTACAATCGACATGTTCAACACATAATTAAAACAATAATATTTCAAAATAAGCAGCTACTTCTGTACAAACAAGATATCATCTATGAAACGGTTGGTATGACATTTGGTTTCAGAAATGGCATCTTTTAGCACTCTGCATGTGATTACGTTTGAAGTCGGATACGGCAATATCCAGCAAAAGGCGCATCTACGAAACGAACAGAGTTACGTTATATTTTAAAAAGTTATTATTTCTCCAACTGGAAACATGTTATGTGTGTCATATTAAAAGATGGCCACTAACGTTGGTTATGTTCGTTTATTACAATGGTGATATGTCTGAATCCGAATCTGAATGGGGTACGTCGTAAGGAGCCAATACTGGCTATTATATACGACGAGCGGTTTGTGCGCATGTTATTGAGTGTTTGAAACGCAGATCAATAGGCTGAAATCAGTTATGGATTTAGCCTTGACCTGCGGCTCGGTTAAGTTGGTTCCAGTCAACTATTGTTTTTACAAAAAGATGTAGATTGTTGCCAACAGTATTCACTATCAACGATAAACGATGCATGCTATCGCAGATACTGTTGGTATATAAATATTAACAAACATGCGCATAGACCAAACTTACACTGTCATGCACAAACATACAAACACACTACCATACTAACACTGGTATTATATATTAACTAAATACGCCCCACACTGTGGAAGGCCTCGGAAACGACGAAGACGTCAGCGACGCCGGAGGTGCGATCGCAACCCAAATCGGATGTGCAGATACGGCCGCACTTGGCGTAGACTATTGCATAAGTAGAATGTTGAGTCCTCTGCTTGAGGGATTGGCGATTATGCGTATATGGAACTGATCAAAGCGTTCAGTTCTTTCTGAATAGCGTCCATGTATCGCAGCTATACAACAAAGATGTCAGAAGAATAGCTCTGTCGTCTGTCACTTTTGTTTTCACCGAGAAGCTGCCTTTGTCCCATACCCGTTTCCACAGTCAACAAACGAGGCACCAACTTTGGCGAACCTTAATTGATACCTAGCTCTCTGTCCATGCTGCATATTGAAATCAGGCAACGCCCGATGTAGTTAATACTGTTGAAACTGTTCGACTTGATTCGCTAAATTGCAATGGGCGGTTCGGAGGGAGGAGACCGGGTGCACGTTGAAGCATTTAGTCTTCCGAAGGCTGATGATCAGGCCGAAGGTTCCTGCAACTTCTGCAAGCCAGTTGGTAATGTCTTGCAAGTATAGTTTATTGTATGCAGCTAGAGCACAATCTTCAGCAAAAAGGAAGTCCCCGCGAGCGCCTCGAGGACTTTGTGTCTGTATTTCAGGCACATCAGATCAAAGAAGCGACCATCGTGTCGATAACGGATGATAGTTATTTAACCATATTTGAACCTGCGACTGCGCCTGCCACGGTGCCATTTACCACCACCCGAGCCATAATGCCATCGTGAATGGACCTGATGATGCTGATGATGTTTGGTGGGCATCCGAGTTTAGATAGGATGATCCGCATGCCTTACCGGTTGGTGGTATCAAATTATTTGGTCAGGTCCATTGCGGTTCCGGTTCTGTTGACGACATTTTTATTGTAAATGGCGAACTGCAAAGTCCATGTCCACTGTCCCTGGGTCTTTTTTGAATCCGCACTGGCTCTCTGAGACAACACAGTAAGTGGTGTGTGATGCGGTTTAGTGACGCGGGCCATGATCTATCCAAGAGTTCAATATTTTGGTGATCACAAAAAATATCATTTCCAACTAGCAAATGTATCTCTAGATATACAAAGGAATTATATTTAGTCTGAGTTAATTTGGTTTTAACATTGCCATTGCTGAATTGTGGAATATACGACACCTTCCATATAATGCGAACTTGAGAATTCGATATGTTCAATTGAGAACAATTAAAAACCTAAACACAATTCCAGTGTACAAAAAAATCATATCGCACAAAATCTGCCCAAAATCCCAAACTTAGCTCGCGAGCAATTGGTTTAGAAAATTGTCAAGAACTCCAACAACCGATCATGTTCTATCGTACAGCAATAGCAATGTCCATTGGCCCGACTGAGCAGTTCTGGTGACGCATCTAACTCACTCTTTTAGGGACATATCAGCTGTTCGGAACATAACTCGTAATGCGTTCAAACAACTCGAGCATACACGCGCGAATTGCAACTATGTCGAGAAAATGGCCACCTGCATCGTGCGTTGTGAACTTGACAATGTGATGTAGATGTTGAAACAATATGCTTGAATCATTCAATATCATATTAACATGTAACACTATTTATAATAAAAAATAGAACGCCTCACATCACATTTTGAGGAAGACAGGCGCGACGACGGGGAGACGAACTAGACGACCATTTGGAAGGGTACCATCTGGCAGAGGATAGCGCAAGATAGGCTGATGTGGAAGCAGCATGCTGAGGCCTTCGCCTAACCACGGGACACTATGACTGCATAATGATGATGATGATGTCAGGACAAGCTGGATACATCATTCTAGATACCAGAAATCAATCAGCTGACGGTGTACCGAGCACTCATGGCCCTCCGTTCTGACAAATCCACAGGAGTCGACAAAATCAGTGCTAGACTGTTGAAAGCAGCTGAGCCTGCCATCACAGTGTCCGTAACAACACTCATTAACAAAAGCACTGTGAGTGGAAAATTTCGAAAATTACCCCGATACACAAGAAGGGGCCTACTGAAGACAAGGGCGATTATCGACCGATATCAGTTTTGTGTGCTCTCAGCAAGATATCGGAGAGACATGTACATGACAGCCTGTATACCTGTTTCATGTCTCACAACATGCTGCATGACGGTCAATCGGGTTTCCGTGCTAAGCACTCATGCGAGACAGCACTGAACTACATGGTGCATAGTCGGATCAATCTGAAATAACGGGAGTCCCTCAAGGCTCTATTTTGGGACCACTGTTCTTTATTGTGTTTATGAACAACATGCCAATGAGCACAAGAACAATAAGCAATGTGGACATGAACGCTGACATCAGTGCCTGCAGGAAGAACGTACAGGAAATCGAACTAAAGCTAAACAACGACCTACAGGAAATATCCAATTGGTGTGGCAAAAATAGGATGGTCGTTGAAAAAAACAAGATAATGATTGTTAACACCAAGGGAGATAAACTCCAAGTGGTCGAACATGAGAGGCTACTTGGGCTTCATGTTGATAATTTCCTCACCTGGAAGGCCCATATACAAAATATACACAACACGATTGCCGGAAAACTCGCACTTCTGTGCAGGATAAAACTATACCTTCCATACGAAGCAAGGGAAACGTTCTACAACAGCTACATTCTACCCCACATGAACTACTGCAGCACACTCTGGGGCAATGCAACAACATCAGATCGCATCTACAAACTCCAAACACGTGCTGCCAGAATAATAACAGACTCTGAATACCGGGCTCCATGTGATCCATTGTTGGAACAATAATAAACTGGCTGCCACAACCGGAGCGCGTTAAATACAAATAGTCGCAGTTGGTGTATAAAGCAGTGAACGAGTTGGCCCAGATTATAATGTGCGTTATTCACACCGATCTCAAACATCTCGACCAGAACAACTCGGTCAAATGAAAGAGGGGACTTGTATGTCCCTAAAGCACGAACGAATGTTTTCAATAACTCCATTGCAGTAAAAGGCGCACACATATGGAAAGAATAAGACCCAAAAATAAGAAACTCTCATTTTCTCTGCCTTGAAGACGACATATATGCATCATGTTTTTAACTACAAAACAGTGACGCACGAGTCAATGAACACTTTTAATAAACGTTTTATATATATATATATATATATATATATATATATATATATATATATATATATATATATATATATATATATATATATAATGTTATTTATCTTGTTTTATAATTTATCTAATTATTATTATTTGTGTTGTAATTTAATGTTTTAAATATTTATTCAGTATATTTATTTTGTTTTGTTATTCAATCTAGTTTTCACTATATTTTAACGCATTACGCAATGTATAAGGTAGTCGATCAAATTGTTTAGTGCATGTATATTATGTATATATATATATATATATATATATATATATATATATATATATATATATATATATATATTTTACAAGACATACATACATATATACATACATAAACACATGCATATATGTACATGCAAACACATACATATATACATGCACACATGTGTCGTTTATATAGGTCATGTATAAATATCTAAACAATAGGCATGTATATTTATGGTTCACTAGAAATGCGACTTACAAACAGTGCAAAAAATTAAAGGCAGCTACCGCCAGATGTTAAAACGGAGATAAATTGCTTATATTTACCAAAGGCACAATTTAATCTACACCCTTATCTTGCAACGTATGTACCATTTCTTCTAATAGAAACCCGTGTCTAGCTGGCTGCCACTGTTCGGCACTGACTCGCAACCCGCAACCCGCATGCCCTGTGGAAAGGGGCTGTCTATTGCAGACAATTTATTATTAGGCTGCCTTTCTTAAAAAATATATATTAACATATGTTTATGTGGATGTTTTACTTTATTTATTTGAAGTAAATTTATTTAACAAACATATAAACTAGATTAACTCATAACGTAACGAATCAAATTGAAGACTTGCGCAACATCCTGATGCGGTGAGTACATGTACTATAAATCAACAAACATAAGCTTTTTCTTCATATGAAAATAATACGAAAAGTTTATTGTATTGCATAGAGAATTATTTATTGTAGAATTATGCATATCTACATAATTAATCTTTAAAATAATTGTATCATCATGTCAATACTGTACTCATACATTCAAATCGCTGTCCCGTTCAGAAACAGTTTCGTATCTGCAAACAATCGCATACGATCAAATTTAAACATACTAGAGCCAACATAAAAGAGAAGAGGACATATGTACCCCTTGCAATTTAAGTGTATGGAACATTCTAGAAGCGTCATTGGAAGGTTAAGTACAAAAACGCCCTAAAATAACAAACAAAAACAACTAGTCCGTGCGTAATGCTCACAGAGCTATGGTTTTGACAAATATAAAACAGCACAGCGCTGCAGTGTGACGTCACATACCAGTCATCTATTTCGATCTCGCGCACGTAAAACGACGACGTTAGCTAAAACAAATAATTTACGGTTGTTCATTTGAATTCGTGTCACAGTACATTCAAGTGCGTTCTACGGAACGGTACAACACTCGCTGTAACAGATTATCGACAGGTTCGTGTCAATTTTTTGTTTTATATATGATGTGTGTATATATGACACATATTGCCAAAAACATTGGCTACTCGGTTTTTGCCCCATCTCGGTTTCTGCCTCATTATGATTCTGATCTCTGGGGGATGGGGTCGCCGACTGTTGACTTTCTTCCTTCTTGTCGCCCAGTTTATCGACCCAGTTAATTATGTCACCCTTTCCCTATAAGGTGAAATACCTTTTCGTAAAAATGAAGGGTAAGCTATTGGCCGTACAGGCGCGTAGCCAGCGATAGTTTCTGTGTGTGGGCGTGCCATATGTGTGCTCAATAGACAGAACAGCCAAAACAACCCCATCTTGGCACTGAATTCGGTGGAAGGTCCCGCGACATTCCATCGACTGTAAATATATATTAATGTAGACATTACGCTTTCATATAGACGGACATGTTATAGGATATCAATATTTAACTATGTGTGAAGTAGCAATCTCGTATGATGCATATGGCGAGCTGTAGATGATTTTAAACATCCTTTCCGGCATCGAGCCAGCACACCTGTCTTCGACTTTGCCGACTTCGGGCCACCAGTCGACGTTCCATCGGCTGTAAATGTACATTAATGTACATATTATGCCTTCACATTGACGGATATGTCAGAATGTATCCGTATTTAGCTATTTGTGAGGCTTTGGAATCATACGAGTTCAACAGCTGACTGTAGGATGATTTAAACAAGCTTTCCGCAAAACGGTTCCGCATTTTACACACATCAATAATACGTAAAAGACGGCACAAAGACCCTAGTTGCGTTACAGCGCCCTCTGTCGAATTAGTTATTGTGGTACCTCATTTATCGGACGATGTCGATAAATTTTAAGCAACAGTTCAGACTAATTGCCTCAGTAGTGCTAATTTATACAGTAAATGCACTGCGTTTAGTCGTTTAATGATAACAAAGCAGAAACTGAGTGCTTCCGTTTGGGCGCTGGCTTATGAAATGATTATTGTCTTACGAATATTTAAGTATTTCAAAAAACAATCACGTAACAACACTCATTAACAAAAGCACTGTGAGTGAAACATTTCGAAAATTAGCAAGATATCGGAGAGACATGTACATGACAGCCTGTATACCTGTTTCATGTCTCACAACATGCTGCATGACGGTCAATCGGGTTTCCGTGCTAAGCACTCATGCGAGACGGCACTGAACTACATGGTGCATAGTCGGATCAATCTGAAATAACGGGAGTCCCTCAAGGCTCTATTTTGGGACCACTGTTCTTTATTGTGTTTATGAACAACATGCCAATGAGCACAAGAACAATAAGCAATGTGGACATGTATGCTGACGATTCCACCATCAGTGCCTGCAGGAAGAACGTACAGGAAATCGAACTAAAGCTAAACAACGACCTACAGGAAATATCCAATTGGTGTGGCAAAAATAGGATGGTCGTCAATGTTGAAAAAACCAAGATAATGATTGTCAGGAGCTCGCAAAAATGGCAACACCTCGACAAAACGGACGTTAACACCAAGGGAGATAAACTCCAAGTGGTCGAACATGAGAGGCTACTTGGGCTTCATGTTGATAATTTCCTCACCTGGAAGGCCCATATACAAAATATACACAACACGATTGCCGGAAAACTCGCACTTCTGTGCAGGATAAAACTATACCTTCCATACAAAGCAAGGAAAACGTTCTACAACAGCTACATTCTACCCCACATGAACTACTGCAGCACACTCTGGGGCAATGCAACAACATCAGATCGCATCTACAAACTCCAAACACGTGCTGCCAGAATAATAACAGACTCTGAATACCGGGCTCCATGTGATCCATTGTTGGAACAATAATAAACTGGCTGCCACAACCGGAGCGCGTTAAATACAAATAGTCGCAGTTGGTGTATAAAGCAGTGAACGAGTTGGCCCAGATTATAATGTGCGTTATTCACACCGATCTCAAACATCTCGACCAGAACAACTCGGTTAAATGAAAGAGGGGACTTGTATGTCCCTAAAGCACGAACGAATGTTTTCAATAACTCCATTGCAGTAAAAGGCGCACACATATGGAAAGAATAAGACCCAAAAATAAGAAACTCTCATTTTCTCTGCCTTGAAGACGACATATATGCATCATGTTTTTAACTACAAAACAGTGACGCACGAGTCAATGAACACTTTTAATAAACGTTTTATTATATATATATATATATATATATATATATATATATATATATATATATATAATGTTATTTATCTTGTTTTATAATTTATCTAATTATTATTATTTGTGTTGTAATTTAATGTTTTAAATATTTATTCAGTATATTTATTTTGTTTTGTTATTCAATCTTTTTCACTATATTTTAACGCATTACGCAATGTATAAGGTAGTCGATCAAATTGTTTAGTGCATGTATATTATGTATATATATATATATATATATATATATATATATATATATATATTCTTACAGACATACATACATATATACATACATAAACACATGCATATATGTACATGCAAACACATACATATATACATGCACACATGTGTCGTTTATATAGGTCATGTATAAATATCTAAACAATAGGCATGTATATTTATGGTTCACTAGAAATGCGACTTACAAACAGTGCACAAAATTAAAGGCAGCTACCGCCAGATGTTAAAACGGAGATAAATTGCTTATATTTACCAAAGGCACAATTTAATCTACACCCTTATCTAGCAACGTATGTACCATTTCTTCTAATAGAAACCCGTGTCTAGCTGGCTGCCACTGTTCGGCACTGACTCGCAACCCGCAACCCGCATGCCCTGTGGAAAGGGGCTGTCTATTGCAGACAATTTATTATTAGGCTGCCTTTCTTAAAAAATATATATTAACATATGTTTATGTGGATGTTTTACTTTATTTATTTGAAGTAAATTTATTTAACAAACATATAAACTAGATTAACTCATAACGTAACGAATCAAATTGAAGACTTGCGCAACATCCTGATGCGGTGAGTACATGTACTATAAATCAACAAACATAAGCTTTTTCTTCATATGAAAATAATACGAAAAGTTTATTGTATTGCATAGAGAATTATTTATTGTAGAATTATGCATATCTACATAATTAATCTTTAAAATAATTGTATCATCATGTCAATACTGTACTCATACATTCAAATCGCTGTCCCGTTCAGAAACAGTTTCGTATCTGCAAACAATCGCATACGATCAAATTTAAACATACTAGAGCCAACATAAAAGAGAAGAGGACATATGTACCCCTTGCAATTTAAGTGTATGGAACATTCTAGAAGCGTCATTGGAAGGTTAAGTACAAAAACGCCCTAAAATAACAAACAAAAACAACTAGTCCGTGCGTAATGCTCACAGAGCTATGGTTTTGACAAATATAAAACAGCACAGCGCTGCAGTGTGACGTCACATACCAGTCATCTATTTCGATCTCGCGCACGTAAAACGACGACGTTAGCTAAAACAAATAATTTACGGTTGTTCATTTGAATTCGTGTCACAGTACATTCAAGTGCGTTCTACGGAACGGTACAACACTCGCTGTAACAGATTATCGACAGGTTCGTGTCAATTTTTTGTTTTATATATGATGTGTGTATATATGACACATATTGCCAAAAACATTGGCTACTCGGTTTTTGCCCCATCTCGGTTTCTGCCTCATTATGATTCTGATCTCTGGGGGATGGGGTCGCCGACTGTTGACTTTCTTCCTTCTTGTCGCCCAGTTTATCGACCCAGTTAATTATGTCACCCTTTCCCTATAAGGTGAAATACCTTTTCGTAAAAATGAAGGGTAAGCTATTGGCCGTACAGGCGCGTAGCCAGCGATAGTTTCTGTGTGTGGGCGTGCCATATGTGTGCTCAATAGACAGAACAGCCAAAACAACCCCATCTTGGCACTGAATTCGGTGGAAGGTCCCGCGACATTCCATCGACTGTAAATATATATTAATGTAGACATTACGCTTTCATATAGACGGACATGTTATAGGATATCAATATTTAACTATGTGTGAAGTAGCAATCTCGTATGATGCATATGGCGAGCTGTAGATGATTTTAAACATCCTTTCCGGCATCGAGCCAGCACACCTGTCTTCGACTTTGCCGACTTCGGGCCACCAGTCGACGTTCCATCGGCTGTAAATGTACATTAATGTACATATTATGCCTTCACATTGACGGATATGTCAGAATGTATCCGTATTTAGCTATTTGTGAGGCTTTGGAATCATACGAGTTCAACAGCTGACTGTAGGATGATTTAAACAAGCTTTCCGCAAAACGGTTCCGCATTTTACACACATCAATAATACGTAAAAGACGGCACAAAGACCCTAGTTGCGTTACAGCGCCCTCTGTCGAATTAGTTATTGTGGTACCTCATTTATCGGACGATGTCGATAAATTTTAAGCAACAGTTCAGACTAATTGCCTCAGTAGTGCTAATTTATACAGTAAATGCACTGCGTTTAGTCGTTTAATGATAACAAAGCAGAAACTGAGTGCTTCCGTTTGGGCGCTGGCTTATGAAATGATTATTGTCTTACGAATATTTAAGTATTTCAAAAAACAATCACGTAACAACACTCATTAACAAAAGCACTGTGAGTGAAACATTTCGAAAATTAGCAAGATATCGGAGAGACATGTACATGACAGCCTGTATACCTGTTTCATGTCTCACAACATGCTGCATGACGGTCAATCGGGTTTCCGTGCTAAGCACTCATGCGAGACGGCACTGAACTACATGGTGCATAGTCGGATCAATCTGAAATAACGGGAGTCCCTCAAGGCTCTATTTTGGGACCACTGTTCTTTATTGTGTTTATGAACAACATGCCAATGAGCACAAGAACAATAAGCAATGTGGACATGTATGCTGACGATTCCACCATCAGTGCCTGCAGGAAGAACGTACAGGAAATCGAACTAAAGCTAAACAACGACCTACAGGAAATATCCAATTGGTGTGGCAAAAATAGGATGGTCGTCAATGTTGAAAAAACCAAGATAATGATTGTCAGGAGCTCGCAAAAATGGCAACACCTCGACAAAACGGACGTTAACACCAAGGGAGATAAACTCCAAGTGGTCGAACATGAGAGGCTACTTGGGCTTCATGTTGATAATTTCCTCACCTGGAAGGCCCATATACAAAATATACACAACACGATTGCCGGAAAACTCGCACTTCTGTGCAGGATAAAACTATACCTTCCATACAAAGCAAGGAAAACGTTCTACAACAGCTACATTCTACCCCACATGAACTACTGCAGCACACTCTGGGGCAATGCAACAACATCAGATCGCATCTACAAACTCCAAACACGTGCTGCCAGAATAATAACAGACTCTGAATACCGGGCTCCATGTGATCCATTGTTGGAACAATAATAAACTGGCTGCCACAACCGGAGCGCGTTAAATACAAATAGTCGCAGTTGGTGTATAAAGCAGTGAACGAGTTGGCCCAGATTATAATGTGCGTTATTCACACCGATCTCAAACATCTCGACCAGAACAACTCGGTTAAATGAAAGAGGGGACTTGTATGTCCCTAAAGCACGAACGAATGTTTTCAATAACTCCATTGCAGTAAAAGGCGCACACATATGGAAAGAATAAGACCCAAAAATAAGAAACTCTCATTTTCTCTGCCTTGAAGACGACATATATGCATCATGTTTTTAACTACAAAACAGTGACGCACGAGTCAATGAACACTTTTAATAAACGTTTTATTATATATATATATATATATATATATATATATATATATATATATATATATATATATAATGTTATTTATCTTGTTTTATAATTTATCTAATTATTATTATTTGTGTTGTAATTTAATGTTTTAAATATTTATTCAGTATATTTATTTTGTTTTGTTATTCAATCTAGTTTTCACTATATTTTAACGCATTACGCAATGTATAAGGTAGTCGATCAAATTGTTTAGTGCATGTATATTATGTATATATATATATATATATATATATATATATATATATATATATATATATATATA